>SCHM01000001.1:600000-1165000 GCA_004123355.1 Amphirosellinia nigrospora
CCCCATTTTCCGCCGAACAATTGGCAGTGCTGACCTTTTCCACAGGTTCACCTATGATTATATTTTTATCACTACCAATCATTTTGCTGCGCAAAATCTTTTTTAATTCACCACCAGCTTTATGAAGGGGCGTTATATTCCCATTTTATGTTACGAAGCCTATCCGCTCAACTCGCTAGCGTACACTCATGACTGTCGAGCACTACCACTAGGGTTCCGCGGCCCATCAACAGCCCGTTCCACGTGTCCCGCGATGCCGTCCTTGCTGGCGTCGAACTGTGACCGATCATGCCCTCCTTACTCAGCGGACCGCCGATCTTCTCGCCGATTTTACCGACGGCGCCTTCGGGGTTAAAGGGCTTGCCGATGCCCCTCGGAGGAAATTATTGATGGTTTCTAGAAGCATGTTGATTAACGTTTGTTCAAACGTAAAGGTGGGAATGATTCGATTACCTCTTGTGGGATCGGGTTCGTGGACTTATTCGCGCCATTTTGTCGCGATGGAAGTGGTTTTATCCGTCATCGTGAATTATCCAGAGATTTGGATTTTGTTTGGGAATGGAATAGTTAGTGCAGCAGTAGGTCTGCGAATGTAAATGTTTATAGGATGGTGTAGGAAAGTAAATGAAGTTTGTTTAAATATTATACATTGGATGTAATCGCATCATGGTCGCTGCGTAAGCTGGGTACATACGGTGATGTCATGATCTTGAGGTCCATAGCAGCCCGCCACCAGTAGCTTCCCTTAGACGATGACACGGCCATCCGATTCAATTTGTTGCACAAGCAATTCTTCTTTTTGATATATAGCTCTTCAAATGTTCGGGTCATCGATATTTATTTATGGAGCAGTAGATAGATTGGTATGACAACACCACGACGCCGAGACAAACACATCTCGGGCCCCTCTATACCCCGCTATAGAAATGAAATTATTATATTGTTACAACGGAATTATAACGTCGGCTTCGTTTTTACTTACTTTGATACGTTAGTTTAACTGTAAGTTAGCTTATACTTATCATGTTTGAGGTACACATTAGACAGGGAGCCTCTTTGTCTACAGGTGTGTTAGTTGTGTGCCTTGTGACAAACAGATAAATTTTATATTGAATTGATTTCTCATAAGCACCCTGTGTTATTACTCTAGTTGAACTACGAGGTGCCGAACATAGAATTGTTAGATGTTTGGGCCATAATTATAGTCAGCCTCAACTTCTAAGAGGTTCTTGGTAACATCTCGGCTTGCTTCGCCATAATAGTGTAGATTAAGAAGCGCGATTATGTTTCAATTTATACCCACTTGAGTGAAATCTTTGGTGCCTGATCCCGCAATAGTTGAAACGCAATATCTAGTTTATATTTCCAGATTGGGTAGTTAGGAAACAGCACAATTCAAGGTTACGGCAAACGCCCGCCTCAGCCTTCAAGTTTATAACGCAACTCAAGGGGTGAGCAAGGAGTTTACATTTCCGGTTCTATCTTTCTCTATACGGTCGGGGACAGCCTTGATAGATCCTTTAGCGAGCTATGTAATAAGGGCTCCGACTGAAAACAGGGGCTTTTCTTATGCAGCGCGAACTGTGACACTAGGAAGCTACCCTTAAAGGCCGGTCCGGTTCTTCTAAAACCCTTTCCTAGATCTCGGAGTAACTTTTGACCTCATGTAATTACTGTCATAATAACCCGGCTAGAACACTCTCATCTGATTGTCCCGCATATGTGTTTGCAGCTTCTGAAAGTCACGATCTTGATCATAGGTTTTCTTAAGACCCACCTTAGCTCGTCTTGGCTCGAAGCATCACTATATTTGCTAGACATTGGTATCCTTTCAGTCTTCATATCATCTTTTACAATCGTTTCGTAGGCTAAAACATTTGCAGCTGTGAGGTCAAAGATAATGTCTTACACGGCAGAAACATGCAGTGTTCAACAAGAAATGTCGCGAGTGCAGCCAAACCAATAGCAGTCTCACATTTAAGCGAAATGTTAGTATAGAGATCGTAACGTGCAAAATTAATTGCTACTAGGGAGCAGCTAAGACTATGTTTTGGCATGGCTCTTACATGCTCGACTGACTGTTTAAATTCACCCCGTTTGCTGCTGGTTAATATAACCAACTTAGCAATGACACTTTGAAAAGCATGAAATCCTTATGAATCATATCTAGCGGTATATTAGTTTGGCGTATATAAAAAAACATTAAGTGTCAAAATAGACATGTTGGCGTCTTAAGGTATACAACAAAGAGGTTTCCGTACGTAGCTAGACTAGGTTCTATTAAATTGGCATCATTGTTCGATAAAATTATATAAAACTTTCTCTCTCTAAAACCATTGGTTTTCCAAAATAAACTATAGGTATAAGGCAGATGAATTCATTCTTTTCTATCCAGTTATGACCAATTTTCTTTCCTTCCTTAGGAATTTGTATAGCTTGATGCTAATACAACTATGAATTTGATGCGAAATAGCTGTGACTCCTTGGTTTCACCGTGCTCACACTATTATCTTTCATTATTGGCTTAGCTTACCACACATAGTCTGGCTATTTGCCTCCTGAATGTTGTAGGCAGATTTATTTTAGGCAGCCTAGACATATTGTGTCTTGTCTCCTTTGTTGAAAGTTTAAGAATTAGACATGATTAACTTCCCTTCTACGCAGAACTGAATGTAGGTCTTGGGCGGTAACCCACATGTTCGTCTACGTAATCGTCGCAGTATGTCTTAGTAGGCAAACGTTATTGCTCATCAAGGTGGTACACCTTATTCCTGCGTGGCTTATGTTTGGCAAAGTTTAAATTATATAACTATGACCCCGTCTCTGTCTAATGCCGCCACAGTCCCCGCACACTCGTCTCTTCGATATCAAATACCTCACGGTTACCGTTGAAGGGTCTGCCTGATTCGTTAATTTGTCGTTGACGCAACATACATCTACCCCGTCATAACGCGCATCTGAAGGTAAAAAGATGGCACGCATTTCTCAGCTGTCTTCTAATTCTTCTGCCGCTATTGAGGCTGGGCGACGGTTCCAACTTCCACCGGGAACAGAGAAGAGAACGCAAGGCTCGACGCTTTTCAGCACCACGGCAAAAGAATTGGTCTCAAGCATACCCTTCCGATGGCGGGCGGATCAAGTCAAGATTTTTGAAGACTGGGTCCTTTATAAAGGGCCAAACGGTGAGTAATTCTATGTTCGGACCTATTTTCTTCTTAATCAGGAGGCTTTTAGAGCGCAAGTTCTTCCTTGTAGGCCAAGACGGTGCGCAAAAGCTTCTAAACCCCGTACGAATCACGCTGGAGATGGCAATAACTAAACATAAGTGTTTTAGTCATGTCGGCCGATCTCCTGCCGCTGCTGAGAGCGTTGGATCTTGATGGATACGAAGACGTCAAGAACTATCGCGGGGAATGCGTTCATGACCTGATCATTGTGAAAGTGCGTAGAAAGCTCACGCGCACCAAGAATACGGAAATGGCGACGGAGGTCGACAGCACTTATGATGCATCACGATCGAAGAGCACACAGCTTGAAGATACATCAAGTGTAGTGTCGTCGCCACGTTCCAGCGCCTATGGAAAGATAAGTCAGCCGGCGTATACTCAAAGCACCACCTCGCCTATTAAGCACGAGCAAGAGGATGACTCTGAGTTTCTCAACCAGACCCATGTGGCGCCTGGGGGCTATCGTTACAAAATCAAACCGAATTCCGATGCAGCTCCCACTTCGGTACAAACACCTCGGCTATCGAGCTATCAGGAGTCCTTGCTTTCGAGAGCGTCGGAAAAGGAGAATGCTACTACCACGCCTCGTTCCTCTCCTTCATCCGGTATATTTTGCGCTCGCGGGCCTTTGATAATAGAAACACGCGAGACAAAGAACAACTCCAGGCTGGCATGGATAAGCTGAAGGCTGCGATGAAAGAGCTTTCTTTCTTAGTTTACCAGCTGCCGGCTGATAAGCCAACTTCTATTTTGGATACTGCAACTCATGACACTGAGCTCGAGATTGACTATCTGGGGGAATTGGTAAAAGAGTATGTTCGCGATTGAGAGGTAGATCAACTATGTCGCCGAACAGGCTGATCGGGAGTATTGCCACACGGACAAGCCACAGGACATAGTCACAGGAGCCACACAGAGTCCTGGAGAATCCTGGAGGCCGACTTCACTTCGATCATTTTCGTGTGCTGAGACATAGACATGTTGGCAGAATAGCATTGATTAGAGGAGTTATACCTTCGGAGGCTTGCGAGGAATAAAAGGTTCGAGAACTCGCCTATAAAGTGAAGACATGGGCGAGGTTATGTTGAACTCGGGATTGGGAAACCAGAGCCCCTGGAGATCCTAAAGAGATTATTAGCTGAGTCCGAACTCAAATTTTGAAGCACTTGAGCTCAAGCCCTTGTTACAAGCATCTTCATGTTACTGTGAACGTGGGACACTTAAGAAGAGAGTGTTAATAAACTAAATGTGCAGAGCGGCCTGGCGCTGGTGACGATCTATGGAAAAGCACTCCGTCTTGCCAAATTAGACCAGGCCTTAGTGCATAAGATGATTCTTTACGGAAACTTTCAACTGCTCACTCCATTGATTCTACACCATTAGTATTTACTTGCTACCTGAAGTAGTGCCCTGTGTGTTGGAAGGGGGCAAATTAGGCGAAGAAAATAGGGGGAATTGATAGGGGTCCTGTCATGCACAAACACTAGATTTCCTTATTTTATTTTGCTTATACACTTAGCTATACGCTACTTAAGGGACATTTTCTTGTTTATACCCTACCTCCTATTTTATCTAAAAACCTAAATTTGGAGACACAGACAACTGACTGATACGCAAATATTTTTTTAACCCTATTCAAATAACTCGTTACTATATCACTATTGCTGATCCCCTTTCGCCCACAAGGTCTAACTCTACCTGCTGCTTCACAATACGGCCAACCTTTTCCCACGAGTTTTCTACGAACGTAACTCGCTTCTCCTTGTGCAGGAGATCCTTAAACTCGACGGGAAGCACCTGTTCGTCGAAGTTGAAATCAGACTCGCCTTTAAGTGCAGACTCGACGGCCCTGAGAATTTAGCGGGGTGGGCTGTTGACAGAGAGATATGGTTCACATTGGCACCAGGTCCCGCGAGTGACCTTATCGCTGCCGCGACACCGACTGCCGAGTGCGGATCGAGGACATATTGTGTCCGTTGGTAGCATGACCGTATCGTCTCAAGTGTCTCTGGATCGCTCACGCGCTCGCTTTCAAAGGTCTGTCGACCAGCTTGCAATATGTCCTGATGCACTGGACCAAAACCGCCAGACCTCTTTAGTGACTGATACCAAGTCGTGACCTCTTGCCCCGCTTGTTTCTTGTTGAATTGGTCATCCATCCCAACAGTCGAGGCGAAGCCTAGGTAATATGAGTATCAGTACACATTATAGATGAAAGTATGTAGGGCCGTACCTTCTGCTAGGAACCACATCAGTCTTTCGAAATTACTGGAAACAAGTATATCCATGGCGGGGCTTAGAGTTTCCTTGCAACCGTCCTTATGTACATGCGCTTCGTCGGCATTCCCGTTTGCGGCAGGTTGTTTCTCGTAGCGACCCGTTTTCCAGAATCGGTATAGGATATCGTTCCTACACCACAAAGTGTCAGCGACATCAGCACAAGATTTGCCTCCAGATCGGGTGCTGGGACATCCAGAACCTGAAAGGATCGCGCCCCCTCCCTCGATAACTTACTCATTTGTTGCCACTAGCAGCGCATCAGAATCATAATATCGATAGTTTGGAAGGCAACTACATACCGACTAATTTGTCTACTGGCAACCCCATCCTAGTTGCAAGGTACCCCGCGAGAATGTTACCGAAATTCCCGGTCGGCGTCACGAACCGGACTTTATCCCCTATTTTAAAGGAGGTAGAGGTTCTCGCAAGGGAAAAATAAGCGTAGAAGTAGTAGACAATCTGCGCGAGTATCCAGTATAGAAAGTTGATAGAAATTTACAGCGCCAAGTTTGAGTACTTTCATTGGTGGCTGAGTCGCTGAAAAGGGCTTTGACAATATCCTGCAGGTGCTGTCAGTCTACTAGCCCATTCATTTTCATGCATCCATCTTACCTGACAATCGTCAAACGTCCCGGTGACGGCAATGTTATGCACGTTGGCATCAAGACACGTCGTCATCTGAGCCTCTGGATCTGTAGAGGATACTGAAATAGTTCCAGAATGTTTTCAACCGGTATTCTATCTCTTTTCGTTATACTTGTATTGGTAGATACGAATTTGTGACGTCCGGTATTTGAGGGACTAGAGCGGGTCTACTTACAGGGCTGACGCGGTCCTTTGGGTGCAGTATGAATACGGACACACCTTTTTACCTCTAAGCCCATAAATAGCTGCCGAGCCAGTCTAGTATATGGTTAGAACTATGGTGAAATGGAGGGTTATGTCTTGGTGTAAGTACATCACCGCTGGTTGCGCCAACAACTGTTAAGTGATGTCGATCTATTATCATTCGATTAGCTCTCGCTCGTACCGGCTCGTGTTATTTAGGTGAGAGATTGGTATTAGAGGGGCCAGGTAATAAAAATGGCCACACCTTTCCCTTCCTTCCCCTTATTTCTCCGCACGAGAAAGTATTCAAATAGGTTTCCGAGGAATTGCAAAGCGCCTAGAACACTATGAGCTCGGGAGAGTCAAGGGCATTCGCACTAAGACGCACAATCTTGAAAGAATAGCTTGGGCCGTGGAATAGCTCAAGAAGATATAGGTTGTTGTCTTGTAGGTGGCTAGGGGGGCAACATTGTCGGCTCGAAAGGTGGAATAGCTTCTCTCAATGATTTCTTTTAGGTCGTCGGCTGGGATCTCATCGGACGATATATACAGACTGAAGATGCGGAAGGCCAATTCAGTATATGACAGGTCTTTCCATTCTTGCTAGTGACCAATAGTTAGCTAGCTTCATCACGAGGGCTTATACACTGGTGAAATACCCAATTGGTGGCCGAAGGTATCTGGTGAGGCAAGAACAGGCCACCATCTGCGGCGAGGCCTTTGAGGACGACGGTCTCGAAGGAAAGCTTGAGGCATAATTAATTAGCACGAGGGTCCCAAAAAAAAAAGAACTCGGGTGGACGAATGTATACACATACGCCATAGTCATCGCCTCTTGTTGAAAGGTAGGACTGGGAGGCTGTGTGATTGTCGCTTGCTCTGTCTTGATACATGTTGGCGGCGAACCGTCTATTTCTTCTCCTATAAGTACAGGCGGTTAGGTATACGGTGTCTGTTAAGGAAGATTTCAATATAAATTATGCCCTCCAATGACCAATAGCCCCTGGCTAGTTAGGTACCTGGCTCCTACATCGGCTGCCTGCCCCTCCGGAACATGATCACCCGAACCGAAGCTGGGGAGGAAGCAGGCGAGGTAGGTAGGAACCAACTTCCTAAATAGGGATTTCCCTTTTGGGACACGACCCAGAGGTCAGACCCGCATTAGTATTATTCTTGGGCCAATTCTAACCCTTACAACCCAACACTGATTTTGTTGTAATGACTGAATGCACTCTCAATTCCGCGATCGGACCTAGACTTCTCCAAAAGTTTCGTCATGGTCAATTCCAAGCGGCTGGAAATCTATATATTGCCATGCGATAGAGATAGTGCTGCCCAGAGTATACACCTATACTAGCTATTTCGGTTGACTGCCGAGCTTTGGATGCGTGGCTCAAGGACCAATTCAAGACTACAATTGCTCGCATCATGGCTCAGGCTCAGTCTCAGGCTCAGGCTCAGTCTCGGGCTGGATTACCAGACCCGACTGCGGATCTGCAATGGTCAAATTTTGTAGGCGCAATTCACGACATTTTTGGCCAACAGGCCGAGGCACACCCGGACCGCGTGTGTGTCGTCGAGACGGCCTCGTCAACGACGCCTGAACGTCGCTTCACCTATCGCGAGGTCTACGAGGCCACCAACACCCTCGCACACTACCTACATGATTCCGGCGTCACCAACGGCGATGTGGTCATGATTTGGGCCCATAGATCTGTCGACCTCGTCGTCAGCTTAATGGGCACTCTGGTACTTCTCCCTCCTTGCCCGTTTCTGTGCTTTATATAGACATAATGCTCATCATGCTCTACCTGCCAGGCCGCCGGCGCTACTATGACTGTCCTGGATCCTGCTTATCCCCGGCACGCCAGCAGATCTACCTCGAAGTATCCCAACCCCGCGCTTTGATCAGGATAGGGAGGGCCACCGATGAGAACGGCCCTTTGGCCCCCCTGGTCCAGAAGTATATCGACGAACAATTGCAACTAAAGGCTGAAGTGCCTGAGCTCCGTCTCCATGACGGTGGTTTGCTCTCGGGTAGCAGCGGCCACGACATCTTCGAAAAAGCCAGGCAGTCGGCTACTGTCCCGCCTCCTGTAGTCGTTGGTCCTGATTCTAATCCCACACTATCCTTCACATCAGGTGCGTATGAAAACCTCTCGTACCTGATCTATCAATTTCCTTGTTTTGTATAATCTCGCAGATGCCCTGAATGTGGAGTTTGGTAATGTTGGTTAACATATTTCTATCCACGTAGGGAGCGAGGGCCGACCCAAGGGAGTTCTCGGCCGCCACTATAGTTTGACGCGGTACTTCCCTTGGATGGCCAAGCGCTTCAACCTCTCTGCAGACAGCAGATTTACCATGCTCAGCGGTTTGGCCCATGACCCAATACAGCGCGATGTGTTTACGCCGCTCTTCATGGGCGCCCAGGTAAGTCGTTTGAGTGTTCTATTCCCCTTTTGACATGCCTCAAACGTAAATTACCTTAATGCGCTGCTCCCGCAACTGCTACAAGCTCCCGAACCGCTGGGAAATTATTGTTGTGAGTGGGAAAGGTTGACTCCAGTGTTATATGTAGTTGCTCGTCCCCGCCAAAGAGGACATCCAACACGAGAAACTTGCCGAGTGGTTCCGCGAACATAAACCTACTGTCACTCACTTGACACCCGCGTAAGTACTCCTCGTAACAAATTACTTCTTGTTTTTAGAGAACGAAGTTTCCTGTCTAGGATGAAGAGAGTGTCTAGAAGGTTCTGAAACACACAAATCGGCATTAAATAGTAATTACTGACTTCGAGTGTTGTAGAATGGGGCAAATTTTAGTCGGCGGCGCCACTGCCGAATTCCCGAGCCTTGAGCAGGTCTTCTTTGTTGGTGACGTCCTGACAACGAGAGACTGTCGATCTCTCAGACGCTTAGCAATCAATGCCACTATCCAGAATATGTTTGGCTCAACAGAGGTTAGTTACTTGAGGGCTTTGTTTCCCTCTTGCCATGTCTAAAAGGGGTAACTCTCACCATAAGTGAATATTGCTAACTCCGTATTATAAATAGACCCAGAGAGCAGTCAGCTACTACGAAGTTCCTAGTAGAGCCAATGATCCCGACTTCCTAGATAAGCTCAAGAAGGATACCATCCCGGCAGGCCGGGGCATGGAGAATGTTCAACTTTTGATTCTCAACACAGAAGACCATACCAAACTATGTGGTATCGGCGAAACAGGAGAGATTTGGGTCCGGGCCGCGGGGCTCGCCGAAAGTGCGTACCCTCGCAGCTATTTTCTTCCTGTTTCGGCAACTTTCAGAGCATGATATATCCTTTTTGGGGTGTGATATCTTCTTGAAGCTTCTGACACCCTCACTATTCACACTATAATCAGCAATAGCTAACTCCTAGGGTTGTAGTGTATCTCGGGGATTCGGCTCTTAATGAGAAAAAGTTCGTGCCGAATTGCTTCGTTGATAACCAGAAGTGGGTCGAACAGGACAGGAAAGATGCCAACGACGAACCTTGGAGACGCTACTATAAGGGCCCACGCGATCGAAGTGCGTAATCCTCGCAGCTATTTTTCTTTCTGCTTTGGTACCTTTCAGAGCACGATGTTTCCTTCTTGGGACGTGAAAATGTCTCGAAGCTTCTGACACGCTCACAATTCACGCTCTAAATAGCAATAACTGACTCCGAGTGTTGTAGTGTATCGAACCGGCGACCTTGGTAGATACTTGGAGTCGGGAGACGTCGATG
This sequence comes from Amphirosellinia nigrospora, assembly GCA_004123355.1. NCBI lineage: Eukaryota > Fungi > Ascomycota > Sordariomycetes > Xylariales > Xylariaceae > Amphirosellinia > Amphirosellinia nigrospora. The sequence continues at coordinate 610,084 of SCHM01000001.1, forward strand.
TAATTGGGCGTGCTGACGACTCACAAATCAAGATCCGGGGTTTCAGAATCGAGCTAAATGAAATTGATAGCAACTTGAGCCAGCACCCCCTTATTCGCGACTGCAAAACGCTTGTCCGGCGGAATCGTGACGAAGAACAAACCCTGGTGAGCTACATCGTTCCCGAAGCAGCAGAATGGCGGCGTAGAGCCATGGAAGACATCGAAGACGAGGGCATCAAAATGGGTCCGGTAACAGTCTTCCAGAAGAAGTATCGAATGATGCAAAAGGAAGTACGAGAACATTTGAAGTCGCGCTTACCGGCATATGCTGTTCCAACCATATACCTAGTATTGGACAAGCTTCCTCTTAACCCTAATGGCAAGGTGGATAAACCTAACCTTCCTTTCCCTGATGTCGCTGAGCGTGTCGAAGAGGCCTCTGAGGAAGACATGAAGAACTGGGAATCACTTACTGAGATGCAGCGTACTGTGGCCCAGAAGTGGGCTGACCTTGTTCGTGGTCTAAATCCCAAATCCATCCGGCCAGAGGATAGCTTCTTCGATCTCGGCGGGCATAGTCTTTTGGCGCAGCAGCTACTCTTAAACTTCAGAAAGGAGCTGCAAGCTGACCTGACGATCAACAATCTGTATAGTTCAGCGACCCTAGCTGGATTCACTGCTGAGGTAGAGAAGCAGCTGAAAAAGGCTAGCGGAGTCCCTACTGAGGAGAGCGAAGAAGGCGATCCGGTTTATGCGCAGTCTCTCGACGCATTATTAGCTAAATTGCCTACGAAGTATCATACTGCGGACTTGCAGTCACTGAATAGCTCAGGGCAGCTCACCGTTTTCCTCACTGGAGCAACGGGTTTCCTGGGCTCGTATCTTGTGAAGGACATACTTGAGCGCACACGACGCGAGATCAAGCTTATCGCTCATGTTCGAGCTGTCAAGGACGCCGCCACAGGACTGGACAGACTCAAAACGCGCTCTTGGAGCTTATGGGCTATGGAAAGACGATTGGTTGCCTAGGCTAAGCTGTGTAATTGGCGATCTTTCACAACCCAACTTAGGCATGAACGAGTCAGATTGGCAGAGAGTGGTAAATGAAGCTGATGTGGTCATCCACAATGGCGCGACAGTTCACTGGGTGAAGACATACCAGGACATGATGGCATCAAACGTCCTTTCTACACTAGATGCCATGGCGTTGTGTAATGAAGGGAAGCCTAAAATCTTCAGTTATGTGAGCTCTACAAGTGTCCTCGATAATGACCATTATATCAAGCTATCGTCGGAACGGGTCGGAACGGGCAAGGCGCGATCTACGAGAGCGATGACATGGACGGTAGTCGACGCGGCTTGGGGACTGGATACGGCCAGACCAAATGGGTGTCGGAAAAACTCGTACGCGAGGCTGGAAACCGCGGTCTGATAGGATCTGTGATACGCCCAGGTTACATCTTGGGTGACATACTGACGGGAGTCTGCAACACGGACGACTTCTTGATACGCATGTTGAAAGGTTGTGTGCAGCTAAAAGCAAGGCCTCGAATCGTTAACACGGTGAACGCCGTTGGCGTCAACCACGTTGCGCGCGTAGTTGTCGCATCAGCTCTAAATCCCATTCCTCACGGTGTACATGTCGTCCACGTTACCGCCCATCCGCGATTCGCAATGAACGAATACCTGTCCATCATGGAATACTATGGCTATAAAGCACCTGAAGTCAGCTACGACGACTGGAAGCTTGAACTGGAAAAGTTCGTCTCGGCTGGTACCTTGGAGAAGGATCAAGAACAGCATGCCCTCATGCCGTTATTCCATTTTTGCATGAATGATCTTCCGGCGAACACGCGCGCGCCATTCCTCGACGACCGCAACGCGGTAGCGGTGCTCAAGGCGGACGCAGAGAATTGGACAGGGCTAGACGAGAGCTTCGGCCATGGAATCGGCAGAGACGAGGTCGGACGATACCTTGGGTATCTCGCGAAAATCGGATTTATTGCTCTACCGTCTGAGAAGGGAAGGCCGTTGCCTGAGATACTCGTAGATGCGCAAGCTGTGGGTGGACGTGGCGGGGTCGCGTAGACCTCCAAAATATTTGCTCTACTCGAGACATGATTGTGAAGCGTGATATTATAGGTTCTGGTGGTGTTAGGCTATTCATTTGTCTGCGTCTCTATATAGAGTTGCGTTCCAGCAAGATACACGGCGCATTCGAGGACTTGGTTCCACTAGAGAAAAAAAGTAGTCTAGAAGGCACCTCAAAACGGAAATGCGAATGTTATTATACAATGATGTATCCAGTTTGCATTATTAGCTTTTGATTTCCAGGACAGATGGCTAGAATAATCAAAGCTGAAAATCTCAGATATGAGGTATGATAAATTAGAGTGTCCCTATTGGGAGTGAATCCGTCTTCTACTAATACATACATACATTTAGTTAGTCATTCTTGTACACTATCAGAACTCAGGATTCGCTATGCCAGGGAACAGTGAAGTCCAAAGGGGGCGTAAAGATATATATGTCTTATCCCGCCACCTCTCTCTTTATGATTGCCATAAAGCTGTATATCTAGCTCTAAAGGATATATATATGTATACATAGGTATATACAACACGGAGAGTCGGCGCAGTTACAACAACAAGAGGTGATGATCAAAGGGGTGATGAATCAGCGTTACGCGCGATGCAACGTGGACTAGAAGGCCTACGGGTTTTATTTATCTACGCTCATTAATTAATTACTTAACACCATCTTGTTTTGAAACTGATCGAACTACATTCGTTTAGGAAAAAAAAAAAAAAAAAAAAGGAGACACAACTGAGACGCTAGGTAGGTAATATGAACTTATATAGATATTTCAAGCATCTACCAGAAAACGTCTGCCTACCGACCCTACAGGGTGACTGAGGAAGGGACCGGCGTTCGGTACCAAGGACAACGCGGCGAGATGAGTATATCCCAACAACAGCCTACGCATAACTGCTTCTAGTATAAGGGCATGGCAAGACTCTAAAACAACGTATTTATTTATTCATAAACATCAAACTGCGCGTGCTCTCCCTCTAAGCGTAGCTGTGATGTGTACTGTATGTATTGTATTGTATGGTGCATGAATTGTCGTATTCCCCAGACTTCCACTTGTCTACCCCGCCCGATTCCGACCTGCTATATCTTCCGGTAAAGTCGACCAAAATGCTCTTATAACTGAATTCATCGCAGATGTGGTAGTGGTTGAGAGAACCAATACACAGACTTCCTTTGCCATCCGAAAACGCCTATACGATGCCAACGAGTATGTGAAAACAAATGCGTCGCCTATCAAATCCGCCCAAATCAGATAGAAACAACCTAGGGAACATAACGTCATCCCCGGTTAGTCAGGATCTACTGACAATAGAACAAAGAATTTAACCCATTATTAGATTACTAAGTCCTTTGTAGTCGAGGCACCTGACAAAAGCGTTGACATTATCGTCAAATCATGAAAATTCCGTCAAATCGTTAGACGAGCAGGCCGTGTAGGTATTGTCTTGAAATATGCATGTGAAGAAAAAGAAGAAAAAAAAGTGAAGCCGTAATTGTAGATATTGAATAAAAGTCTCGTCATGTCCTCGATAGACTGTCCTCCTTTGCGCATAGAACGAACATCTGTCTTGCGAGCGCTACAGGAGTAGCTAAGAGCCGAGATGCGTAAACAAATGGCGCATCCAAAGGTAAACCGAAAACACTGTGCGATATTAAACGCAACTAGCGCAAACCACGCTGGGATAATAAGCGTGGAACAGGCGCAAGGAGCGATTTGCCGCGGACAGTTGATCTTATAGCTCAGGTATTGAATAGGCAGCTGAGAAAAGGAAGAGTGTGTTTGTTACCACAACACAATTCAATTCCTGAATGCCACGAGACCGGTTCGTTGTTACAGATCCAGCCCGATTCAAGTTGCTACTCACGCCAGTGAAGGATGGAGATCCGCATTAAGCTCCTCGAGGAAATCATCTAGGTAAATGATACGAAAGCGGCTCCCATGCTTGCTCCTGAAAACGGGGTTCATCCAGGCCGAGGAGATAGTCGCCTTCCAAGTGACCAACTCCAGACTCCAGCCCTGAGACAAGGCACGGTTGGCGTATTCCAGAAAGCCATCTGAAAACTCTGCCTGTGCGGCGTCTCCGGTCGCGAGGATCATACTGCCAGGTTCTTGCATGGCGTCTAAGATGCTATTCATCATATTCAGATGCAGAATCTCGTCGACACCTGCTCACCATTTCTGGTTTCATAGCTGGCTCTAGCTGTATCCTCAACTGACTCATCGCCACTGGTCACCAAATTAGACTGGGAAGAAACGCTGGGCCCTTGCACAGGTGCCTTGCGTCTCCGCCCAATCTTGACAGGTGAGACTTTCTGCACCCGACTCAGGATACTTGTTTTTACCCTTGTTTTTCCGCATCGACGAAATGTTGAGGCCATTGCGTCCGGCTAACAATATGGCTGGCGACAGAGCTTGCGAGAACTTTCTTCTTAGTTGTTCGATTCCGCTCCATGATAGAAGCCAAGACCTTGAAATTGAAAGCTGGTGCGCGGATGCGGCGCTCCACGGGGATATTCTGTGAGATCTTCCACGAGTTACAGAACCCAATATGAATGTTGGACATGTCGACAAATATATGTAAGGGTTTCACGGACCCAGTGGAATTGTCCTTAGCGCTATAAGGGGCCAGCTTAAGCATAAAATCATGATACACAGTATCATATTGGCCTCGTTGAGGTGTTGCTGCAGAGATATCCGTAGGCTGGTCCAAGACGCTGAAGTTGTCCTCATCACTAACCATGGGAATTATTTCAGATATGTGAAACGCCGGATGCTTCTTTTTCAACGCCTCGGCTTCGTCAATGATAGGAATCACATCCGGGTAGCCATGTCGTCTGGCCGTTTCCTTAGCCTTTCCTGGCGTGATTGCTCCTTTGATGTAGAATTCGAAAATCCGCTCAGGGCCCCAGAATGGTTTTGCTTTGTCGACTACCTCTAAAGTAGGAGAGGGAGATTGTTGAGATCCCGGAGTGGAGGGAGGGGCACTCTTCGCTGTCGTCTCTGGGGCCAAAAAGCCTCTAACTATGCCATGCAGTGATTCGGCGGTGGGGATTATCTCGATGGTTGGGATTCTCTCCCCAGTTGTACAAACGGACAGGGTGTCGAACTCCGATGATTTATTAATATCGCGACATACAATAGGGCGCGAACCGTGGCCATTTTCCTCGTCTTCAGAAAACGAGAATGTGATCGGTGAAAGGAATGTAGGTCTTGCGATAGGATCATTAGATCTGTATGTGGGGAAATACGTAGATTGAGAGCTAAAAGCTGTTTTACTGTTGACGGGGGTAGACAACGACGAGTGGAGAGTGGTTTCCCCGTCGGAAGAGAAGGAATCATCACCAGTTAGGATGGTAGGGGGGGTATCGGCGCCCAAGGAGTGCCAAACCCAGAGGAAAAGCGAGAAGATGAAGTAGAATTCCTCGATTGACTAGGTGACCTGATCAAGATGATGTCCTCATCGGAATAGGCAGACGGTGTGCCGGCCGAGACGAAGTCGCCATCAGGATGCGTAGATTTGGCCAGCTGACTGAGGTTGCTACTCGTGAGAGTTGCAGAAACTCCAGGTTCAGTATATGCAGTGCTACCACAAATGTTAGAAACAATAACATGTTAAGATAAAGTGGCGGGGAGAATTGTTGAACAACAACAATGAACTACAGGAGATTGTGATGAATATGACTGACCTCTTGCCAAGAGTAACGCTGGGGCTGAAGACTGTCAGCAACCCATCACCCAGATGCGGGATGGAGGACCGTTTCTTAGTGACCCGAGAGCCACCAGGGCCCGGTCGCTGAGGAAATGCCATCATCTTCATCGCCGGCGACAGCGATGGTACGTTGGCGGGGCTGTCAGGCATTGAGAATGGTTTCGCGGGTCTATTTGGCTGAGGATGTAGGACTGGCTGGAGGGTGGAAATTTTTCTATAAGATGTGCCTCGTCGGGTGCAAAAGCCTCAATAGATTGCATCATGACGGCCATACCAGCAAAGAAGGAAAATAACGAGAACAGGGTCACCAATAAACAGTGATAACAATGAAACTGTCGGTCAATTGTGACCAACAATTGCAGCAGAGAAAAGGACTTTGTATCAAAATCCCAGAAGTGGCTATTAAGAGGTCAGTTGGGTTCCAAGATTACACATCCGCTTGAATGCCGAGTAGTCGATCGTGGGGTTGGACGAGAAGAGAGGAGCTGGGCGACAAAGGCATCGGGACGAGGTGACTGGGTGAATGATGCATGGAAGAGGTAGGGGGCATGGGACAAAACCTACTGGAAATAAATAAAAGGGCTAGGTACGAGAGGTGGGTAGGAAACGTATGGGATGGCAGAAGAGACTCATATTCAGGCCGTGTGCACCTTGTTCGAAGTGATCAGCATCAGCTGTCGACAATAGTTCAACCAATGCTCGACAAGGGGCAGGTGAATAAGCCGCCGTCTAGCCAATAGGTTGGATTGAATAAGAGAGTCGGAAAGGTTGAAGAAAGGATAAAAGAAGATGAACCAAGTGTAGGTAGTGCTGTGACGCAGTGGTAAAAAGGTGGCGGCGTATGTAAGTTCGAATGCGAGAGTAGGAAGGCTCTCAAAGTTGTAGGTGCATGAACGGACTGTCTTGCGAGGAATGCCACAAAGTGGAAGCTGTAATCACCAAGGACAAAGAACACGGAAGCCAAGCCACGGGCTGGAGTAAACAAGCGTGGATGAATTTGACCTGACAATGGATGGCAGCGGTGACAGTGGCGGCAGAGAGGGGAGGGGAAGGTGAGGAACTGTGCAGCACACAGGCACAGGCGTACAGGACGGGTGGGCGGGATGTGTTGGACGTGGAGGTAGGTAATTAATTGAGGGCATGGAATTTCTGGATGGGCAATCCGCAAAGACGGGGAATGGCGAATGTGGACGATTATACAAAAGCGAGCTGGAGGCTGCGAGAGTCCTGAGGCCACGCCGAGTTGCGCTGGCTGGATGTTGGAGTCAGATAATTAGTCAACCCACCACACTTGTCGTCATTCATTCGGCCGCGGGGGATTGGCTAGCACACGTGCAGGTAGACTAGGTAACTGCTGAGGTACCGAGGTACCTTCTACGGAAGGTTAACTTGAACGCAAAGTCACAGGTAGGTTAGGAAGTAGGTTAGGTAGGTAGGTACGTTAACGAACCGCCAGCGCCTCATTAGGATTGGGGCGTACTTAGGTGCATGCGGGAACAGGTGTACATATTGTGGGGCCAGCTACCTAGGTACATTCATTTCCTTCCACCTAAAGTGCAGCATATAAGTAGGTATGTCCTATTGAAGTAAGGACTTAGTTAAGGAGCTCAAGTTTGTACCTCTATCTAGATGCTTCATGGTCTGGTCTAGATGCTACTTAAATAAACGTCTTAGATATTACCATACCTAGTGATTTAGCAGAGATCCATATTCTGAGTACATACTAAGGTACCTACCTCACAGGTATGTTTGTACATGCTCTTGGTGCCTGATGCCCAAGAATAAATTGGTATCAACTGTCCAACTAGATATTGCATGATGCAAGCAATAGCTAGGAGAGGTAGCCTGTCAATTATATGCCCAGGTCTGCGCAGGTGGGCTCAGGTGGACTAATGGCAGACGTCGATGGGTGTGGTGCCATTGCCTAGGTAGGTAATTTCCCCACATAGTTCTCAACAAGTGCGTGATGGCCCCCGGTGCTGTAACACGTCAATCTATGCACCCTGCCCCTCCAATATCGTCACTCAGCACCGGGCAGCAGTAGACCAATCGCTTAGAGCTCTCGGTTCTGGAGGGTTTATAGAATAATTTATGACTACTAGTACATTGAGCCCCCGAGGACCTGCTTCATTATTTTCAACTCCCTTCGGATTGTATGTATAAAACACAACAGCATGAACCAAGCATAGGTTCCTTGCCTCAGCCATATTGACATCTGTAAACTCCGTGCTTACCCAGCCTGCCGATTAACGCCGTGAGCCCGAGTCGTAGCTGCCATGGTCCAGCCTATTCATCATCTTTCGATCCTTCTGATCCACTATGAAGGGCGCTGGTTCTCGAGAGCCTTCTGGACGGCATCAATGTCCTTATCCTTGACACTCCATCCGTCGTAACTCGCCTTGAGCACGTCTGCCTCGTCTAGAATACTCTCTGCCCAGCCCAGGATAACCTTCGCTGCCAAGTCTACCTGTTGTTGCTGCCCTATTTGCCCAGCTTCTTGCTCTAAAGCTTGTCGCTTCTTCTCTTCCTCCTTGCGCATCTCGTCTCTTGCCTTGCGCTTCGCCCGGCGATCTTCCAACTCACGCGCCCGGTCAGCGAGGTATCGGACGCTATGTCCGAGGTGCGCGTACTCCTTGGCCACGCCACGGTGCGCTCGCTCGAGGGGCGGCTGTGTAAAGAAGAGGACATTGCCTGCCTCATCCCGTAGGAACTGCTCGCGGACGTCGGTGGGGATCGCGGCGTTCGTCGCATCGTCCAGCCTGTACACCTCGATAGGGCGCGGTGGGTTGTACGCGTTCGCCTGTACGTGTCCCCGGGACTTGGCACCGGCACGACAGAGCCGCGGGCAGGCGAAGGCGCTAAACGCTGAGACGGGTCATAGGGTATAATGGGGTTGGTCATCTGGTGTGGAGGAGGGATATGGTGAGGTTGAGGAGGCATAGGGACGGGTGTGGGATTGTACTGCGTTGCATATCCATTATACGTTGGGGTATGGTGAGCCTGATGTGGTGGATGCGGTTGGTACTGCGGAGCCTGGGGTGTCATCTGTGGCGGCGGCACATGTGCCTGTTGGAATGTGTGAGTACCGTACTGTGGAACGGGGACCGGGGTAGCACTGGCGCGCGGCGCATAGTGAGCTGAATAGGCCGGTGCCGTATGGCCATTCGTAGGTGCTGGCTGAGCTGGCATGGTTGAGAAGTGGCCCGTGTTGCCCATGCTGATGTCCCCTTGGCCGTCTCCAGGACGAGTGGTCTGCATCATGGACGAACGGCGGAGTGGTTCAATGTGTCCTGGAACAGCAGATGTTGGTTCAGGTGGCGGGGATTCCTACGGCATGATATGGTCAGTTGTTGATTGTTGACGCAGGTAATCGATAAGAATCGTTTGTGCTGCAGATGTCGGAACAGTGGGATGGAAGGAATGGAAAAGTTCATTAACCAAGATACCAACACTCTTCGTGCTTATCGGATGGAGATAAGCCCAAACTTTCAGTACCTAGGTAGGTGTCTACCTACGACAAAGACCTGGTGTAGGTGAACCAGAAACTTTTTGGTTTGTTTTGGTTGCTTCCTTAAAAAGGGAAATAAGAGAGGAAAAAGGGATAACGTCCGCACGTCAACTATGTACTTACGTTAGATTCCCTCTCCCGGCAGTGCACGGCTCCAATGAGGGCGGCGCATTTGGAGCTCCCATGTCGGCTTGGGGAGGCCGTCTGTGGGTGTGGCATCATACCGGAGGAGATGTTGATAGGACTTGGATTCTTTTTTAGCTGCCGAGGAATGTCAAACAAGTCCATCTCGTAGTCTCTTTCGCGGACCTCATCCGGTAGACAGCTTGTCCACGTTTTGATCTTATTAAGCCTGTGGTTCTCCTCGTTATACGCGATTTGCAGACGTAAACATCTTTGTCCCTCGGGAACCCGCGGGGTCTGCCTTTGTCAATCGCGTCACAACATGACGAAACACCGATCTATAACCTCATCAATCCGGTGATCTCGATATTGCCCGTCTTGACTACCTCGCTCTCTAAGAATACTTGTGTGACGATGGACAGTCTGCTCTGGTCGGTAGTACCCAGCAAGCATTTACCCATTGCTGCCCCTGGCGGTCCTGCCAAGTCCGGTAAATCTGGGCGATGATGGGCTTTGCCAGATCATTCACATTGGTTATATGAACCCAATCGCCTAAAATTGCCCCGGTTAGTCATACACCAGACATGCGTCAGAGGATCAAAAAGGATGGGATGCTAACCAACTCGCCAGATCTCGCCCCTATGATGGATCTCTGATACGGGCCGTCGGCCATTCTCATCCTCGAAATCATTGTCTGGCCTCGTCTTCCCTTGCTCTACAACTTCGCGAGCATGGTTCTGCAACAGCACCGCGTCCTTATACAATTGACTCGTCTCAATATTGTATTCCTTGGCATTTTCGAACATCAAATCGATATCTTGCAGGGCCTGATCTACGGTCTGGTACTTCTTTCTCTTGTACTTCCTCTTAATGATATCAAGAGCTATCGGGTTGGCAATGGTGGTATAGTAATCGGGGTTGCTTGTCTTGTCGGGTAATTTTTCGAAGGGATAGATCAAGAGATTGCCATCCGGATGCTTTAGCTTGCGAAGCCCCTGGAGCAAGCCATAGATTCGTGCCTCGACTGGCGTGAAAACTTTGGGTGGGCGGCCGCGGAGCTTCTGGGACTCGCCAGCGCGCGAACTAAAGCCTCGACCGGCACGACCTCTGCGTCTTCGACGGGCCCTGCCGTTGTCGTCATCGTCGTCATCAGAAGACTCTTCATCATCTTCATCATCCTCGTCGTCTTCTTCGTCTTCGTCCTCGTCCATATCTACGTCCTCTTCCTCGTCCGGGGACTCGTCCGCCTCAGGTATCTCACCCAAATCAGGAAGAACGGCTTCCTCGGCGGTGATGGTCTCATCGTCAACCAACTTTTGCAGCTCTTCCTGGAAGACCTCACGCAAACGAAGTGCGTCCTTAAACACTTGGGAGGAAGGTCGGTTATAGACTTGGGCATTGTGGCTAATCAGAGCAACATCTCTCACAAATTCAGAAAAGGCAGTGTACTGTTTTTTGAGCTTCTTGGTCTACTCGGATGTTGGCATGGTGGTTAGCCGACTTGTCACGGACTTGGTACAACGTGCCATAGGCCTACTAAACTTACGCGGATTGTGCTAAAGGCAGTGGGTTCCTTGATGATCTCGTGATAGTCGGGCATGAGGCGACGGTTGGGATGCGCTGGAATGGAGAGGCGATAGGGTTGCCACTACCATACACGGAGACATTAGCAGGCTGGGGCGAGGACAAGTATACAGTCAGGCCGAGGGTATGATTGAGAGTCGATCTACTCACTCGGCATCTTTGATCGTGGTGAGGTAGTTGGCAACATTTTCAATGACGGTCAACATGTCGTTATCGAGCCGGCTTGGTGTCGGTCGGTCCTGGCTGTCCCGGGGTTCGCCATCGGCCTCTTCATCGCCATCCGCGTCTGCGTCTGCATCTGCATCTGCGCCTACGTTTGCGTCTTTTTCTGCATCCGCATCCGCACCTACCTCTACTGTTACATCGGCTTCCGCCTCGGTGTTGGTGTTGGCATTGGCGTTGATATTCGCATCGGCGGCAGTCTCGTTCTTCGAGTCGCGCTCGAGTTGCGCGCTCCGGTCGAGGGTTTGCGCCGTTGCGCCGTCCGGGATAGTGGTAGCAGCAGCCGCGATTGTTTTGCTCGTTCCTTCAGCCTGCTTCGTATCCGCATCCACATCCTCATCCTCGTCCACCTCTACGTCCACGTCCATGGCTTCTTGAAGTGATGGCTTGGCCTCGATTGAATCTTGTTCCGCCGTGGGTGTTGCGGCAACCGAGGCCGTGGCCTTGTCGCTAGGCGTGGGATCGGCCATGTTACTGTAGTAATTGGAAAAATCCGGGGGAAATCTCCTCTCGCTATTTATGTTTACGCACAGCGAAGCATTGCTGGTCCGCTTGGGCGTATTGAAATACCGACGCGAGCTTCCAACGCGATTTGGGAATTAAAAGTCCGGTTGGGGTAGATTTGGAGGACTCCTCACGGGTAGGTTCTTTCCGCCATGGGTTTCTGCCACATGGGGCTTGACAAGCCACATTAAGAAGGACCCACCTTAACTGCCACTTCAGGGGGCCCAAGCTCCAGGGGCAGTAAATCAAATATCATCAATACGCGAGAAGCCATGTAGTACCTTTATAATAAACTTCAATATATGAGAATCGCCACAATACAACGCGATACACTGAGGCTTAATTCTACTAAAACAAGGAGCTTAGTATAGTTATGATGCTCCTCAATAGACTCTATCAGTTGATGTGGGTGGTGCATTTTCCATTCAAACTAACACATCTGCTTCTGATTCATGATCGCATTGTCCTAGCGTAGGTAATATAAGAAAACACTATTGACATGGGAAAGCTATCTATAGTTTATAGTCTAACCTCTAGATCATCGCATGCATATAGATTGATTATATACACAGGAAGTGCCCAGCTTAGTTCCTTATCTATCGTCTGCCATGCAAAATAGACACATTATTACCTATCTCGCTTGCATGAGTCCTGTGCGTTTATGCCCTGTCTGGCTTCAGGGGCGTGACATTAAATAGTTGCCAACAAAGTTGTGAAAGGGTGCTCACAAAATAAATGATCAGTTCCATGTTGTCCACCGTATTATAAGATGCCACAAGCTAGGATGCGCCCGCATACTTTAACGCTAGATCCATGCCAAGGATGTGTCGTCATCCCGTCCCAACAACGCACCTTAGTAGATACCTCTTCTTTTTTCCCGTCTTTCTTTTCCTTTTTAGCTGAAATATCTCGCAATGGCCGTAGAATATTAAAACGGCTCCGTAAAAGCTCGAACCATCAAAGACGTCAGCGCATCGCACAATACCACCCTTAGGCGCATGTTCCCATTCTCCATCACCCATCATCCGGCGGAAGCTTCCGGAAGGTCCAGCCGGGCCCGTATATTCCAAGGTACCTCATAGGAATGGGAGAGTAGGTATCTTGTGTACCTAACTTACCCACGATGCGAAGGAGGCCTGCCAGCCGCATCGTCGTTTGCCACAATTGCCCATGTCTTGCTGCGCATCCAGCCGCTTATTTCATATTGCTTGACTGATCGGCGCCGAGAACAAATCTTAAATTTTTTTTCCTTGCCTTCCTTCAATTTTGTACTCCCATCATCGCTTCAAAACTTGAGATTCGGCAACACAGAGTCGCTTCGCTCTCTTTTGCCTGGATCGTTTTCCAACATTCCATCGTCAAACCGAGCAGTCGCTGATCTGGCTGTATCTTACCTAAGCCAGGATCGGGGAGAGAAATGAGGATTCGCTTGCGGTCCTTCGGGCGGGGGGTCTCTTGAGCTCGCCGAGGATGCCACCGTCGCCGATCTCCTAGTCGCCCTGAGGGCCGAGACCGGATCCGACGTCGACATTAACGTCAAGTCGGGTGGCCGCTGCAGACCCTGGCCGCCGATCAGGCAACTCTCTCGGTCCGGGGTCTCGGACTCCAGAGGGAGAACCTCACCGTCGTCCCCGTCGAGAACGCCGGCAGCGGCAGCACCAGCAGTCCTCCTCCACCCCACCTCTATCCCTGCTCCCCAACCCATTGCTGCTTCTACCTCGAGCGCCACAGATGTAGATGCACAGTTGCTGCGAGCATGTCATATGGTTCTGGAGAGGATGTCAAGGTAGAAATGCCCGAGTCTCGCACCGATCTAGGTACGTATTATAAAGCCTTCGCTTTATTTTCTCCGAGTCGCACATCAGAATTGGCCGTGACCAGTTCTCACTGATGTAATAACAGTCCTTCGTGTCATGCCCGATGACGGAGATTGCATGTTTACCGCCGTCGGCGGTGCGCTGGGCGGACTGACAGCAAGCGGCGCACTCCGGCACGGACCGGTGGACCCAGATGCCCTACGACGCATCGTGGTGGATGTCATCCGCAAGGATCCGGTCAGGTTCGACGCCAACTTCCTAGGGGCCCAGCCCGATAGGTACTGTAACCGCCTGCTGGACGGGATGTGGGGAGGTGGCATCGAGCTCAGCATTCTATCCGAGATCTTCCGCGTCGAGATCTGCAGCGTAGACGTCAAGACCGGCAAGGCGTACCACTTTGGCGAGCAACAAGACTATGAAGAGTTCTGCGTCGTCATCTACTCAGGCGTACACGTAAGTTGAAAAGGGTTGAGGGGCGCGAACCAGAAGGTAGTCGCTAACCCCCACCGTAGTACGATCGCATCGCAGAGGCTACCGAGGGAACTATGGCATGGTAGAATTCGACGTAACGCGATGGAACGCCGTGGGTAACGAGCGCATACTCCGGCGGACTCAGGATATATGCAAGATCCTGCAAGACCGCACTACTACACCAGTGTCAGCGACTTCGTCGTGGTATGCAACGAGTGTGGAGATGTCCTCCAGGGTGAGAAGGCGATTACACAGCACGCACGGCAAACGGGTCACTCGGGGTTACAGAAATCGCCGACGAAACATAGTATTTTGAATTGGATTTGCCGTGGGTCTGACAAAACTTGAAAGACCATCCCGAGCCAACAAGATAGAACACACTAGGTTAATCATGTCTTCACCAAACAAACGAATGACTTTCAATGTAGCAAGTGGCACAATGTGCATACTGGAAGGATACGTTACTTCCTCATTCGAGGAACTCAATATACACATTACTAGCAATTAAACCTACAACCAACTGGGAGAGCTGTATGACATCGCCTCCGTACAGTACCTCGGTGTATCTTCAATTCCCATATCTAAGCTATTTCAACGAGTCATTATCAGCAAGCTTAGGCAAGTTTGTTTACTTCTAGCTAAAATCATAATAGGATCTACCAGCCTCTAAATCCGTCATCGATAGCTAGTAAACATTTACATGTATGAGGGAGATAGAGGAAGTTCACCACTCCTCAGAGTACATTGCAGGCTACGGGCCATCAAAGTACATACTACTTACTACCATACGATACTACCTAAGTAATTCTCTAAGATATCTACGCCAAAACAAACTCCTTCCTACATGCATTCAGGAGTCCAGCTCAGACTGTCAAAAGGAAGATCCGAAACCTAAACCTAAACCTTACGCCAATCACTTCAAGCATGTCCAAAATGCGCCTGCTACCTAAGATAGTTGATGCAAGTCTCGGTCTTGGATAAATCTTTCATTTCTTTCGTATACTGTAACACGCTAAGACACCACTATTTAGACAGCCAGTTTTATGCGACCATGGGTGTAGTAAGAGTGCTACATTTGGGCCAAGAACAGCAGTGTTGACGCCGTGTAGATCATTCCCAAACCACCGTCCCACAATGACCAACTTAGGAAATAGGTATCTCGAACAAGAGCCATCATATGCCATTCTATCAGAACCATAAAGCAAAAAAGTATAAGCTGGGCGGTGTATGCTCAGCTTCGGATTTACAGGCATAGGGAAGAGCTGCATTTCTCGTAAAGCTCAAATACATAGATGCGATAAGAGATTTGTCAAAATCGAAATAGTAGAGGGCTGGGAATTGCACCAAATTGCGCTCAATGATTTACAAGACTTCTCGCTCTTCTTGAATAGCGGTCATCTCATTGTTATTAATACAGCCTCCTAGTAAGGGTTGACTAGGTGGAGGCATTGACGGTCCCTTGATGCCAGTAGAGTTGCTCCAGCACTACTAGCATTACTCGTACTCGCTGGAGGAGCGTTTGAGACTTGGGGTGGTTGGGGCTCGGAAGAGCGTTCGCGGCCTTCTTCAATTGAAACTTCTCGGTGGAGCGGAGAAGCGCGGACAGGCGAAGTGGATTTTTTACTTGACGTGTCGCCGCCCCACGAGAAGAATTTCGCGGAGAGACTCTGCCCATCTGTAACTCGACTGTGAATAACTTTCATCCGGGAAATAACTGGTGTGGCGCACTTACTTGTTTTGCCCACCTCAGTCCGCAACTATTACACAGATCCCTCTGTCCGCTTGGGCCCCTCCGCCACTCCGGCGTGTTGCGAGTATGACAGTTGGCGCAGTCTCGGACCACGTTGCCAACACCCTTTCTTCGCTTACGTTTTTTCTTGTTTGATAAGAGCCCGTGGAGCTCCTCGGCCAGAACACGGTTCACCTTCTCCATCTGGCGTAGTTCATATTGCCAGCTGGTGCACCGCGTTGTTTTGAGTTCGTCGAATATGTTGTCATCAGAAGCAAGAGCTCGGTCTTGATTGCCATGGCCCATGCTGGCACTGGCAGGGATGGAGACCACACCGTGATTTTGGTCATCAGCTGTTTGGCCACCCTGCGGAATTGCAAAGCTTATCGTCCTAGCCTCGCCCGAGGGTTGGCCACTCATCGGATTCGCTCTATTCGAGAGTGTTGCACTTCGGGAAGTAGCCTTAAGTAGCTTCGTTTGCGCCAATAGAAAACTAGGCTTTTGTCCCCCAGACGCATCGCCCGGATATAAGACCGTCTGCGCCTGGAGCACCTGGCCGCGTCGATTTTGCACTTCATGCTTGCATGTGATCGTCCGGCCTCTACGAGCCTTCTCGATAGATCGACCAAACTCAGCACGCGATTCTTTACGCATAAGCTCCTGTATACTCGTCCCCACCAGATTTTCGGGCTGCAGATCTAGTAACGACCGAACATTGGCAGAAACGAAGAGAAACATGCCAGATGTGGATAGTTTCGTCCACAGTTCCCCATCCCCTATTCCTCCTTTTGATTCGAGTTCTCGTCGACTAAGAGCAAAGACAGGCCGTTTGCGGCCGATTAAGATAATGCACTTCCGACCTTTGCCCTGCTCTACGAAGAGAGACCCGTGGCTTTCGAACCATGTGTATCCGCTCTGCTTCCTGCGTACACGGAAGACAATGTTGACGGGGTTTCCAGATGTGGTATCCTTGAGTTCTCTTGTCAGAGGAACGATATCGGATGGGTGACAGATCGATGAGATAGACGTCCCTACAAGTTCGGCAGCGTCGTACTCGAGAATTCGTTTGGAAGAAGGCGAAAGATAGAGGAATAATCCTTTGAGGGATAACACGTGAACGACATCATCGGCATTTTCCAAGAGCATCTTGTCCCATGATTGTTATGCCAATCTGAGACAGCACCTTTTGGGTTGTATTGCTGCAAAAGAGTGGATACAATCATCAACTCCAAGTGTCTGGCCATTTTCCGGCTCCCATTGACTAGAAGAAGGCGGGTTCCAAATGTACTGGGCCATACTTTCACCTTGCGTGTAATCAACTTGCATTCCACTGATGCCTTTGGCTGAGGCGATGGCATCCGGACATTCAACCAAATCAATTTGAAAGCCGATGATGTATCTGATTTCTGGGTTGTGACTGTCCCTATCCCAGGGGATGGGGATCATGGTTAACAGATTGAGGAATGGCTTACCACCCTTTCGATAGTTGATCAAGCTTTGCTGAACCTCCTTGCACTCGGCTATCTTGACTTTCAAGTTATAGACTGCGCCGTTATCGACAAATTCTCTTTTGGTTCCTGCTTCTACCATACCGTCCGGGGCTTGTAGAAACCGGCAATTCTGGCCTATAATATCGTGTCTGCTGTATCCGGTGAGGTTTTGGAAGTTGTCTGAAACGTATATAATGGGGCAGTCGTTCTGGGTAACATCACAGACAACGAAGGCACAGGACATATCGACAGCCCCTAAGTTAACCTGAGGGTTCTTTCTCGTAGCAACCATCCATAGCGCCTTCAACATATCAAAGCCGCTCTTTGAATAAGTAGTCTTTTCCTGTTGGATAGGCCTGGGTCCCATAACTGGTTGTTGTGAAATCATTCCATCTGTTACTGTTCCTACCACGTTGGCCTGAGGCTGTAGATAGTTAGGTGCCGATACTGGACCTCGGGTCGGCATCTGGGTGGATGACTGAGGCGAGATGGTAGATGAATAACTATTCATCTCATCAACGCCGACAGTACCTGGCTGTAATGGAGCTTGACTGGATTGGGGGAGTTGTGACGGCAAATTCATCATCTTTGCTTCGCCGTTGGCCGCGGGCGTAGGCCCGCTGTCGTTAGAGGGGTCCATGACATTGTTGTTCTGCATACCCATACCAAAGTCTGTGGGTAGGTTATTGACGGTAGCAAAGGCATTAGGCATTGAAGATGGCGGATACATGGACAGAGATGGATCGGCGGGGGCCATGTGACCCATATCCATTTGCTCCATGTTCATGTTAGAAAAGGCGATCATATTGCCCATCATGTCTGTTGATATGTTCGAAAAGTCGTCCGCGAGCATTGGTTGTGGAACAAATGGGGTAGTCTCCTCGGGCATGGACATGCTTACGGGAAGTGATGAAAAGCCAGCGGCCATGGGATCGGCAGGGGAATTAGGCATCACGTCAAATTGATAGTCGCGGTACAAATTGTCGCCATCACCAAACTCCAGCATGGACATCCTCCGATCATCATTAGCTTGCGTCGTGTGAGATGAGAATTGCCGTTGTGGTAGACTCCGGCGGCGAAGCTCAGCCGAATTATTTTGCACAATATCATCAAGGGAGTCGGCGCCACCCATGGCTGTGTCCATGGCGGTAGATGGCACTCCGCCCACTGCGCCATATTGAGTTGGTTGTTGGATCGGCTGTGCGCCCAGAGGGTGGCCTAGCTGTTGTCTTTGGAGACGCTGTTGGGAATGACGGCGCTGCAGATCCTCCTGGGAGAGTTGACCGTTGAGGAAGTTATCCATTTTCACGGCATAGAACTACGGTATCGTAGTGGTGAGAGACTATGACGACGATCAAGAGCATAAAAGATATGGTGTTTGGAAGATCATTTATCTCGTGCAGTCATGCGCCAGTGTCCCCGAGTCGTAGATACGGTGGCGGGCGGCGTCAAGGTCATAAATGTCGGGCGGGATGGGAGTATAGTGGCACATATAGGACACAGGGCGAACTGCGGTAGACGGGCGGCACCGAAGAAATCACGAGCGAGCCAGCAGTGGAACGGCGAGGGACAGTTTGGCTACGTACGGCGAAACAGGCTGCGTACAACGGTTGACGTAGACGGGAGACGGAGCACTGGGGAGGACGAAGGGCCCATAGGAGAGACAGTCGTAGTACTCGCAGTATAGAATGGACACCAGCGGCGATAAGAGATGTGAGAGCTAGGGCGGATAGATGGCTGCCATCCAAGCAGCTCGAAAACCTCGCAAGCAACGAATAACCTAGAAAGAAGATGGAGAAGGTAAAGACGGCGACAGTTAGTAGCTCATGTCCTTGGGCAGAATGTCACGCACGACGGGCCGCTTGCAGAGCCGCAGAAGACACGATATCGGCAGCTTTGGTGCACTTGAAGGTGGGATGAAGGGATGAGATGAAGTTGGTACGGAATGCCGTCCCGTCCCATGGCATCCTAGTCTGTTCCAGTGGGTGGCACCAAGCATCCCACCGCATCCCACAGCGGTGGGAGCAGGTGTCCCGGCACGTCGAAAGAGACAACATGTCATAGGCAGGAAGCAGAGGCTTTATGTGGGCCGGCTGGCGGTGACTCCCTAGGTACTTACCTAGGTCGCTGCAAGTACCCGTATGTACCATACCTATCTACCCAGCAGGACCCATGAAAATGCGGGGGTCCCCATCATATCTCAGCCCAATCATGCGTCCTTACCAGGTCGTGGGTCTCATTCATTGTCAGATCTACACTAGACAGGGGGCAGGGAGATCAATACATCTACTGAACAAAATACTTATTTATACATAGGGCTATGTGCAAAAAACTCCCTCTATCTATTGCCACTGCTAGGCTTTCTGATATGGGCTCTTACTTGTGCAATGCTAGAGGCATTCTGCTAGCCCCTGTCTGGGTCGAGTTTCTCAATCCGTAATGTTACTTCCAGCGAGCACAAAACTGTTTGTCACAATGTTCATTTCTCGGCCCCTTGTTGTACGCCGGTGAACTTGTTATAAATTTAGTCGGTACCTAGCTAGACACTAGATGGACTGCCTGGCCTTGTAGCCGGTTAGCCGGTGCGGGCATGAGATTTCGATTTTCATGTAGTCTCCTCTTTATACGTGAGTCCACCTCCGAAGCTATGTTCGCTATTCTTGCCACCAGCAGTGACCTTGCCCTCCGTCGCGCTACTCTCGAACGCGCAGGTACCCATGTCGAGTGCCTCGGCGGGCCCGAGGGCGAGATGTCGAAGTCAAATATATCCATCGGTAGCCCTAGGGTCGTGCATGCGTTAGGTATATCGACAATGCCAGCTACGTGGCCCTGAATCGGAGCACACGACATCAACAGGTATGACTGATAGTCACTTGCGTGCATAGAAACATGTTAGCCGAGATGTTCAAGTCTCACATCGCAGAACTTGTTGGATCGTAAGAAACAGTGAGGCTAGGGGGGTTTATACAAACCTGTACCCGAATCGACGGAGGTATTCGATGCAGCCTTTCGACAAAAACTTGGTTAATATCTGCTTCCCACCTATTGACAACCACACGTCTTGATGGGCGATTATAGAATACTCACGGAGGCTAGTTTGTCGGTATGCCACGGTTACATCCACTACCCCATCAATAGTCAGCTTTGGTACAAATAAATAAGACACCATGCTTCAACGGCGGTCATCATAACTTACTATAGTGCTGTTTGCCATGCTCATCGACCGAGAACCCTTCAAAGAAAATGTGTCGGCCGGCTCCAAACTGCGGCTCAACGGGTCCGGGATATAGATGGGCGACTTCAGTCCCAGATCTGCCACGCCGTTCTTGACGACTTTGAACTTGATAGTGATGACGCCCGCCATTTCGATAGCGCCACAAAACGATATCTCGCCATCGCCCTCTATTCTCGTGATAGGCAAGGTCATTCATACTGGCCCCAAAAGTAGAAGTACGGAGGGTTCAGAAGTACTTACGCGAGAAATGCAAGTCGCCAACGCTGAACTTGGCCCCGGAACATGAACAGGGAGGTATACCCGGCTACCACGACTCAAATTCTTTATATCGCAATTACCACCGTGTTCGGGCCGGCCCGGGACTATGACCAGCCAAGATCAGTAACATCTTCCATGGAAATTATATCGAGTCCTAAAGACTAGCCAGACGCACACGATCTTTAAAACTAAGTATCGGAGACGGAAAACTTCTCATGCAGCACCAGATTAAAAGCCGAAACATAAGAATCACTTACCCGTCCGCGCCCCTTCTTTCCCAACCTTCTGCTTCAGCTCAGCATCCGCCATCCCAGCGTGGACATTCACCGGCTCTGGGGGCAGCGCGACCTGCCTCTCCAGCTTATTCGCAGCGATGAGGTCCCCCTCACGCCTATTCCAGGTCTCGAGGACTTCTGCCGGGGCGCAGCCGAGAATACCCGGATGGATCAGCCCGGCGAACTTGACGTGGGGGATGTGTCGCGAGGTGCAGAATATGCCTTCGAAATCCAGATCGCCTTCGCGGCCGATGGATATATCTCATCGAGGAACCCCCCACCGTTCGACTTGTCGAAGACTCCGGTGAAGCCCCACGGTTGGTCTTGGAATGGCTAGGTAGTTTTGCCCTCGTCAGCGTATGGTCTGTGGATTGTACGGCCGATGCCGATTTATCTCTTTTCATAACATATGTTTTCCCATCACGCAATAAGTCCGCTCGCTGATAATACGGGTCAAGATTCTCTCCTTCCTGAAACCTCATACAGAACAAGAACAAATGAGTTCTCCCAAAAGAAAAACGCACCTGGACATCCATGATTTCTACAAGAAGGACATCGCCGGGCTGTGCTCCTTCGATCTCAAACGGGCCTGTCAGATAATGTATGCGAGTGAGGTCGACATTCCGAACATCATCTGCACTATCGTTATTTCCGATCTGGCCACCGGTCCTAAGCAGGCAAAGAAACAGATTATGAGTGCAACAAATTCGTCGACGAAGACACCCAAGTGAGGCTTACCAATCTACACACTCGATCTTAACGGTCTCGCCATCCTTGATGGTGCCGGCAAATGGGACTACATACTTTCTTTAGCAAGCCAACATCACGAGATGAGAAGAGCGACATACTGTCCGGGTGCCATCGATTCTTTTTGTATCACGATTAGTTCATAGGCCATCATAGCATTTATTACATCATCGGCCCGGCAACGAGTGAGTGTGGCTTACATGCAAGATCGCCTGTTCTGAAGCAGGTTTATCGAGGTCTACTTTACCGACTGTGCGAATCTCGGATTTCCCCATGGTCCATTCGCTGATGAAATTAGGAACAACACAAGTTTACTTTTGTGAGTATACTAGGCGAAGAAACCCGAGACATATCCAGTAACTTTAATACTGCTCGGCATGTCTCTCCGTCCTAATCTACCCCGCATCCAAAGTCGGTCATCACATCAAAGTGACATGCAGAGCGCGTACAGTACCTACCTATAACAGACGTGATGTGCCAGCTATTTGACCGACTGTAGCCTTTGTATAGTTGAGCAAATGCATGGTTCCCCAGTTACTCTTATCATTTTTCCGGCCTATGTAGCTATACACACCCACCTGATGTAATACCTACACACGTGGGAGACGGGGATGCTGCCCGCAGCGTTATCTTATGATTGACAAAGGTGGGTAAGACAACCTATAAGGAGGCACATTCTTCTGTTTTGGTATAGTACATCAAGGTTTCTCTATAATAACCCAAATCGTCTTCGATGTGACCTTGCAGCAACTGATACCAACACCTACCGTAGGTCAAATTGGACTTAGTTGCTTCTACTACTAAAGTTCCTTTCGTCTGACGTCGTCGTTGGGATGCTCGCCAAGTGAGGCGTCCAAGTTGGCGAGTGATAGATCAAGAAACTCGTGCTTATTTCTCCACACTTGCTGACTATCAAGGAACTGTTGTTGTTGTTGCGCAGTCGCAGTCGACGGCGGTGGAGGGTCTGTGATTTTGGTGATTAGGTAGGCCGTCGAGGCCTCCGCGATACCATAAATCAGCACTCCAAGCAATGGCACTCGTAGTAGGGTGTAGAAACCGATACCAAACCCAAAGAGCAATCCCTCTCGACTACGGAACCAGTTCTTTTTCTGTTCCTTGCTCATATGAATGCGTGCGAAGTATGGCTCTAGTAGCTCGCGCATAAGGCTTCGAGATGAAAAGTAGGTCTGCAAAAATATGACAAGATACCGTTTAGGAAGAAAGATCCCAGTGCCAAAAATAATAGCTGCAGGGCCTAGGCCAACTGCCTTGTTGAAGGTATAGAAACTGGCAGCGGGGAGGACTAGCTTGCCGATATAGGGCACATAGGACAAGGCAAAGATGGCCAACGATATGGACGCTTTACGAGCGAATCGCCATATGAACATTGTAATCGCCTCGGCGGAGCTCTTAGAGTGTGTACTTCCGTCCTTTTGCTTATACTGGCGGAGATTGGGATAGTACATATCCCGAAGGTCGTCGGGATTTTCATGTTTATGTTTTGACACGTAGGTCATATCCACCCAACGGAGGGAGTCCATAAACCTGCGGTTATAAAATTAGTTACTAAACAGTAGGTATGAGACGATACATACATTTCATCCAAAGTAGGCGTCACATATCTCATCAAGGTCATGAGAAACAAGGGGATTTGCAGAACGTGATTGGCAATGAGGTCGAGGCCGTTCACAAGACTATCATCCCAACTTGCTCTATCGAGGTTGGTGAAATAAGATAGCAGACCAATGAAGACTTTCACGCCTATAATCTGGAGGTGTGTGGACATACGGGTCAGTAGAGAGCAGATGGGGTGTGAGAGTAGATATAACACACCGGAACAGTAATAGCCAACCGAATGGCAATGCCAGCCCGACGGCGATGGCGGCTTGTTTGTAATGGGAATTGTTGAATATGGCAGGGTTTTGCATGGCCCTATGAGCTATTGCGCGTTATGTAAGTCCTGGCTTGCCCACAGTCTAGATGCCGCTTTGACCAATACAGTGAAGGCAAGACGGGGCGAGGCGATCATGATGGAGGAAGGAGAAGAGACATACCGCCGACAAGGGTGAGTTGAGCTCCGCGTAAAACGGCGTTGATATCGAAGTTGGACAGATCAAATGCTTCTTTGACCTTGTCTTTATCAAGCTTGAGGTTATTGGGTTCGGCCATGGCGCTCTCAGACCAATGGGTCTTGGCGGGGTCTAAGAATGACGTTATTCGTGTTAAGAACACCGATGGTCCTAGCGGCAGGTGTATACTGGCGAGGAAGGATGCTGGGAAATTGTGCCTGGTTCTCAAAAAGCCTTATATAATATTCTTTGTAGTTCGCATTGCTGACACTTAGTATGGAGGCTTTTGGTGTTGATGGTGTTGATGGTGTTGATAGCTACTTGTTGGTGGGCATGACGACATTTGATTTACTGGGCGGATCCTGGGGTTGGGTTGCAGTAAGTACCTGCGGGCCGTCGGTGGATACTGTGTAGGGTTCTGGCTACATCTTATCGATTAAGTGCCTCATGTACCTTACTTTAAGTACCCAAGTAAGGAAGGTGTCTACAGCAGGCCATTTGCCCCTGCAGTGCGCGTGCGCTACAGCACCTACACCAGCCCATGTTGACCTGGTTGGAAACCGAGGGGCTTCACGATGCCGCGAACTCAGGAGACCTCACCGACGTCCCACCCTCCGTTGCTACACCACCAACCCCGAACCCAAGACACTCGGTATATCGGGTGACAGTCTGAGACTATTGGCAATCTTTTCCCGTTGACATGGCCGGCACCAGTTATCCTATGTGATAGACGGTTAGTCAAGCGCATCAATAGCAACGCGACAACTCCAATCGACTTGCTCAACCCCGATCCATCCATCGCATGCTGCCTCGGCCCCCAGCCAGCCCCAGCACCACCAGTACCACCAGCAGCACCACTGCAGATTCAACATCAGTAGCCGAATTCTGCCGTCGCCGCAACAACTTCCAGTCTTCGGCCGACTACGTCGTTCTCCTTGCAGTTAGCATCCGTCATGCCATGCAAACGCACATAGGCCGCGCGTAATGGTCTCATCGATATAGACGAACCCGCACCCACCACCTCGAAATCCGTGACGGCATCTCTATCATGGATTCTCGTCGGTCCTCCCTTAGTGCCCCAGAAATCCCTCGGGCTCGACGGGCTATGACCTCTCCACGCCCGCGCCCGCCTCGACATCGCCGCAACAGTCCAGACCCTCTTCCCCTCGCGACCCGCCACCTCCGGAGATGACCTTGTCGAAACCCTGTACAGTCACCCCTCCGTCCGCATCATATCCTTCACCACCAGCCAAAGTGGCTTCGCCACATCCTCAAACAAAGGTACCCCTCCCGGCTCTCTACCGCCCTCTTCGCGATTAGAGAGGACGATTGCTGTTGGTAGGTGTTGATCGTCCAGTTCGTCAGACATCCAATCCCTAAATCAAACTCTAACAACATCCAAGGCGCATTTCGCATCTATCGTGCCCCCGGCTCGGTCGCTTTCCTCAGCTGTGGCTCCGCGCTACAACCTATCCTTCCCAGGAGTCAATGTTGGTGTATCGATGAGGATAATAGCCGTTTCGTCCTGCAAATACGCCGACCCCAGTACTGGAGAATCGAAGTCCCTGTCGCGGATCCCGAAGACGTCCACCGCGCCGTGCTATTACGAGACGTATTAGACAAGATTCTCCTCTTCGAAAAGACCGAGTGCCCCTTCGAAAGGAGCTTCACTGTTGAGCTTCCCGACCCTCCCGAGACACCAGTCAAGAAGAAGGCCTGGACGGCTGAAGGGAAGAACCTACTATCCTCCCCCTTTTCGGATTTGTCCCTCCCGCGCATGAGCCCATTGCTATAAGTAGAGGCAGTTGGGCAACAGGCGTTAACCCTGATATGTCACCCCTCGACTTGTCACCGCTGAGGACTAGGTTAAGAGTAATTGATGAAGCACAAGGCGAAGTCAGTTTAGTGGCACGGGACCAATCTTTTAGACAATCTGTTAAGGACATTATAGCCTATTTTCAGGCGCATCCAGTCGACGACGACCTTAGCGGCATTGCCCGAGCACGCTCTTATATCATTTCAAATTGCGACAACAACCATTCGATTCAGGCATTAGAACAGACACTGAACTCCCTAATTTCGTCTCAGAACAATATTCACCAGAAGGACTCTTTATCAAACCGAAAGGAAAATAATGGTCTTGAGCCAATCCGCTCGGATGGTGAAGATGGCCCATCGTCACTTGAAGGATCAGGGGGTGTTGCGCCAGTCGACCTCACACGGAAGCGGAGGACCCGTATGCTTGCGGGGCGTTCCTTTACTGCTCCCCCACCGCGCAGGCTGGCGACTACTCCTACGAAGTCAAATGAGCCTGTTACCGCGGTGAAGGAATCTCAACCACCATCTACCCCAGCTGGAGTTCGCTCTTCTAGCACATCGACCGATTCTTTCCATAGTGTAACGTCCTGGCAGTCACCCAACACACCACCCTTAGCATCACCACGTTCGGGAGAGTCCTCATCTGAAGCTGAGAGCTTCGGCTTACCGGAGTCGCCATCACCGGCAACTTATTCCTCAAATCGCATTGTCACGCCAAAGAGCACTGTAAGCGCTGATCCAAGCTCATCGGTTTCAGATAGTTGTGGCAGTGAGGAACCTACTCCGCGATCCGTACGATTCGTCACGGACAAAAAGTCCAAGGAATCCATTGACGGCGAGGACGAACCAAGGATGTCCCGATTATGTATGGCGGAGAACAACGTGCAGTTTCATCGTCGCCGATCACATGCTGGTAGTGTCTCTATCAGCCGTCGGGCTCTTTCACCGTTACCGCCGGTGGCCAATCTCTTCACACCACCACCTCCTCGACCTATATCGCAGAGTCGTTTAGCAGTTGTTCGTCGTCTTCCCGCGGCCATTATCCACAGGACTATGGAGATACTCCTGGGCCCACCGGCTCACCTCATCAAATTAATGCTAAAGGTGGCTGCCAAGATTATAGCGGGCGAGTGGAAAGGCCTGGTGTTCGGCGTTGGCGAAGCAGGCGAACGAATCCCAGTGCAATGGGACTACTCAGATGGCGAATTCAGCGACTTGAGTGACAGTGATGATTACGCTCCCCAAACTCATAACTCAAATTACAACGATAGGGTTCCCCGCGCGGGCGTGCGGCGTAGAACCAAGTCGAGAAATGATAATGATCACGATGGCTTTGGGTTGATTAATAAGAGGGACATACCCTTTATCTGTACAATTATTTGTAATGAGATATAGCGGACATTTAGGTTGTATTGGATTTCGGAGTTGGGTGGCTGTCTGGAGGGTGGCCGTCGTCAGTCGCATATCCGGTTGTAGTAGGATATCGGGATTATAATATGTATACCCTTCTTCTCATGGGTGATTGAGGTCACTGCCTGCCACCTTCCAGTAGGCTGTTGGCATGTATGATAATGTATAAACTGTACCATAGTTTGAAGATAAAGCGAGCGTTTTGGGTTGACTTTTGCGTGCTTTTTAAGTACTTAGTCTTTACTCAAAGGGCTCGCATCCCGTCGTCGGCAGGCTACGTCCTATCGATTCCATCCTGTCGGTCCATTTCGGATTTGGCGAAACAAGAATTAGCAATTCCACTCTTAAATTTGAGCTTGTAGCTCTCCCGCAGCGAACTTCTTTCAGCTTGGTCGCAATCGATTAGGAAATTTAACTTTCTGGGATACTCGCTCTACAGATAACTGGATGGCAGTAGGTATTCAGATAATCCCATAAGGAGGCATTGCTTTGCCTTGTCTTGTCTTGCTGTTTGCTCCAGAATTTGAAGCGACTATTCTGACAAGTAGAGTTTGACGAGTACTGCTGTGACGACTAGATAATACTATATCATCCGAAGCCGCCATTAATTCTTATAGTCTCTAATAATGCGCCCAAATAAGTAATAACTAAGTTCAGGAACGGGAACAGCTCCTGTAACCAGTCCTAGGATTGTCGTGACAATAGTAAACATGGAAATAGTATGAGAGGTTTCCTTTATTTTGTCGCGTTAAAGATGTCTGAGTGATTAGACACTTGTCGTTCTGAGTCATTTATGATCGTATGCAACTTCTTACCCCAATCTCAAGAATCACACGTCATTATAGCATACAAAGTGCTCAAGCAGTTTGATCTCAACCGCATAGGTAGTGAACACCCTAGTCTCCGAAAAAAGCGAGGAATACGGCCAAGGCGAGGCTTCAGCCGCTCTAACCCAATTAAAAGGCAAAGCGAGATACGATTTGGCTCCGCACTGCCACCGGTTCCCCATCGATCTAGCCCAAAAAGACAAATAGATGGCCAAGAAATGATCTGCCACACGTTTATGGACGGCAGTGGCCGGCCTAGGCTTACGTAGTAGATACTTGTGTATAAGATCGTGGCTTTTAATATCCCTGATCAACACGGCGTATTCATACGCCCAATGCGATTGGCTGGTGATTGACTATATCGACCGTTTTGTAGAAAGCCTAGCATCAAAGTGCACTTTTTTATAGGCATACATTAGCAGTCCTCGAACGATGGATATTATAAAGAGCGTCCCTGGGGCGTTGGCGATGTTAACTACAATTACCAGCATGCTGTTGATTTAGCGATTTCCTTCAGGCCTTCTCTTGCGCTCATATATTGACTCTATAGACAACATATGATCACAATATCTCTATACCAACACACTCAAATTCACTCCGCAGCTAATAGAAGCCCATCCATCGAGCACGACATAATAAACCACCAGCCTTTCGGCCAGAAGCTATCGAATCCTCGGCACCATGTCAGACGAACTCGGGGTCAATGTGTGGCTCTATGAACCCAACAAAGGAGCCGCTATATTCTTCGCCATAGCGTTCTTTACTTCTGGAGCGGTCCATCTATGGCAGACAGTGTATGTAAATTTCCAACCAATTACTACCATTCTAGAAGTTTAACTAACAGCTACACCACTTATAGACACTATCACAGCTGGAGATTGACAGGATTATACATATTCTGCTCCCTTCTATTCACCGGCGGCTTCATTCTTGGAGCTTTCGACACGGGGAACATCATAAAGTACATCGTCAGCATCGTTCTGAGTTATGCCGCACCGTACGTGATTTACCTTTGAAGATTACCTCATTTGCCAGGAAATCAAGAGAAGAGAAAGCTAACCAGTCCCTATAGCCCATTGTACGAACTAGGCAATTACTATGTTCTCGGCCGGATACTATACTTCGTTCCCTATTGCTCGCCCATTCATCCGGGTCGTGTATTGACTACCTTTGCCGCCCTGTCGTTCATCATCGAGGTAAGATCCAGTTCTGATCCCCTTCTGCGGTATTCCAACAAAGAAGAACTTTCTGCCGACGGATACTTCTCTATCATCTTCACCCCTGTCTACTTTGGTACCCACAAGATCCTTAAAACTGACCAGACCGAATAGGCATTGAACGGTGTTGGCGCCGCCTATGTAGCAAACCGGACTCTCCCCGACAATCTCCAAGACCTCGGGCACACCCTTTTCAAAGTCTCCTCCAGCTCGTCGTCATCGTCTCGTTCGTCGCGCTAGCCACGACGTTCTACCTGCGTTGTCGCAGGAACAGCATCAACCACAACAAAGTGAACCAGCCGCTGCTCACGCTCTACCTCAGCACGGGAATCATCTTCGCGCGCACCGTCTACCGGACCGTCGAATACTTCGAGATGGAGACCGTCAATTACTTCGCTGACGGCTTCGACCTGGGCAAACTGAATCCCATCATTCGCTTCGAATGGTACTTCTACGTGTTCGAGGCGACGCTCATGCTCATCAACAGCGCACTGATCAACGCCCGCCATCCTCGTCGGTGGTTGCCGCAGAGTACCAAGTTGTACCTAGCCAAAGGTATGTATTCAAAGTTGAGAATATATATCATAACCTTCACGACCCACACACCCTCCCCCTTTTCTTTCACAAAGAGACCTCTAGAATTCAAAGTCACACACCGTGAAAATCAATCATGGTTATATTCCCCAGCATGACCGGAAATTCCCTCTCGAATCTAGCAGCGGTTGACTGACTCTGACATAGATGGCGTTACCGAGATCATGGGCCCCGGATACAAAGAAGACCGCGGCTTTGTAGCGACACTCCTCGACCCCTTCGACGTCTACGGGATGCTCAATGGCAGGGACAAAGCTACTCGATTCTGGGATGAAGACGGCCACAAGCGACAGACAGCTCCCGGATCATCAGAGGAGGGAGTCCGCGTATAAGCAAAACAGATAACATCGTATAAGCAAACCAAATAATGCTGGATTCTGTAGGAATTTGGTGTAGGAACTGGGGCAAAGGAGTCATTGGGTAACTTTTTAGACACGGTATCACTCGTTCTTGATGTCACAGTGGCAAACTGTGTTCAGTTTCAGTAATCTTTCTGAGCTTGGGCTCTTTCTGATAATGCGATGGGCGGTTGATACCCAGGTTTTTTTTTTTTTTTTTTTTTAATAATATCATAGACCCATTGAGTGTAGATTTCTTTCATTGATTTTACTGTACATCTAATTTATGATACCTAGTTTCCCTTTGTCTATACCGCTTTCTCAGTATTTCGTCGCGCGTGCGTGGATGTGTAGACATAGCACATCAGACCGTAGCGAGACAGGAAACTAGCTAAAGAAATATCAAACTTTCCACTCGGGCGCTGGGATCTTTGCACAAAACGGCGTCGAAGATTTTCAGTAGCGCCGATGAGATGGCACGGGCAGACTTACGACTCTGTCCAAGAAGACAATTTTAGAATTAACTTTAACCAGGGTTCGCTTTTGTCTCTCCGCTGCATTTGCATGCATACTCAGTATTCTATTTGCGCATTGTGCGAGGCGCAGGAATGGAAAGGGTGTCTTGCAGAAGCATAGTGTCCTAGATAACAATTAGACATCTCACAAGTGCAAATAATGTACCCGAAAACCTAGGGAAATACTATTCCGGGCAGTGCACCAAACCCCGCCCGGCCAACGAAATGTCTATGTAACGCCTTTGAGTTGTACTTGCATGTGGAAAGAGCTTCTGATACATAGACACGCGTGGCATTGTATGGTGTGCTAGTCGCAAAGATAATGTGAGGGAACTCAAGGGTACATGTCAGTCTCCTCGCCTCCAATATAGCAGATAGGGGCGCGAGGAACTCGTCATCTCTCAGGCTTTCTTAGTCGCCCTGTTCAAATAACTACACACTTGGAACTATACCATAAATATTGTGAGTTGAGTTTATAGCCATATGGGTGCAAGACGCCGCAGGAGTTCCTACTTGTCAAATAGGGGTTCGGTCCTCCATAGCTCCCCTGACTCCATAGAAGATCATCACACTTTGAATATTTTCCAAACCCCTTGTTGCCAAGCCCTTGCTGCTAAGCCCTGGTTATGATACACTTCGTCGAGAGTGTGACGAGAGGAGAAGTCTTAGGACTCTGACTCCGTGCCTCTTGACAAGGCAAAGTATCTACATAGTGTTTTTATCAGATAAATTTTATTGTACTTACGGAGGAGGGCAACTATCATTAAGAACGAGATCTAGGCATGATTTGGCATTTCTGCCTTGTTTAAGCTCGGCCTCAATCTGCCTACGTGCTCATATTAAGTTATAGCTCAGACATGCATGTCGCGATGAGGCAGTGCGATCACATCGACCGCCGGATTCTACTCATGCTATGGCGCATCCCGTGGGGTCCGAGACATACACGTTTAGGAGATATCTATAGTGGTAACCTCATAAAGCGCGATTAAGCAAGAGACACGCCGAAAGATAAACGTTGGGCGTTCAACAGACTCCAGAGTATGACCTGGTTCTGGATCATCTTTTTGCACACTATACGGGTGGGAACTGTGATATCTAGCGTCGACTTCGGAAAGGAATAGGCTGTTTACAACCCGATTCAATGTCTTGGGTAATATATATTTTTGCTTGCGCTAGATAGCTATCTATCACGTAAGGTTAGTCAGCGGGAATTATGCTGTCTCTTTGAGATGAGCTAGCTTACCATGTTAGTGAGCTCCACAAAATTTACCCTGGCTGGTCCCCTTCATATATACTTTGTTTCATACATAATATAAGCTGAGGTTTCTTTGTCATTTCTTATCTACAAGTATCGCCATGAGCCAGTCATTATATTTTACGAAGAATCAAGAGTGTTTGTTCCTCATACAATGCACCGCCGAGATGTGATTATAGGTAAGGCCACGACTTCTCGAGACGTCTCTCGACGAGGTACAGTCAGTCAGTTTGGAAGGGGTCTTCCTTTCCCCTAATAAAATATCAGGTTATTGCGAGGATACCGTTTAGGGCGAACATTTACACTAGTGTACGGGTAATAACGCAAATAGCAAAGTTTAACTTCCGACTCGCTCCCTTACCGGTGCCGAGTTAAATCATCTATCGAAGGAAGTAAAGCTTCGATGCGGATTCCATCCGGCACCGACGTTAAAATAAGAACGATGGTGTTAGAGGAGGTGTGGCGCAAATGTTTGGATGAAATGTTAAAGATGAATTCAAGTATTCATCCTGCGTCCCACTTAGAAACTTCAAGCACGACCAACATAATAACACAGTGATGAGGGGGGGACCGTGACATATTATTTTTATGCCGAGCTGTTCCTTCGGATGATATTCTAGAGGGATGAGCAGCATAAAAAGAAACTAAGGCTGATGTTATGGTTTGTATGTGGCTGAGTTTTCGTTAGTCTTCGAGTAAGATACATCAGATGACAACAGCAACGGCTTTTATATAACCAGGACTCCACATAGATACGAGTTACCTTGTTCTCCTTGGAATGTCAACTTAAATTTGCCCAGCTATTAGCAAAGTAGTGGGTGGGCAAAAGACAAGACGCCTATCAAATGAGATTCCCATAATAGCTAAAGCTAGTCGAGTAGCTCCTAGCTGCTTACCCCAGGTCAGCAAGGCAATGTTAATGCACACGTAATTGCTCTGGGCGCTGCGCCGCGGTTTAGTGTAAGTCAACTCGTTTAGCAGCGGTCGAGTTATTCATCACAAGCAGGGAACAACTTTCCGTCGTATACTACTTTTGTTAGCGTGGGTAGCTAGTGCTATTCTGTGCCATTGGAATATCGGTGTTGCCTATGAGCCTAGTCGCGACTAATACTTAATCTCCGTGGGGTGTCCTACACTAACGGAACCCGTGGTTTGATCCGTATGCACGATCATATGTAGACTAACATGGCACCTTTACGATCGATCCAACGGCGTATAAGTAACGCGACATATACTACAAAAAAAACACAACAAAGGTAATTGGGCAATACCGTAACTGTTGCATGCATATGGGGCGATGAGAAGGCTTGACAAAGTGCACATGTAGGCGCTCTCGATGCAAAGCTAAAAGGCAATGAGAGTTGAAACACGCTGACGGCGAAGACGCTCAAACAAATCTCCGTGATAAGATTTGCAAGGATACTTGTAAGGGTTTGTCTTTGCATTTCTGGAGTGTTTCGCTCCTCCTATTCAGTCCAAGACTCGGCGTCTAACGACAAATAATCCGGCCCTTTCTGACCAACGAGTTCCGTTGCAAGCTCCGGCCTTTGTCTTGCGGCAGGACCCAAGTACGGTATTTGACTGCCACCACACAGCCTGCCTGCTGGATGCTCACAATGACTGATCATCCTTCATCCTAATAGTAGACGAGACTTCTTTATCGTTAGATTCCTACATATACAAGTAACAGGAAGAAGACAACAAACACCAAGCCCGAGGCGGAGCTATTTACATACCTAGTAGGTTAGATTACCACATTTAGCTCCCGGGAAATTGGTGCATAACATACGCCGCAAAGTACTTGTATATGTAATGTAATATGTAAGCTCCAACAGCCAAGTACCTTTTACACACTAGTTACCGTAGAGAAGTAAGTATTTGCGTTTTCTCTGGGCGAAACTCCATTACCTTCTTACATGCAGGAGGAGGTATGTGGAGGAGGCCGGCCGTTTGTACCTGTGGCCACCAGAACGAGACCAACAGTGGAGTGAGTGGGCGAGCGAGTGAGTAGGTAAGTGGCGTTTCTTGTTTCTGGCCCACATGGCGCCATAACCTCCCCGCAGGCTCAGCTCAGGGTTTCGCTCAGGGTTCCGCTCAGGGGGGCTCTGGGTGGGATTGGAGTAGTCGGTGCCGATCGAGTGACCTTTCCAGCAGGTCTAATCCAGCAGATCCATCCCAGCAGATCCATTCCAACAGGGTCTATTCCCGGTAGAGCAGTGTGCCATCAGAAAAACCCGAGGTCATGCTTATTGGCTAACGAAACATTAAATATATTACAATGCCCCGGTAAGCTCTTCTTACAATACCACTTTTGTATACACTAGGTAAGTGACCTGCCCGGTTTCGACCCTTGAATTCTTGAACATCCACCATTTTATCGATCCGGACATATAGGGAGGGGCGAATAGCATCATGTCCAAGTATCAACAACATCGTCCGGGCCAGGAGCCGATAGAAAATGAGCGGAATTCTCTGGGCAGACCGCAGTTATTCGTACAGCTGAGCTGGGGAGTCTCGTGGTCCGACCGCTACATCCCGCGAACCCATACTCTCAGCTACACATCTAAGCATCTAAGGACGCGAGGAATTCGGGCCATTTCCCGCGTCAGGAACCATACCATCAGCATCGACGCCAGGACTCACCTCAACGGCAGCACCAGCGTGATCACGATCGCCCACGCGGTCGGGTTCTCCTTCACCCTAGGACACAATCGCCGCCCAGGGGTTCAAGATCAGACTCAAGGCGTGCCAATCATGAGCGCGGAAGTTCAGCACCACCGCCCGTCATTCATGATGGTCCCTGGAGCGACGAAGAAGAAGGCGGCCCATCAGCAACGCTTTTCCCCCGCCCATCGCGGCGGCCAGAAATCCGCCTCACGTCTGGAAAGATCTGCCCACAAACCCGGCACGTTTTCGGCTGGGCGAGGATGGCCTCCCATGGTCTGCAACAGCCTGGCCATTTGATCCGGAGGATGATGACGACGACGAGCCGCCATTTTCTAATCTCCCGACGACACTACCTCTCTCTCCGCCGAACAGGCGTCACAGTGATGATCCACAGAAAGTGAAGGACCTGGAAACATTATCGTCGGCCATGGTGACGGTAGACAACGGGTTCGAGAACCAGTGGTGGAACCAAGGCACACGAGAGCCCACCGCCTTGTTTCCGCCGGCCTCTGCCGAGGAAGATGTGCGTCCCTTGAGCACAGCTGATGCGGTCTTGCTCTCCGCAGCCGAGCCACCGTCGGGCGTAGAACCGTTCACTCCCATCGCCGGAAGCTTCCGGGACTTAGTTTCGCCTCTTTCCGACTCCAGCCCAGGTTTCAACGTCTCGAGCCCTCGTCAGAGGACAAACTCGACTCGATCAGACGAACTATGGATGGATAGGTGACGTAGTAGTCACTCTTTGACTTACGGGTCCGATCGTTACGTTGTCGCATCAAATACTCACTCGGCGTTGTGGCGTGGCATTTTACTTGGAGTGACTGGGGTCGGACTACTGGAAATCATGACATGCAATGATTGATTCGAGGGCATTTGGGCAAAGGTAATTAATAGATGGACATCATTTCCCCTATCGTGGAACTCCCGTATCGATCTATTTCTTCTAAAGGAGTGCTACGAATCAAGCAATGGAGGCATAGTCGCAATACAGCCATGCTCTTTGAACATAGACATTTCGCGCACTTTTTGCGTGCTTCCTCACCTGATCTCAGTTACAATATTGTTGAATTGGAAAATCTACATGAATAAGCCACTGCGTATCGGCGTCACCGATTATACGAATAGCCATTTTTATTACCTTGGACCACTCCCCACTACATAAGAGCACCAACCTTGTTAGTGTAGATGGGCCCTTGTACTCGTCGCAAGTATCGGACAGATTCGTCTGAAATATCAAATACCCTGCTGATCCTGCGTATGCCGTACCATAAACTTGATTATTTATCGGCACTTTGAAGTTATTCTAACTATACACCATACCTACTGTATTCGGGCGTCTGAAGCTTGAGATCAGACGTTTCATCCCACCACTGCTCAGGTCATATGTAAACGTAAACCCGCCAAACACCTCCAGAAACGTCATGGGGTTCCTTGCCCCTCATCCCCATCTCTTGTTGTTAGGGTTGTTTCAAGGATCTTGTTGAAACATTGCCAAACATGAAAGAAAACTGATGGTCTGGCCCGGGTATTTCGCTTATATGCATGCCATGCAGCTCTGTTCCCCCATGTCAGCGGCTGCTGAGACGATATTAAGCCGAGCGCTAACACCGCTCCGGATGCCGGCCAACACAATCGTTGGGCGATCGGCGGCACCAAAATACCAAAATCCCGCTCGCTGGCAACATCAGGACGGGTTTACCCAAGTACCTACCAACGCCACGTATCAATGAATAACACTCTCCGGTGGCAGTGTCCTGACATCTAACTATGTATTGAAACCCAACCCGCGGCGATTCTACAAGGCTAACTGATACCCCTACATTCCTCATTGGGCATAACGTCCGGTGGCTACCATGCCGTCATGGTAGTGCGTCTGCAAGTGAGATTATCTAGATAGTTACCAGCCTTCACAGAGGAATTGCGGTATGGCTCTAATTGTTCTTCGTCGACTTGTGTTATTTGTGTTATTTGTGTCGGTCACTTACTGCCCTCGGTCTGGGGCTCCATTATTCGATTTCATTTTTTTAATCTTCGCGTGCTGTTGTCTTGCAATACAAGGACTGGCCGAGCTAAGGTGAGGAGTGTTCATCACAGATCATCATTAAATCGACTAGTAGTTAAGGTAGTATGTGAATCCCCCTGTTAGAGTGGTATTCTCACTGCCGCTTGCGCCACTCGACCAGTCGCCTCTTGGCAACATATAGGGACATACTCCGTATTTGAGGGCAACTCGGTGTATACAATCACTCGAACGCCACCGTCTACGCCGCCCCCACACACAAGTCCCGCAAATGAGTTTTGAGTGATAATGATATGCAAGTAAGTGGGATGATAATCATCGTCCCTTCTTATAATACAACCTAGCTACCTACCTAGGTAGGCCGGTATTGGTTTCAACCCGCGCTGAGAAACAACGCAGGCTCAAACTGCAAGTGTCGTGGAGCATGAAATCTAACCGTCCCCAACAGCGCTGGCGCGCTTTCATTCAGCCTCGAGGTACTCATATTTATAAACTACACTGCGCCCTCGCTTAGCCATCGATGTATAGCTAGATAACCATGTGCCTCATAACTGAAGGGGCAGACCGGCATAGAAAGCCTATATTATGTCGCTATATCACTACCAGCTCACTTCGTTCATACCTGTGTGTGTGTGTGGGTGTTTTATCTCATCGTTAAATCAATGTGATGGCGTGAAAAACGACGTCGTTAACACTCCGTGACTATTGACGGTATATATATGGCTCGCCACAACTAATTATCGTGATGTTGAGGAGATAGTACGGCCCTGGGTATAGAATTGTCTATAGGACTTGGTGTATGCTCTGTACGATAGGACACTTTACTAGATATTTAGTACCTATGCGCAGTCATTCTCACCTAAAAAGCTTCCCATATTCAATTAAATTTAAATGCATTCCCAAAGTTGTACCCCCTTGTACAACAGATGCTTGTAAGATCTTGAATAACCCATCTTATGAAGAAGATATGGCACGCTGAATACGCATGACTAGAAACCTAGTAGCTCGTCTCTATTTACGAGACTTCGGCTATTTATGCAGTAATTCAAAAATAACTGTAAGGAAATCCTGTCTCAGCTCATGGTTTTGAGGTAAGGCTTCTAAGGCTGTTTGGCAATGATGGAGCGCTCGATCAAGGTCTTCCAGTAAGTTAGTCCCCTTTAATGCTTTGAAATCTAGGAACCCCAGTTGTCCAACAGCAATGGTGTTTTGTAATGTTCCGGGTGTCGTATCTGCTACCAGCCCTTTAAAGAAAAGAATTGGAAAAAAATTCTCGGCCTCTTTCCCAAGGTGATCGTTATATTTCTGCTCTACCATCCTGCATCTCTGAGAGGCAAGATTATTGAGACCCATCAAAGACTAATCTGAGCCTCTGTATGCACCATTATAGATATACTGCGCTAAGCCATAACGCTAGTTCAACGTCATTTGCTGAACGACGGGTGTTTAGGAAGGAGAGGAACGGTACGACAAACATATAGGCACGTGAGGGAGAAGATCTCGATCGGGTTCACCACCGGACGTGCATAAAAATGATGAAGCTTGTAGTGTGGACGAGTCTGCATTGAAGCCAACCTATGCTCTAGTGACCCTCAACTTACTAAGTCGAGCCAATGATCAAATACAATATTCTTATTCCGTGTCTGAATATGATCAGGGCACCTCTGTTTGGATTAGATATAGGCCAAGCGAAAAGGAGATACTTGAATCCAGTTATATCTCTGCGTATTAACGTTGAGAAATTTTGAAGCTCGAATTTTTAAAACACGCAAGTGGCTTTCCGACGCCACGTGGACACCAGACTTATTGTATACTTTACTCTTTGCCAAGAAATTCCGACCCAGGAAGCCTGATGTGAATTGGCCGTCACGCATGACCGCCCATTGATAGACAGCATGGGTTGACGATGGAGCAAATAAAATGCCTAGGTAGGCTCGTCTGCAGCTCGAGGAGTGGTAGTTGGGGGGCTGATAGCTATAAATAGGTAGAGAAACACCACGACTAATGCTGCTTGGCGTGTTCGTAAGGCTGATCAGCGGGCTTACCTAGTTGACACAGCAAATCTCTAAGTAAGTCTACTCGGCTCGTGGGCTTTTATACCTGCTACCTTGCTGGTAGGCGCTAAGGTTTTATCTTAGATCAAGGGCCTTAGTATTAGCATCAGATGTTGTTAGCTTATAGAACTATCAATATAAAGTGACGATTAATCTATGAACTATTTTATTCCATATTTAGCAGTGGCTTATTAGCTACTACGTAGCCCGTATAAAGCATACCTTCCAAATAATCTCTGTATACCTAAAGTTAAGGTTGCGATTATTTTAGGGTTATTCAGCTACTCTATACTCCCATCGGACGACGATGACGATGATGAATCGCCCGTGACGGCTTAGATGACCAGAGATAAGCTGCCATCTTCCGTACAAAAAAGGTTACGGCGTGAGATTCGCACATCAAAGCATAAGTAAAGTGGCAAAGCACAACGCAACGCCTACGATACTGCCTACCTACGACACTACCTACCATGCCTCCGATTGAATGCAATTTCTTCAACCGATACTCAGTCTAATTTTATTTCCTAAGTTTGCAGAAATTTTTTTAAAATCTTTTTTTTTAATTTTTTTTTTTCATCTTCCTAGGTTCGCAACTTTGACATCAATTGGTGTTTACACTTCCGACGGAGTTATCGTTAAAGATTCTACGTTACCTCGACCGCTCCTCTCTCCGCAAAGCGGCTCAGTTTGGTCGACGATGGAATACTTTGTCTGGGAATGACCTTGTCTGGCAGCACTCGAAAAGAGGCGATTAAGGTATTGGAGGCAGTCCAAACGCAGAACCAGGGGTTTCCAATGACGAAACCGCCGATCGATGTCACCGCCTAGCAGTGCAATTTTGACTTCGATCCATTTGACGATCATATCACCAATGTCCCGTCGGCAACGACGCCGTCCACAAGCAACCCATTCAACAGAACTACGCGGCCAACCAGGCCTCCAGGCCTCCAGGGTCTTAAGTCCAAGTTTGAGCTTTTTGTTTCGGTGTGTATATTTGAGTGTATAACCCTAAGCTTATTAGCCCAAGCTCTATGCCCGAGCTTCAACCTAAGCTTCCAGCTTAAGCTTCTTGTCTGATGTTCGACTCAAGTTTTGACTTGAGCCCCGACCTGAGCTTCAACCGGAGCTTTTTGTTTGAGCTTCTTATCTGAGCTTCTTGTCTGGGCTTATAAGTCTGAGTTGAAGTCAACGGCCAAAAAGCGGTTGTCATGTATGCGATCTTGCTATTGTAAGAGGCATGCAGATGGCCGGAGATTGGTCCCATTAGACTTCACTATACCTGGATAGGGCTTGATATTACTGGTCGGCTCAAGCCGAACCCGACAATATACTATAGATACTTCATATCAAGGTACAACAACATAATCTCTCAGAAACTAAGGGCGTTTACTGAAAAGTTCTCTTAATTCTATTAGACCTTCACCTAATCTGGGGCGATATTGTTACACTTGATAAGATATGTGGTTCAGCTAAACTTAAGGATATAAAGATCGAATGTAGATATAGAGTTGCTAGTCATAAATCAATTCTAGCTGCGCAGGGCTAGGACTATAACTCAAATAGGAGACTATTCACACCGCCGAGGCAAGGAATTAATAAGCAATGACAAGGCCCCGGACCGCTCAAAGGTCTACTTAGAAGACATTAATTACCCACATAACCGAGAACGCCGGTAGCATGCAAGAGGCGGCAACCATGATACGGCTGGCCCCAAAAATAACATCTCATATAGATACAATGTATATATTTGCACAAGTATTCCTCTGTATCTTCGTCTCTGCTATGGGCCTAGACGTTGTGTGTTCCCTATTATGCTCATCGGCGTCGCGTTGCTGGTGGAGGCATTCGTCGGTAGCACACCGAATCGACCGTATGTCTTCTGGTCCACGCTGACATAGTGAGGTAGCCGACCTAGGAGATTTAGGCGGCTTTCTATCTCTCGCAAAATCCATTCTGGCGGGGCAAGAAATTTCAAATACCCGAGGCCAACTAGAAAGTTACTGATTAGTATATAATGTTGGCTGCGTGAGGGAACGGCCTATGCCTACAAAGATATCCGGTGCCAACGCCGCATAGATGTCCTAGGAAGCTTGTGCCCGGGATCAGGGCTTCTACAACCAGAACCATAAACAGAGGCGTCGTCCACGTTGGGACATGGTGTGTCCCAATAACCAGGTAGGGGTTTGTCTTGTATGTTCGGACTCCTTCCATTCCCAGCAAGAGGAACACCCAAAGACTGAATGCATGGGTCAGCGATCCTACTCTCGCAAATAAGTAATAGCGATTCCTTATTCCTTACCTGGCTCCCATGACGGCGACATTGCCCTTCAACAGGAATTTCTCCAACAGAACATACACTACAGCAGGTATTGTGGTCAAGGCTGAGGGTAACTGTTAGCTACCGTCTCTCATCGCCTCTGACATGGTCGCACGTTGTGTGGGTATACTGACGACCGAAGAACAAGGCTAGAGAAGTCAAGGTGCCGAACTCGGTTTCGAATCTTTCTAGCAGGGGAGCCAAGGCGAGAATATTGAATATGGCATGGAGCAGATTTTTATGTATCAAGGGAAGGTATTGACACGGTACACTAAAGACGAGCGGATTGCGGTTGGTCAGCAAACTCTTGATATACCTCGACAACGTTGGCGAACAAGAGACACGCACTCGTGGTGATGCCCAGCTCATCTGGTATCAAAGCACCCCATTGCCGAATATCCCAAGCAGCCTGCAAGCCGACAAGCCCGAAAGCGATCATGACGACAAGCATGGCGCGCGTGAAGAGAGGGAGGCGGAACAAGTAGGAGCGCGCCCGCTGCGCGTTGAAGGACTGTATGTTCGGCATTTCGACTATAACGACTGACGTCAAGAGGCGGCGCGCGGATGCTTGCTTCGAGGAACCGATCGCTTTGGTGCAGACGGTGGATAAGGGACGGCTAGCTTCCTGCTGTAGTGTACGATGCGCACCACCAACGCTACGACTTGAAGATACCAACAGGCGCAGTTGACCGCATGCGTGGTCTTCGCAAGAGGACGGTCTGAGCGGCGAGTTCGGGTATGGAAGCCTAGCAAATGGCGATGTGACGTGTGTTTCCCCAGCGTCGTGAGAAAGGACAACACAACCACAAGTAATCGGGAGGTCGTCGCCAAAAGGTGCCACGCCGCAATGCAACTTGACGCCAGAAGGAGGTTGAGCTACAGATAGGTTTCTGAGGTGCATTGGCACGCTAAATTTTAGCGGGCGCCCGTGGGTCGATCCACCGCCCCCCTTAGATCAGGTAGTGCCCGTTAGAGGCATGCGTCATCTACATTGATTTTCTTGCTTGATGCATATGCTCTTCTCTACCTATGGTTTTCTCTTGCTACAGGTGTCTTCTTGATGTAGTTCCCGTCTCAAGGCCTCAAGGTGCTCGAGTCTCAGGGACATAATTTAGGTAGCTAAAAGCCTACACGGTGCTGATGCGCAGATCGAGAAGAGCAACTCCGTAAATAACTGAGGGAATAATATCATATTGGTATCGCAAGGTCTTGACTTTCTGAACGTTTCAATTCGTACATGGTAAGAAAATGGCCAGAGACAGCATCATGGCGGGCTAAAAATATAATCATCCCAGAAAAGCATGACACCTGTGACCCGAAAAAAAGACCCTGTACACCGTTGGTGCTGATTCTAGAAAAACATCCCCACAATGCACCTGTATGCAGTCCTCCTATATTATGTTCCAACCAGTAACAACCCCCCCTTTTTGGTGTCGTATTTATGCGTTCTTCTTAGCCATCGTGTTCAGCGCGCTGCCGTTCTTGAACCATTCGACCTGAGGCTCGTTGAAGGTGTGGTTGAGCTTGATATCAAACGTCTTGCCATCCTTGGGGTGCACTCT
The DNA here is from genome assembly GCA_004123355.1 of Amphirosellinia nigrospora. Taxonomy (NCBI): domain Eukaryota; kingdom Fungi; phylum Ascomycota; class Sordariomycetes; order Xylariales; family Xylariaceae; genus Amphirosellinia; species Amphirosellinia nigrospora. Next base: position 652,492 of record SCHM01000001.1, read on the forward strand.
TAATGTCATAGGCTTGCCGACAGCCAGCTCGGTGCAGAGAAGGTCAACCTGGGCGCCTACATTAGTATCAAGTCTTCAATTAGTATGGGTTGGGAAGTTGAAAACGTACCTTGTCTTCAGACTTGACCTTGTCGTAATCAGCCGGATCCGCAAAGGTGAGAGGAAGCATACCCTGCTTCTTCAGGTTGGTCTCGTGAATACGAGCAAAGCTTCGGGTGATAATGGCAAGACCGCCTAGATGTCGGGGCTCTAGAGCGGCGTGCTCACGCGAGCTACCCTCACCGTAGTTCCAGTCACCAATGACAACCCACTTGATGCCCTTGGACTTGTAGTCACGGGCAACGGCCGGGACAGCGTTCCATTCCTCGTTAGTGAAGTTCTTGACCTTGTTCGCCTCACCATTAGCCTCGTTGATGGCACCGATCAGCATATTGTTGGAGATATTGTCCAAATGGCCACGGTACTTAAGCCAGGGGCCAGCCATCGAGATGTGGTCAGTCGTGGTCTTGCCCTGGGCCTTGATTAGGATGGGCATATCTAGCGCGTCCTTGCCATCCCAAGGCTGGAATGGCTGAAGAACCTGAAGACGGTCAGAAGTGGGAGCAACTTGAACAGTGACGGCAGATCGGTCGGCGGGAGGTGCTTGGTAAGTGTCGTTGCCAGGGTCGTAGCCACGGCTCGGGAGACTCTTGCCGCCGGGAGGAGCTAGCAAGAACTCGTTGCCATCTTTGTCCTTGAGCTTGTCGGTCAAGGGATTGAAGTGGAGGGCCGGCAATCGACAAAGCGACTACTAGGTCAGGAGAGGTGACGAAAGAATGAGTGGCTGGGTTGCCGTCATTGCGGCCAGTGAAGTTTCGGTTATAGGATGAAAGAATCGAGTTGGCAGTACCCTTCTTGACATCCTTTCGGTCCCATTGGCCAATGCAAGGACCGCAGGCGTTGGCAAGAACTACACCGCCGAACTCCTCGAAAGTCTGGAGTTGTCCATCACGTGCAATAGTAGCACGGATCTGCTCAGAGCCAGGTGTGACGACGAAAGCAGCCTTAGCCTTGATGCCATGGTCCAGAGCATCACGAGCAATAGAGGCGGCACGGGTCCATATCCTCGTATGACGAGTTGGTGCAAGATCCGATCAGGCCAACCTTGAGATCCTCAGGCCAGTTGTTGTCCTTCACAGCTTGGCTAAACTTAGAGATGGGAGTGGCTAGATCGGGGGTGAAAGGACCGTTGATGTGAGGCTCAAGCTCAGAAAGGTTGATTTCAATGAGCTGGTCATACTCGGCACCCTCGTCTTGACGGAGCTCCTTTGCGTAGTCTCGGGCAAAGTCACCGATGGCGGATCTCTTAGTGGCGGCAAGGTATTCGTGCATGCGGTCGTTAAAAGGGAAGACAGAGGTGGTAGCACCAATTTCAGCACTACATTTGTTTCAGTCAGCAATCTGTCAGAAATTTCTCGAGCGTGTTTTTCGGGCGAGTGTGTAAACCGCATATCTCAACTCGAAACTAAATAATCGGTGGATAAAACGGAATAAACTAACCCCATATTGCCTGTATAGCCACGAGTTAGTGTGTTTTCTACGGATAGAGAAATAATAGGTGAACATAAGATAAACAAGTAGACATACAAATCGTTCCCATGCCTGTGGCAGAAATGCTGTCAACACCTGGCCCGTGGTACTCAACGATAGCACCAGTGCCGCCCTTGACAGTGAGGATGCCAGCAACCTTAAGAATGATGTCTACCAAATCAGTCAGCGCTTCCTGTATCCTCAAAATCCGGGACAGAGAATAGCTTACCCTTTGGTGCCGTCCAGCCAGACATTTGTCCCGTAAGCTTGACACCGATGAATTTAGGAGCCCGCAATTCCCATGGCAAGCCAGCTGAAGTGAAAAGATCTAGTTAGCCGGAAGAAACAGCAATTTGGAGATGCACTCACCCATGACGTCGACAGCGTCAGCACCGCCAACACCGATAGCGCACATTCCCAGACCGCCAGCGTTGGGAGTGTGCGAGTCAGTGCCGATCAGGAGACCACCCGGGAAAGCGTAGTTCTCAAGAAGAATCTGGTGGATGATACCGGAGCCAGGACGCCAGAAACCAATGTTGTACTTGGCGCAAGCCGAGGACAGAAAGTCGTAAACCTCCTTGTTGATGCTGACAGCACGCGCAAGATCCTTCTCACCACCAATCTGGGCCTCGATCAAGTGGTCGCAGTGGACAGTGCTGGGGTTGGCAACCTGGGGCATGCCAGCGGACATGAACTGAAGGATAGCCATCTGGGCAGTAGCATCCTGGCAAGCTACGCGATCCGGTCGCAGCTTCAGGTAGGAGACGCCTCGCTGGATATCCTGGCCATGAGGATCGTCAAGGTGAGAGTACAGAATCTTCTCTGCGAAAGTGAGAGGTCGGTTTAGACGCGAGCGGACGACTGCCAAGTTCTCCGACTTCTTGTAGTTGATGAAGTTGCCCTCCTCCCAGTTGTTCTGCTTGACCTGTACATTGCGACAAATTTAGTCATGTTGGCGAATAGAAATCAACGTGGTTGTCGCCTGCAGCGCAAAGTGGCTTACCTGCTTGTCAAGAGCAGAGTCGGAGACGGAGGCCATGGTTCTGCGCAGGCCCAGGTTGGCAGCAACCCGCGAACGGGCTACATTGCCAGGACCTGTCGTGTGGCCAACATGTTGACGGCGGGGATCCTGCAATGTGTCGAGTGTGGCGGCGAGCGCACCAGAGATCTTAACAATTCAGTTTCCCCAGGGTATCACAAGAGGGGAGGGGAAACGAGTGCATGAACAGTCTCTGACTGGCGCGAGAACTGAAGCAGGAGAGGAGAATGAGAGTTAAGTCAGAGTGATGAGAAAGAAGAAGAAAAGGTGTGGAGAGAATCTGGTTCGCGATAAAAGAAGCGATGGGATGGGTGAATGGAGCCGAGTAGCGAAGCTGTTCTTCTCTCCCACTTCGGTGCTACCAGGGCTAGTCGGCTTAGGCAGTTGGAGCTGCATGTAGCGGCCATGTATCGCGGCGGGGTCGTGTAGGAGATGATACACTAGGTGCACTAGCATGCGAAGGTATCTCGGGCCCACTCTTCAGACTGGCTATGGTCGGCTGAACGGGCGAATCAGCGCCGGCCTAATTACTTCCAGGCACTTGCTTTGGAGGGCTGGTAGCGTGCAAGCGTGGTTTGTGACCTCACCTTCCTGGTAAAAATCAGTACTATTACGTAGGTCCCTCACTCCAGCCGTGTAAGTCATCACATCTCGATTTCTCTATATTTCATGAACGATATGTATTCCAGTTCAACGTAGGTAGTCTACCCGAATATCTCAGTCCGTCTCGTTGACTTACTACAAATTGAGCCTTTTAGACATATTCCCTAACATGATTATACTCGTAAAACTTAATTGGAGTCTACACACATGCCCACCGGAATGTGGATTCGGAAAGGATGAAAACGGCGGCTCAGTATGGCAATTAGGGCTATTGTGCAGTTTCCGAACAGGGATAGATGTTCGGACTGCCGCCTTAGATTTTTCGCTGTCACTTCAATCTATACAGTACTCTACCAGCCGAGTTAATCTCATGTTCTTACCGCTAATGGAATTTCAACTACATTACGCAGCTGTTCCGGCTATTCATTCTTCTTTGCACTCGTCGGCCTGTCCCGACTTTTTTTCACAGGCAAAATCACGGATACTGATCCGCAACTAAATCACTAAACCGACTAGGTACCCTCGGTCAAACTAGCCTCCTACCTTACTCCTGCCGTCCGTTAAGCTATAGGCCACTATTCCTACTTAGTTCAAAGGCTTCCCCATATTTATACCTTAGCAGAGGCAGAGTCGCTAGCGAGCGTTTTATCTGCGTTGAAGTTCTTAACGAATCATATGTTGAGCATGTGCCTTTACAACCAATGTCTTCGACGAAGAGCTCATAGATTGGCATTATCTACACACAGATCTACTATACATGTTCTACTTTGGATCTAAAAATCCATTCTAGATATACACTGAGAACTCAATAATATGAATAATGCAACATCACGAATATTTGAACACAACCACTTGAGGGAAATACATAAAACCCTGTCTGCGGCACATCCGACGGCAATGTTCGGATGCCTCCGATCGGATGGTCATAGGCAAATCGCCCATTACGCCGAGGCACATAAGAACCGACGAGCTTGCCTCTCCGCCGATTGGACAATTGATTCAATAACCCCACAAGCACTTAGGTCTCCAGACCCTGCAAATTTTGTCTTGGTGCCAAAAAAGTTGACCTGCAGACTTGAACTGGTTTCACATGGCAACAAGGCAGCTTGGACGCAAGGTACATTTCAAACAAGGGGCCCCAGAAAGCTACGACGGAGACCACAGAGTATCACGCTTAACTACTTGTAGAGAGTGAAAGCCACAATTGCTCCTCTGCAATACATTGACAAAAAGCCTCATATGCAAGAAAAATAGAATGCGCCAAGATTTCGAATCGTGAACGCTCATTGTATAGCAACAGGCAGGATGCCGCTGTGGAGTAAGGCTGTCGGTTAGGCTAAGCCGGGATCATTAGGTAATGCTTCCCGGTCAGACTGTGCTAGTACCATCTACCTCAAGTACCAAAAAAAAAACCCAAGAAACTGGCTGCTTTCTATAGATAATTATGCCCAATAGAGAAAATAATGAGTAGAGAGAGAGGACAAAAGAAGAAAAAAAAAAAAAAAAAAAAGCGCAAAATGAAACATTGCCAAAAATCGAACTCATGGTTCGCCAAGTTGTGTTCCAAAGATTACGGAGTGGAGTAAGATGGGTTGAACACGGGCTGGAAAGGTAAAAGGCATTTACAGCGTACGATATCCAATCCCACTCCGCCAAAAGTTTGTTTTAAAATTACTTATATACTAGACACAGCTTGGGGTAGGTGAAGGGTGGGGCTACGGACCCCGCCAACCGCACGCCAGACGGCAGATTTGCCCCTCAATCTTGGCGGGTGTACAAAGGTACCTCCACCGATTCCGAAAGCCGACTTACATCACCTCCCCTCATATTGATAACAACGCGCAAAAACACACAAGCTCCTACAATACTTGCTACAAACATTAAGCACACAATCCTAAATAGACTCGAAAATGGCAGCTTGCATCTTCTGCAGAATCATTAAGGGTAAGACTAACCGTGAGGCGAGAAAGACAGAGCTAAGCTCTCCCCAATCCATTCCCATTTGCATGCCTGATTCGGCGGCCCGGCGCGCATCGCAACTCAATCAACTAAGCTTCCTTCCAAACTTTAATTTCAGTTGACGAAACTCTCAATTAAGCTTTCCATCTTATACAACTCCATGCTGACAAAGGCACAGGTGAGATCCCCGCCTTCAAGATCTTCGAGAGCGATAAGACGCTCGCATTCCTGGACATCGGACCCCTGAGCAAGGGCCATGCCGTAAGCAACAACGTCCATCTATATTTAAGATGCGGGAATATTGACTAGTTCGCGCCGGTTGAAATATATAGCTCGTGATCCCCAAATTCCACGGCGCAAAGCTCACAGATATCCCTGATGAGCACCTGAGTGAGATCCTGGTATGTTTAGATACCTATCGGCCGAGCGAGTCCGCAAAGCAAGCGAGGAGAAGGAGGATAGGCGGAAGTCAATTTGAAATAGCTGGCTAACAAACTCTTGCCTATTTTGCATCGATAGCCTGTGGCCAAGAAACTCGTCACTGCTACAGGCGCCGTGGACTACAACATCCTACAGAACAATGGCCGGATTGCGCATCAGGTCGTCGACCACGTAAGTCCAGCTCTTCTCCGTCTCTTCTCTTGTACTCGCACAAGCCTCAGACAACACAACCCCTCATCACTACCCGGAAAGCTAATAAAAATGTATTCGACATCACAGGTTCATTTCCACATGGTAAGTGTAACAGTCTACCACGAACCCCCAATATTTACTTGAGGGGAAGGAAACTGTAAGAACTAATAGACAAATAGATCCCCAAACCCAACGAACAGGAAGGGCTCGGCGTCGGTTGGCCGACAAAGCCAGCGGATATGGACGCCTTGAAAAAGTACTTCGAGGAGGTCAAATCGAAGATGTGAAGAGGGCCTAGTAATCCATTACTTTAGTAAAAGTTACTTTAAATTGTTTGGTTGAATTGACGAGCGAGTGTGTACCTGGTTTGGTTAGGCGATGTAACGCAATGCGATACGCTCTGGAAAATCTCTAGAAAAAGATGAAGTACCACATCGGTGCCCAGGGTCTCAAAAAATCAATGGCAATACTTAGGCATCTATAACCCTTTATCGCCCACCTATTCCCTAGGGTATAAGTGATTATACGAGGTTTATAACCATTATATACATCCTCGCTCGTATTTTTTACTTCCAATTCTATTCCCCCATTCGTCTTTTTTCTTGTTATCCCCTTCGAAACGAATTAATCCAGATCATCTGAAGATGTCTCTACTGCCACCGTGGCCGCTGTTGGGGCGCCATTTGTAGTCGCCACAGGTTCCCAAGGAGGATAGTGATCTAGCGTGCCGTCAGGTTTGATGACACCTATTCTGTCATAGAGCGTTCTTGACCGGATGTAAGGGTCCAGCCGCCAGTATTGTTCTCTCAGCTTCTGGGCGATAGCGCTCCGTTCCAACTTGAGAGTCGCACGCTTCGTCGTGTTCTCTTCATGGATCCATTCAAGTGTCTTGCTTTCGAACTCTTCGTAGAGCGCTTCTCGCTCTTTGACGAGCTTATCTCGGGTTTCTGTATCGCTCATCTTAGCGTTCTCACCAGGGACCGGTTCGATGTACTTGTAACTCCAACCCGATGTACCATCCATCTCATCGGGTATCTTATCGATGGCGATGAACTCTTCCAGGTCCTTTACATTGTTCGTAAAGTGCACCTTACTCGCAACAACGGGATCTAACCACCCGCGGATAATTCTCCATATCCCTAAGAAAATTTGGGTTTAGCGAAGCCGCAAAATCGAACAGAATCAACTTCACTCACCCTGGAAGACCCATGGCGCTTTATGTACAAGCACAACTCCCAAGCTCTCTGGGTAATTCGCCTCAAAACATTTAATCATGAACTTAACCGGGGTATAGTCCTAGAGTTTATTAGTACCACTGGGATTGTAATTCACAAACTCAAGGCTTACCATGTTGGCTATTGAAAACCCAGTTAGGTCAAAGACGACACACTACATGAAAATTAGTACGGAAGATGAAAATGTATACCAATGAATGAAGGACGTACACCTGTGTCAACTGGTGGTGTTAGGAGGAACCGAGTTGTCTCAATCAGAAAAACAGTGTATCGCTCAAGGGAAGTTTCCGACTGTTCGCCGGCTTTATGCAACCGAGCCCTACAGACACAGATGGGTCGTCCTGCCTTGTCGACTCCGTAACAATAACTCTTTCCAAGTCGCATCTGCGCTAGGAAATCTTCCCCTTCTTTCTTGACGGACTCGTCACTACTCTTTTCGTTGATCAATGCAGATTCCTCTCCATTCAACATGATATCGCTGTCGACATGCATTTCTGAAGCTCTCCAGTTCATCGTCGAGACCATCATGACGAGAGCCCTCTGCAGGTCCCACTTCCGAGCCCGCAGGAAGCGCAGCAGCAAAGCATCGGGTTATCGTGCTTCACCATGGACCATATGGTTGCGCGGATCTCTTCGGGCGGGTGTTTGGCCAGGGTCTCGTGGTAAGCCTTGGTCTCCCCCATTTATCTTCAGGGTCGTTCTCCTTCGTGACCGACGTGGCTGTATCCTTGTCGGGGTTCTTATTCTCCTTGCCCTTGTCCTTCCTCTTCTTAAAAGGGTTCAGATGCTTCTTCTTGGGCTTTTCCGAGCCGACAGTTGCCGTCTTCCCCTGCTCTGCGAGCGGTGTGTGCGAATCGCCCTCGGCACCGTCTTCGTCAAAGACACCACATATTTGCAAAACATTTCCCAGAACTTGCGCAACTTCTCTTCCTCCTCAGGGGTTAGATTCCCCGGTCTGCCAGGAAGCGCCTCCATATCCTCGTCGATTTCTCCCGTGTATGACGTTGGGTAGGTTTCTTCTACTACCGATATGTCGGGTGGTGATCCGGAAGCGACGTTATAGGCCAGGAGCGCGCCTGCAATTAATGGGACAAGATATAATGCGTAAGAAGTGGAGCTGCGGAGCGGGTTGCGACTGGAGAAGTCCCTAGGCACGCCTTGGCGGGTAATTCGACGCGAAGAGGAACTCTTGAGCAGGTGAGCAGCGCTGTAGCGGGGGCTAGAAGAAATATCCCTAGTAAATAGCCGAAGTGATGCGACGGAGTGCGAATTGCAAATGCGACCAGCTCGAGCCCAAGCGGGGTATAATTTTGCGGGTTGAGAAACGGCCCGGTTTGGCGGTGAAAGAAGCGCAGTACGAGATGGCGACAGAAGAGGTGCAGAGGAATTGGGGAAGCCCAACAAGCCAGAGACACGGTAAGAAGGCCTCATGGGGCTGGGAGCGAACAAGAGTGAAGATGTCGACGTAATGTCCGGCTGAGCCGAGCCAGGCGCCAGGACACAGCTCACGGAGCACGGAGCACGGAGCGAAGGAGGCGCAGTCGACTCAAGCAATTAAATACTTAGGGAGGTAGATAGGTCAACCAACCTATTAGGTTAGGGGTTGCAGTCTGCGTTAGGCCTGCAGGTACGATGCGGGTAACGGGAGCGGGACAAGGTGCTGTGCTGTACTCCTATGCTGTTGTGGGTTGTTGGGTTGTGGGTTTGCAAGGAAATACCTCCTATAACGGCCGCTGTATGTTGTTACAGTAGGTAGGTAGGAAAGGAAGAGGTAGTTCCAAGTTGTGTTATTAATCTCGTAATAAGTGAACAAGATCTAGTTGTCACTATCCGATACAGTCTTGCAGCAAATCAGGTCACTGGACTGTTACACGGAAGATGGAGAGAACATGATGTTGCTATATTATTTCTTAGTCGATTACGAAGGTTACGTCACTACGCCTTTTCGAGGTACCTAGGAATGGGCACGTGTACCGTTGTAGGTATTAAAAGTAACCTAAATAAACAGATTATATTATAAGAAATAGATATTAAATCTATACCCTAAGATCGAAATAAACAAGAAGCATCCATGCCTTTAATGATTTGAGGATTGTGTGAACAATTGCTTATGCTTCTTGCTTTAGTAAATGATATATACACCCAGTTACTCCTTTTCGCCTGGCCTAGATAACAAGGTTGAGATATAAGCCCACTATATAAGTACTTACTAAGTAGGTACTATACCTACCCCGCGACAAGGCAGGCTAGGCTAGCTGTGTGCAACCATTCCCCGCGGATCGCCAAAATACCACACTTTACCTCAAGATTTACACTCTGAACGGTGATAGGTGCTATGCTTACAATAACAATCGATCCTAAGGGGCGAGGGATAACAAGAGTCGCCTCATCTTCAATACTTAATACGATAGCATTTCATCTCATTCACTGTCTGTGCAGGAAAAGCACCATGTCTACAAGCGAAGGCCACGATAGCGCGAGGCGAGCGCGCTCCAACTCACGATCGCGTCCGACGACACCGCTACGCCCCTCGTCCCGATCATCCTTCCGAGAATCCGCCCAACGAAGCGTCGATGGCCATGATCCCTTTCCCCTGAACGAATTCGAGCCCGCCTTCGCCGAGCTGTCTGATGCTGTGGCCGACCTCGAGGCCAACATGATGCACTTCCAACTAATGCATGAAAGCCTGGCCCGTTTTGGCGAGAGCTTTGCGAGCTTCTTATACGGACTAAACATGAATGCCTTTTGTGTCGACTTCCCTGAGGTGGGTTAATTAGCTGCCTACCCAGGCATTTGCCTATGACCGATATAATTGTGAGCTGACATGATGGTTTAGGGGCCAATTCCCGAGTCGTTTCGTAGAGCGAGACAGAACGAAGAACAGCCTGGTATGGCATCCACTGCTGAAATTCTCTACAATAAACAACAGACTTATTTATATAATTTTACAGCTCGGTCCCGAAGTACGGAACGTGGTGAAGTAGATGGAGAAACAACATTTATGTGCGAGCTAATCTCTATTTATTAACTCGATTCTGACCTCGTCTGACCACTCTATTTAGGACTACTGATATGTCCTTTGTGGATAACCCGTCAGCTACCTCCAAGCCCACCCCTAAGAATTTTGCTCCCTCCGATACTCGACATACACGTGCCCCATCTTCATCACGAGGGGGTACTCAGTCAAGAGGACGGAATACGTCAGGTCGGGGTCGACCAAGTGGCCTCGTCCGGCCTCGAGCTCGCGGATTGAGATGAACGTGGAAAGTGTCCCGACTCCCATCTCGAACCCTTACCGTTCATAATTCCCCGCTTGGGTCTCGCCCTGGAAATTCGCATAATATTACGCCCTGGTGGCAGTGTGGCACCGAAAGACGATATGCTCGTTCATGTTTGGTGGATGACGCAAACAACAGCCCGCCGCAAGTATTGGCGGAGAGTATGTAATGCCAAGAGCAACCTAAAGTATTTGAGTGCATCTACGAGCTGCTCAGGTAGCCATCTCTACCTCGTTTTCGGTAGTCATATGGGGGCCTTCATTGTTGGTTCCTAACCCGACAGCGGCCTCGGCCTCCTTCTGTGTGTATGGTTCCTCATGAAGCTGCTTGACTCTAGGTAAAAGTAAATGTGTTAGTTTAGATACCCAATAGATCTCCTCGTGGACCAGCCGTGCCACGTAGAGGCATCAACCCAAGCATACCTTCTCTTGTGGGGTTTTCCCTTTCGATGCATTACTAGGTTGACCTCAGTATCGTACCATTTCGCGCATTCCACGCAATACCATTTCCCCAGTCCCGGCAGGTCCTCCTTCGACTTTGTGTCTTGGTACTGGGATAGATGTTTGGGTACGAGGAGATCAGCCTTGATTTGGTCAAGATCTCTCGTCTTCCGACGGGTCTTCGTGAGTGTGCGCTTATTTCCGACACCCATTGTCGCGAATGGATTTAGGGATCGAATTTGGATTGGGAATCGATTGTTGTATTTCCAGCGGTGTCTTAACTCGATCTAAGGTGGCCTTGAGCGGGTTGGATGCTGCAACATCGAAGAGAAATTTTGGTGGGTCGGTTCCCCAAATCACTTAAGGTTGTGGCTTGACTATTTTGGCGGAGGTGGCTGCAGCTTTTTACGCCACATATTCGAACAACTACGTAGGTATTGCTTTATCAACCTAACCTATATTAAAAAGTATCTGCTTGGTCAACTTAGCTCCTAATTAATCACCCTAAGTGTTTTCAAGCAACTCATAGACTAGTTAATAAACCTAAAATAATCATGGGTAAGTTATCATCTAGTTTCTAGTTTGAATTATAGCTTACCTAACATCTGGAACCCCGAAGCGGGCACGGCGGCTCCTTGCAGGACAGACCCACTAGAAATCTGGAGGACCCCTGAAAGTCGGTGTTCGGTTGTTCGCTAGAGCTCGTTGACTGGAGGTACCTGCTTTCTGACATCAAAGTACCTGCGAATTCATGGATGCCACACGACCACCCTGAGAACACCTTCTACCAAGCTCACCAGTCGCCAACTGACGAGCTTGAAATAGGGGAGTCATGCCGCGTCTACTCGGTAAGTTGAGAAAGCCAGCACACCTTATCGTTGCCCTGATCCTTGGCTAATGCGACGTGTTCGTCTTCACAACAGCCACACTCGCGACGTTGCGCGCGATCCGCGATTATTGAAGCTCCCACCTTACTTTTCTCTCCTATGTATCGTGGTCGGCGTGGCCTGGCTGTTGCTCCTCCCTCTTGACGACTTCTCCCGACGACGTATATCTCCGAAAACGCTCTCTTGCCGGGACAAGTCAATACGTACTTTGTGGAGTGATAAAAATGTCTTCCGAGCGTATAGGCACGCAGGTTGACGCATTAGAGGAGAAGAGTAATGTCGAGTGAGTATAATCGAATGATGGCTGTCATAATCCTGCATCTGACGTATGGAACGCCCCAATAGGATCACGATGGGCTCGAAGACATCTTAAGGGTATTGGCCTGAAGGTCGCCGTCAAGAACTATACATATCACTCTGCGGGCTATACGTACGCCGGCGAGAACACATACGCCATCCTGCATGCCCCACCGGTGACGCTACTGAGGCTATCGTGTTAGACGGCTTGGAAGAATGTAAAGAACGAGTTAATCGTAACGGTGTTGCTTTAGGCTTGGCATTGGCGGTACTTCAAGCGCTGGTCGTTATGGTCCAAGGACATCATACTCGTTATACCCCCTGATAGTAGGGCGGGCATCCAAGCCTGGGTGGATGCCTACCATGATACCATGATTCATCTAGGGTCGCACCTCTGCCCATCAAGTCCGGGCTCCTGCAAGGTGCCATCGCTATTGACTACCCGCACCGTGAAGGCGGCTTCGATGGCGTACATATTGTCTATGACGGTGTAAATGGACAGCTACCTAATCTGGATCTCATTAACTCGGTGACTTATATTTCTAACGGACAGCTGGGCTTGCACGCTTTCATCCAGGAGAGGTTCGAGCACTCGGACAAGTACAACGACCGTTTGAGGACAATGCTACGATGATGAACCAGGTCTCGGTCACGCCGTCGGTGCTCATAGCAGCTTCATCCCCTACCATGTCGACGCTGTTACATTGCAGCCTGTTGGCAACGGCTGGCACGACGAGATGGGTTTTGGTCGTCTCATCGAGAGCACGTTCCGGAGTTTAAACAATTTGCTCGAGCATCTACATCAAAGTTTCTTCTTCTACCTCCTCATGCATAAAGACCGGTTCGTCAGCATTGGCACCTACCTACCTAGCGCCATGTTGATTGCTGTCAACTTTACCATCATGGCTATTCTAATGTGGGTTAAGAGTGGCTACGGAGAAGGCGTCTCTAAATCCACCGAGTCTCCGATTGCTACGGGTAAAGGGACTATCGAGGAGAAGAAAGAGGTTGCGACAGTAACGCCATCTACACCTGTCGCTCCCGAAAGAGAAATCTACCTCCCACTGGGATTGTCATAGCATGCCACTTCCTTGGGGCCCTCCCGCTATTCATTTTAACCACACACCCTCCCATGTAAGTAATCTAGTCTCATCAAAATCGCGAACACTTTACCATTGGGCTACTCTTATCTCAACATTTCCCTCTCCAATGAGTTCGGTTGCCCTCTACGCTAAAAACTAATCAGACTAACACGCCTAATAGTTCCTGGCGCCCATCTTCCTCGTCTTCGGCATCCTCAACGTCGCCCTACCCCCTCATCTCTAACCTTGTAAACTTAACTTCCCCACGTAGCCTCACAATCCAACATTTCTACATCCTCAAATGCTTCTCTCTCCTCCTCCTCGGCATGTTCCTCAGCTCCCTCGCTACGCTCAACTTTAGTCTCGCCTTCCTGGTGGGCCTGGTCTCCACCCCCCTCTCATTCACTAGCCCTTGGCCTAGTAATGCGGCTGTGCGCTACGCGTATGTAGCCTTGCTTAACGCTCTGAGTCCTACGGCTGTAGTCCTCGCTGGAGTCGCCGCGTATGCTCATTATGGTGCGAGCGGAACCACCTTGCTGGGTGCCCTCGAGTACGTCCTCCGCGAAGCCGCCTTTGGTTGGGACGTCTGGGGTCTGTACATCCCTGTCGTCGTCTGGTGCGTTTGGTGGCCGGCTTGGCTTGTCGGGTCTGTAGTTGTGCTCGGGCAACCGAGGACGAAAGTCAAGAGTGCGTGATGGATCTAATGCGTACGCAAGCCTGACTATACTAGCGCACATCTTACAATCAATACGGGGTCCATACAACTCTAGAATTTAAAACAATATAGAAATTTCATGACTTTATGCTTGTACCTGTGAACCAAGTTCAAATCCTGATAATCCGGTGCTTGTTAAGTGATATGTGATAAGTAGTTGCCTGTCTTAAGAGTAGTAGAAATTGTTAATCTCACAACAAGAAGCGAGACATAGACATTCAGAGAGAAGATGGAAACTAGGCATTTACAACACATACAATAAATACTGATGCGTGGATATATAAAACACTGATAATTATACACGTGTCGTCCCTTCGACATGGCATCATTAGGGGAATTGTTGATTGGACTCTCAACGCCTACCCGTGCGGACCCCTTTTAGGGTATTTATTATTCACACCTCTCCCCCTTAATCATTAGATAAGTGAGGAAGCTCAAGTAGCGAGAAACGGATGTTGTAACTAGAAAGGCCCCGATGACTGACTTCAAAGAGGTGATAACTGCTGTTAGATGATATCGTATAACTGGGAGAGACAGTATAAGTAAGTATAACAACTCAAAGTACATACTAATTCCTAACACCAATCAACGCACGGATGTCTATCAGCGTCTTTATGCATGCATCAACCCATTCAGGATCTTTCGGTCCACGATAAGGTCGTTATGTGTTATGTTTGTTAGTAATGACATGTCCATCTACTGGAAACACTACGACACTAAAAGCATTCCGACTACATCGAATATAAACGACGCGTAAGAGGAATCTCCCGACTAAAGTAGAACATCATAGGGCAAAATTAGTAATCGGCAGTTTACAAGTTTTTACTTGTATTTCAAGCCCCCACTACTCAGGAAGCAGGTGTCTATTAGTTGACTATCATACAGATCGCCAGGCAATTCCAAGGACCGTGTTCTTACTCTTGTCCTTGGCCTTCATGAAATCAAAGGACTCGGATGCTAGTAGCAAGGATCACCTGTTTTAGGGGTTGTTGGCGTTGTGCTTCTCGTCTACCCTTTGGAGTTGAAAGGCCACTATAAACTAAGAGCACATCAGGGCGCCCAGATATCCTGACCGTGGATTCGATCCAGTTACCCAGTTTATTGACATTCTCACCCCACTCGCCGAGCCGTTGGCTCATGCTGCGATTTGACTCATGTCCAGAAGGTTGGACCCAAGTGAAGTTGACAATCTCATCAACTTGATCAATGGTACGCGCACAAGACCTAAGCTTAGTGCTCTCATGACCAGATGTTCAATCTGGTTAGGCCGCACTTTGGTATCGGCCGATATTGTGCTGAACGTCATGGCGCGCTCGTGGGGCGGTCGTCGGAAGACGCTCTCAGTCAGGGCGGCCAGGTAGATCTTTTCCCGGATCTCTCGTGGTCTTGAGCAACCGGTTGGAAGAGATATGGCCTGATAGCATGTCATAGGCCCCTAAATCTCCTCGGTTGAAGGCTAGTAATAGGCCACGAAGCCAATCCAGGTCACCTGTCAGGGCATCTAAGATGGGATGTAGAAGTAGCTCGCCAAAGTTGTAGATGGAATCTGACACTAGGGCAGCAATACCCAAGTCGTAGGCGCGGGCCTTGCGCTCGTTGGGGAGGGTGGACAGGTCGATGCATGCTAGGTAGAGGAGAGCATTGCGTAATAGGAAGCGAATCGGCGTTGGCTTGTAGTAGTCGGCGTTGACCTGGTAATGGCGTGTATACCTTGGTCTCTACCGAGTCGAAGGAGTCGAGGATCTTCTCGGCCTTGTCTAGATCTCTCCGGGACGCCGCAGCATCACGCAGCAGCAGCTCGACACGGGCAGCGGCGACGGTAGCGTAGACGAAGGCATCCTGCGAGTTCTCGTGTCTACTTTCTTGGCGAGGTCGGTGAGGACGTTAAGCGCTCTCGGTCATCTAAACGATATTAGCGTTCAGGATAATTAAGCTATGCAGTACGTACTGGTTCCGGGTAGGATATTTACCTCGACATTGCGTGGCGGCCTTCAGGCCCAAGTCGACTAGCTTCATTGGTTGATCTTGTCTGCGAACTTCAATATGAAGACTTAAAAAAACTGTAAGCGCTGGGGCTCGCTTTGGGGGTTGGCGAAAATTCGATGGAGGTCGGTAAGCTGTGCCATAGCTTGCGCTCCCAGAAGTCCTCAAACTGGATGAGACCCTGGAGCTCTTCGGAGCCTGATCCCGCTGGTCAGCCAGGAAGTCGGCGATTGTGTCGACGTCATGTTATGGTTGGCCGGGGTCGTGTGATATGTGATGTGCTAGGCGGGTATTAGTTCAAATATGGGTGGTGTTGTGGTGGGAGGGCTGATTTGTGAATTTATTGCTTGCAAAAGAGCTCCGTTGGAGGAGCTGGATGATGATGATGGCGATCCTATAGGTACCACTACGCGGCTGCTGTGCAGCCTGCCCGCCCTGGCCTGCTAGTGGATAGGTAGGTGGGATAGCGGTAGTAGGCATGTCCCGCCAGATAATGTAGTGCCCCTGCTAAGCTAGTTGTACCTATCTAGTACCTGACGCCACATGTGGCTTGAAATGTCTCCCGTGCCGGCTGACGTCCTATCAGGTATTCCAGCCAATGACAAGCCGTAGCTTGTCAGCCAGACCTCCGAGTGCTCGAGCTTCAACCCACCAAGACCAGCGCAGCAGCAACCGGCACAGCTTCATCAGGTCCAGGTGAAGTCTACACATTGCAATTGGAAAGGCAAAGTCGTTCTTGCGCCCAAACACAAGAATGGCTTCCTTTCCGGCCGCTGTGCGGTCCAGTCGAAAGCTGGCATTCGGCCTCAGCAACCAGGCCCGTCACGTTTCCGACCTCGCCATCTCCCGCACAGGCAAGCCTATTCTCCGTACCCAGGGTGGCCGGTAAGTGCTCGGATCCGCGCTGCCTTGTGCCAATGCGCACCGTACTGATGCTCCGGGCCCTGCAGATCATCCCTCGGAGGTATGCTACCACGTCCGCTCGACCCTGCGCCGTTTCCTTTACTGACCGTGCCGTGCGTCCAGGCCATGTCGCAACCGTATTTGGCGCAACAGGACAACTTGGACGATATATCGTGAACCGTTTAGGTATGGATAGAATCTGTTGTCCGTTCCATCGGCTAGGTCCTGGAGCTGATTCGCCATTTCTCTACAGCGCGTCAGGGGTGCCAGGTCATCGTCCCCTACCGTGAGGAGATGGCCAAGCGCCATCTAAAGGTGACTGGCGACCTCGGTCGTGTCGTCTTTGTCGAATACGATCTACACAATACCGAGTCGATCGAAGCGAGCGTGAGGCACTCCGACGTCGTCTACAATCTTATCGGTCGCAACTACCCTACCAAAAACTTCAGCCTAGAGGATGTGCACGTGGAGGGAACTGAAAGGATCGCCGAGGCCGTCGCCAAGTACGATGTCGACCGCTACATCCATGTCTCCTCCTATAATGCCGACCCCAATTCCCCCGCGAACTTTTTTGCGACCAAGGGGAGGGAGAGCAAGTCGCCCGGAGCATCTTCCCGAGACCACCATTGTGCGACCCGCGCCCCTGTTTGGCTTCGAAGATAACCTCCTAATTCGATTGGCCGGCGTCACCAACCTTTTCACATCGAACAACATGCAGGAGAGATATTGGCCTGTCCACGTAGGTTGCCACTCGGGCGACGCGGTTGGATTATGACAAGCTAACCCATATCCTCAGTCGATTGATGTTGGCCATGCTCTTGAGCTCATGTTATACGATGACGCCACGGCTGGCCAGACATTCGAACTCTACGGTCCCAAGAATTACTCCACAGAAGAGATTGCTGAGATGGTAGACCGCGAGATTTTCAAGAAGCGAAGGCACATCAACGTCCCCAAGACCATTCTAGAGCCTGCTGCTGGTCTCCTGAACCGCTTGCTCTGGTGGCCTGTGCTTTCTGCCGAGGATGTGCAAAAGGAGTTTATCGACCAGAAGATTGACGAGACGGCCAAGACCTTCGCCGACCTTGGTATCACACCTGCCGAAATCAGCAACTACACTTATCACTACTTGGTATGGTTTGCTCCCAATCATGCATCCCACTTGTGTACTAACAACCCCGCAGCAAGGATACCGTAGCTCAGCATTCTACGACCTCCCGCCAGCAACAGAGAAGGAGAAGAGAGAAGATCGGAAGTACATTCACGTTACAGACGAATTATAGAGGAAGAGCTCACAAGAGGCTTTTCTATATTTACAGGAAACCGGAGTGTAACAAATGTACATATATACTCTAGACAAATAGTTTCCTTGGCTTGAACATTGTGATTTTTGTAAGATCCAACTCGCATTCCCTTAGGTATAGCAGTTTCGCCTCGTCGGCCGACTTGACACAATTTTGGAAGCCACATAACCACGATCGGGTAGCCCTAGTAATTTCGTTCAGGCCTGGGATTAACTCCATAAGGGGGCCATGATTCAAGGTTTGCTGATAGCCATTGGTGCTGTGGTTGTACACCCGCTTGAAAACATAACGTTCCTTATTCGACGATGAAAATTGGTATAAAGAACTTATGATATGATGTTACGACAACATTGCTAAATGAATTGAATGCATCTTATTCAGAAAACATGGGCGCATAACAAGCGTGATATAAAGCTTCGAAGGGAGACACACGCCTTTTATCCTTATCGGGCAACACGGAGTGGCAACCAAAAACCTACCTAAGCACTCTAATACCGCAACTAATTACAACTAATCAACGAGATCCTACCTACTGAAACATATTATTTTATGAGATGGCTGACGATGCCGAAGAATCATTGTAAGTTTTTTTTTTAAAGTTTTCTTTGCTAGCGATACATGAATGGCAATCAACATATCCCCACTTGCTTGCTCATTTTATTGGAGGATTATGTCCGCGAATATCTACACGTCTACGATGATATACACATTGAGGGGACAGGCTGGGTGGTTCTTCGCCTTGCGAATTAACAATTCGAAAGGAGACTTATTAAATGTCGGGTTCTTATTTCTGGTACTGGGTGACTGACGGGGTAAACCAAATCACAGGACGCTCTCGGCGGATACGCTCGCGGTGCTCAATGAGTTCTACGCCGAGCGCGACGCACAGACCGAGAAGCTCGAAAAACTTAAGGCGCTGGTTGATGATGACGATGAGCGCAAAAATGGCAAGGGTGAAGTAGGGAGAGGAGAGAAAGAGCCGACGTCAGAACTGTCCATACATACGTTCACCGAGGACTGGAACGAGTCACAGTTTTGGGTATGTGAGTCGGTTATATTCTTGCTTGCCTTCTTACTTACGATCCGGTCCCCGGTCGAGCTCCGGATGGCGAAGAGGGAAGGCTGGTATCCGCCGTCCTCGGTGCTCTCGGTGGAAGCGATGGAAAGTTGTGGGATATATGCACGGGAGCACACTCACTCGCTATCCATCTCCGATTTAAATATGCTTGTTGATGTAGCATAAAAGAGAAACAATGGTCTAAACTAACCGTGTACTCCTCGATATCTTAGTATTCGGACGAGACAGCAAACTTCCTTGCGAACCAGTTACTCGATGGCACGAGCGATGACTCGGTCGTCGCCGTCGTTTCAACGCCAAGCGTCTTCGTGGCACTGAAGAAAATCATGGTATGTATTTCACAAATTGGTATTGTTTTAGTGGGAGAAGTTCTCGCGTCTTGAGTGCCCTGGCATAAGTCGTGATAGAACAGGAGTAAACCTCGCCTTTTTTATTATGCCTGTTTTATAAGACAGAGGTGTATATCATTGACAGTAATCGGTGTCTCTAACACTTGATTACAACACAGACTGCGACGGGATATACCGGTCCGAAACCAAAGACATACCTTCTCGAGCACGATTATCGGTTCGCCGTGTTCCCCGAGTTCGTGTTTTACGACTTCGCGCATCCTTTCAAACTTCCCAGTATGTATCATATTCCAATACGAGTTTCAGTTACTTATAGATGGACTCAATTGTGCCCCATCCTATATTCTTGTGCTAAACTCGTCTCCATCTCGGTTTACCCGTGCTATGTAGTCGGCCTATGCGCTCTACTTTCTTTTCTTCGTCCATGTTCCTATCACATCCGCACTATTTAATAGCATTCCTATACACATCTCTAGTAGATAGACTCGCCCCTAAAATCAAAGAACCAACGAGCGATATGAGAAATATACTGACACCATCTATCTACCTATAGCACATCTTAAAGGCACCGTGGACAGAATGATCTGCGACCCGCCCTTCCTAAGCGACGACTGCCAGACGAAGAGTAAGTTCATCCACCTCGCCGTATCTATTTAAAATCCCCACCCCTTTGTTATCCATCCCTACTAATAAGAACCAAGTGGCAATGACACTCCGTTGGCTCGCCCCCCAACAACATCACAACAGCAACTAGCAATAATAGTACCACCCCACTGCGTGTTCTAATCTGCACGGGCGAGCGCATGGAAGCGCTCGTGAATCGCTTGTATAAGCCATTAGGGGTGCGCACAACGACCTACGAGCCGCGCACAGCGGGCTCAAGAACGAGTTCCTGTGCTACGCCAACTTCGAGTGTGATTCCTGGTCATGGAAGAGAGGAGGAGATGGGACTGGGATATGAGAGCGATTGGTTCGCTAAAAATATAAAAAGGAGAAATAGAAGAAGGGGCAAGGAAATGGAGCTGTGTTGTTGGCCAATGGGTTTGATAGAGGAGAAATTCAAGTACTCGCTATCTAGCAATGGTGGACTGGGCCGTCGACACAGGATACGGTGTCTATCATACTCTTACTCCTCCTCCTACAACACGGAGACAATGGACTTCGTACGGCAGGCTTTTAGCGTTAAGATAATATTCCACTTCAACGCTACTGTTATACGTCCTAGCATGTCTAGATGCGTAGAATGGAACGCTTATACCATCATCTCCTTAACCTCAAGCTTCTCGGTGCTCACATATGTGTAACACCAGTTGAAAAGGTAGTATTTCATGCTGATAGTTAAGAAGGGTTTTTAAACTGACGATGGGATATCTTTGATGGAAGGAAGTCTTGATCGCCTCATTTCTGATGATAAGTTCGGAAGACGACGACGGCGGCATCTATGCTTATAACTAATTCATCGTAATAAAAGACCATGCAGGCCCGAATCCCACAACTCTCACTAGAAGTGTTGGGCAGCAACGTAGTTACTAATATTATACTATGTAGCGATGAAAAATTGATGCGATTGCTGCCCGGAGGGATAGCTATACTGGCACAGGTATCCTCTCTATCTTATCTCATTTCCGGGGGCACGTTGTCTGTCTGGTTGAGCATTCCCAATTTGAAGATGGGTTTCAATTTTTGCCCTGAACTACCTGCTACGTGAAAAGCAACAAGGTAGTAAATAGATCTGCACCCGCGAAGCACAGAGGCTAAACCTAAGTAACGCCACAACGCCGATACAGTTTGCAATAGCCATCTGGTCACTTTCTTTAGGTGATGCCCCTCTATTTCCGTGAAATGCAACCTCATTGCCAATCCCGCCAACTCCAGACACCATGTAAATGCATCAATGGCTTTCCCACTTCCGTTCCTTCTACTGATGACCACAATACTGAATTATGAGAGGGATCGAATTATGTAGAATAAGAGATAGGCTTGGCTGCCCAGCACATCGGACTTCTTGGCCAGTTCGACCCGGTGGTCGTTGAAGGAAAACCACTTTGATGGGGGCGTTAGTATATATGCATACCATAGTAATAGACAGAAGATAATGTAATGACTTACCTGGTCTCCGACTCTACAATAGGATACGTAGTGTCCTGTTTGGTCTGTTTAGTTGTCTGGAGTTCCAGTCTGTGTGGTTGTGAGTGACTCACCCGTGTCGATCTCGCCAACATGTTCTACCACACTCAGAAGATCGTAAATGCATGATCGACTCAGCTCTTGGCTGCCTCCACCGTTCTCGGTCTGACCTCTCGTCGTATAGGGTAGCATGTTCAATTGTAGGGGAAACTGCACCTTAGTGCGAATCTTAGATGCAGCTCGATCACGACTGCCTTGCTTAAATTCAAATCTCTATAGCAGGGACATGGTAGTATTATGTCTTGAATGATATGGATAAGAGTAGACCTACTTTGAGCTGTATTGAAAGCACGTTGGGTAGAAGCTTAATGCATGGTCTCTCCGGGCCTGTTGGGACGAGTTGCAATTTCGGCATCGATACTCACACTTGTCGGACTTGATATATTCTTCATCTAGACAATCTTGAAGGGTTAGTGAAGGCTCTGTCTTCGGCTCCTTCTTGCCCCTCTTCCGCGCCAAGTTCTCGAGACCTAGGCTTAGGTCGAGGAACGACTCGACTGCGTTCGTAACGCCGCCACAGTTCTGGCAAGTCGTCTGATTCTGAAGCTTGCCGTAGAAGGTTTGGTGGATGATGCAATTACAGCTATGCTCGCTGCCGGTTTCGGGTTTCCTGCCGTCCCCGTTCCTCTCGTGTAGCTCCTCGGCAAGAAATTGGAAAAACTCATGGGCGTCTTGTTCCTTTGTGGTGACAAGATTCTCGAATGCCTTCTTCTCAGATATCCAGAATCCAGACAATATATTAGCCGCAGTGTAGCCGTTGGTGTTTTCCAGCGCATAAAAGTCCTGGAACATGTCGTCCATGGCGCAGCTAAGGCAGTGCGATACTTGGCAATCACCACTCTGATGCCCATCCCCGAGATAAAAGTTGCGGAGAATAGGATTGTGTAGGAAGCTCTGGAGCACGACGTTTTGGTAACATGTGGCGCCAGCATTGTAGATACCCCGGAGGCCATCCGCACGACATGACGCTGGAGTAGTATTGGCGCTGATGTATCTCTGCTCCTCCTTCATACTCTCTTTTACAGAGTCGGAGAACATATCTTCGTGCTTCCTCTTACGGTCTGGAAAGCATACGTTAGTAACTGAAGCTATTGGGAACTTTGGATTATATAGACTTTGGAGAGGGGAATCACGAATCCGAAACATACTTGAAATGAACCAGTGCCCATCTTCCTAATCCTGAGGTCTTCTAACGTGGGATCCCACACAAAGTCCTCGCAGAACTGGCAAAGAGCGAGCCGTTCCTCGAATCGACATCTGTTGGTCGTGTCGTGTTAGCATAATCTAGCAGCACCTGAGCCTAGGTTAACACCACTTACAGAAACGGTGGCTCTTCTTATTCCCATGTTTCGCGCGCTCGTCTTCGGGAGGATGGCGGAACATTGTAAGCAAAGGTAATTGGAGGTTAAGGAGGTGGTGATCTGGCCGTCTAAGGCCTTGGAGGTCTGAGAGATGAGGGGATCCTTGTCGAAGATGACTCTCAACAACATCTTGTAGTACTGAATAGAGCTATTTGTGACATCCTGACTATTGGACAGGAGGAGTTGTACATGCTCTACCCATGAGTCAGTAGAGGGACACAAGCGGCACAGCAGCTGGAAATCGAGGAGACGGAACTGACCACAGCCAAATAAAGGAGTGCCCGCACGGGGAATTGACCTTGACGTTCTTGGGCGAGGCGGGCGTAGTAGGTCGGGCAGCCATGGTGCTTGTGCGAGATGGGGTGCGCTCTCCCTCGGTAGGGAGATGAATAAATAGTCGAGCCTCAGGTATCGCAGTTGGTGCTAAAAGTCTGGTCGAGAGTCGGGGCGGCAAAGGTGAGATGAGACGGTTGTTGACAACGACGATTGTGGCGGCAGCAGCGACGATAGGCGAGATCCCAGGAGGTAAGGAGGTAGGGAGGATGAGACGGCGAGTTAAATGGATTCGCAGCGCTGGGAAAAGCGTCGATCAGGCTGCGCGTCGTGTCAACCAATACAGACAGTGTTCGCAACGTCGAAGCTATGGAGATGCGATTCTTCGAGATGTTGAGCTTCTACCTAGTCTAATTCACGGGCGGTCGAAGCCGCCTGTCAGCGAGTTTACTATAGGTAATACGTATAAGCTAGCTAAGTACCTGAGAGGTAGGTACCTACCTGTGGGTAAAAGGGTTCTCACCAAGTCGAGGAGCTGAGCTTATGCCGAGGCCGATGACGACTTGCTGGTGGTTATGGGCTTAGGTTGCGTGCGAGCAGGTCTGTTGCCAATTAAACCGAAACTATCGTCATATCATCGGCGCAGGCCAGAGATGTTGCTTATCAACGCCGGTCAACGAAGATGCTATCCAAGCCGCTCTCACTGCTCGCAGCAGTTCGGGAAGCTGGAATTCCTTATCGTCCCCTGATCCACTCGCTTATCGGGATACGCTAGCGGGTAGTTCCAGGGTATCGTCACTGGTGTTTGCAGGGGTTAAAGTAGGTAGGTAGCTGTACCTAAACACCGAGTCCCGTGATCGTGATAGCAAGCCTCGGCAATTCAGTCTACCTAAGACACGTACAAACCGCACTCAAGGACCTTTAAAAGCTTACCAGCTTGACATTTTTTAATGATAGCAATTCCTGTCAAGTGCGGTATTGTGATGTGTGCTTGTGAACTGGTATACATTGGTGTAAGACATGAGATAAGGAGGAAAGAATACGACATCTTGCGTCAACACCCGCATTTGCCTTTATGCCTCGGCCATACACGTACTGTAGGCACAAGCGACTAAGCAACTAGGTAGACTTATTGTAGCCTCACCGGTCATCCTCCATAAGTACCTATATAGGTCATCACATAGCCAGTCTTTTTTGGCATGATATCGTCTCGAGTACTGCAATATCACAACGTCCCAATTATCAAAGGATGGCTTTACAACTAGTACATCTGCCGAAGTCGAGCGTCTAAGTCCAGATGCATCCGTATACTCGGCGGCAATCCCGGCAAGATGCACCTTCAGGGCACCAACACATATCTCCTCGGCACCGGTCCGCGACGCCTGCTCATTGATACCGGTGAGGGAAGTCCTCATGGCAGGCCGCCTTAAAGCGGGTCTTGGCGGAAGAGAAAGCTACCATCCAGGCCGCTCTATTGACCCATTGGCATCCCGACCACACCCAGGGTGTGCCCCAGCTGCTACAGCTCGTGCGGATGCTGCTGTGTATAAGTGCGACCCGGCTGCGGGACAGCTGGATATCGCAGACGGCCAGGTCTTCAAGGTCGACGGTGCCACGCTAACTGCCGTGCACACTCCGGGCCATACTACTGATCATATGGTCTTCGTGCTCCGGGAGGAGGATGCCCTATTCACCGGCGACAATGTGCTCGGCCACGGCACCGCCGTCTTCGAGGACCTTGGCATCTATATTTCAAGCCTTGCCAAAATGGAGAACCTGGTCTCCGGCCGCGCATACCCGGGTCACGGCCCCCTCCCCCGAAGCACGGGCCAAGATCGCCGAGTATATCTCCCACAGGCGTCAAAGAGAACAGCAAGTTATTGAAACGCTGAGTTCCGCCAGAGATTCGTCGTCGGCCTCCGGCGATGCGGCGACTACGGCTGCATGGGCTCCCATGGAACTTGTCAAGGTCATATATCGGGATGTTCCTGAGGATCTCCACATACCAGCATCGTACGGTGTCATTCAAATTCTGAAGAAGCTCCAAGCAGAGACAAGGTTGTTCTTGAGCAGGGAGATAGGTGGCGTCTTAAGGACAAACCAAATTTGTAGGCTGCTTAGCAGTTTCATACATGGTGCCGCTGCTAGAATGCTAATTTTGCATATGCTTCAGACAATAATAATACGGGGCCGCTGGTCCCAACACCCTGGGGTCATCCATCCCGTACGGCATACATATACGGAATCTTCTTTGCGAGAGGAAGAGCGATAAATGATACACACATATGGCGATCGAATTTGAGCGCTGAATATGGGTATTGGCGTTTACTTCACACTCTATGTTTTCCTAGATCAACTATTTACCTACCATGTCACACGCTTTACGACGTCTTGGATGTAGTACCAAAAAAGCAACCACTTCATTGGGGTTCGCAGCTCGCGGACGGAGTTGGGTCTCGGGATCTTAATCCGGTCCCCATTTCTCAAACCAACGGGTACTCCGAATGGTCAGACAGTGAATCCTTCATCGCACAAGGTCACGCGAGATCGAATGGTTTACATCTCACGATCTTGATTTTGACATCCCAGCTATCATTCAATCTCCTTATACGGCATAGATTTGGCCTACAACGATTTCATGATATATTTCAAGAGTGAGCGAATTTGGATGCAAGGACCGGAAGTTGTCGTATGATATCTGCCATTCTCGATAGAGAGATATTTGTGTGTACAGGCGCCTTATTATCATGACTACTGGCGCGCAGCCTCTGTATGGCGTGCATCGCAATCACTCGCGGACTCTGGCAAAATAGGCAATAAGGCGAGAGGATGCTATGCATAGCGTATAATCGCTTTTGTTATCCGGAACCATCAACAATTAATACGAGGAATGATAGTCCCAGACTTCGGGACCGACATGGGAGATACAAATTGAATAACTGTAAGAGTAAGGTATCAATTGAATGATGTGAGAATCAAGGCGACTGTACCTCGCCTTGCTATCATGGAGATAGTTTTTGACTGTTGTTCCTGTTTTACCAGTCCCTGCCAGGCTACAGGTAATTCACTTATCAAGACAGGGTATCGGAAATTATCAGCCAGGCAACAACTTTGTAGCCAACCGAAGTCATGGAATATTTTAAGGATAGATAGAACAATCCTTCGCAAGATACCACCATGGGGAGAGGATGTATGGTAGTTCATACGAAGCTTGAGGACGAATCACGTGGAGTAAGATATACCGTGTTAATTTAGTGGCCAGGCAGAGGAGCATTGTCATTGGTATTACGTAGAATGCATATACTACCGTAGTTCATTGACGCATGGCTCTAACCCATTGCTTGTCCTAGGGCTGAGGCTGATCCTCGAGGCTGAACAAGATCGCCCGTTCTATGATATGGGCAAAAATCGTTTACACACACTCACGTAGTTTGAAAAATGTCGGTATGAACGGAGAAGTGAAGAGCGCGGAGATACACAGCATTCGTGTAGTTGTCCGTCACACAACTGGAATGCACGGCATGTGATGGCAATTATTGGTTACCAAGAACACTGAAGAAGTCAAAAGAAAAACCCTACCTGCTACTACTTGCCATACCTGTATGCCAAGTAACGCAGTTCGTTTGCATAAACTTATGCCGCTAGCGGCAAGTTCATCGCCATTGGCCTACCGGCCAACCCAATTTGGCATCAATTAAAAACCAACGTGCTTGGCATACAACCCAAGCACGGCACTGGCGGAAACTAGCGGCGAGAGAGGCGCGGGACTTTCTCTGTCCTTTCAAACATGCACACAATATCCACGTGATGGAACGAGCAGATGACTTCCCAAGTCGGGTCCTTGCGGGGTGATCGTGATTCGGAATGTTGCAAAACTCCGACCAGCGAGCTCATGACTTCGGAGTCCGATTATTGACCTGCCGTGTCTAAGTTGAATAAGTTGAATGAGACAGGTTCCTCGTCTCGCTTCGTCTTTGTCTTTGTCTAGATGATTCCTAGTTGTGTGACATGAGCCTGCCTTGTGATCGCGGATGACGACCTGTCAGCTCCGGGGTTTGTTTGTGCCAACAGGGGATGAGAAACGGGTTGATAAGATGCTGTAACATGTAACAGCGAGCAGGTATTTGTCAGCGGGACGCAAAACATTGAGTCGAATCGGTTATTGGTTTTCATAAAAAGCTGCCGGGCGATTTCGGATGAGCATGCCAAGACTTGTACAGAAATTTTTATATTGGGACCGGGGATGAGTAAGTACATACCTACAGTAGAGTAGTGTAGTAGGGCTAGGAAACCAAAAACAAAAAGAACATCCGCGTCATCCCGTTGCGGACCCTCTTTATAAGGAATACTCTTCGGCCGAGAAGACCGCTACAATCCTTCAGGCCTTGTCACCGCGTTAGCTTGGCTTTCTAGCTGCCTGTTGTATTGTGCAACATTGCATGTGAGACTATGGAATTGATCATCATAGCCAATTATAGAAATTGTATATGAGCTAATAAGAGAACCTTCGGCTATAAGGTGGGATGAATGAGAAGGTAATAAGAAATTATTATGACTCTCGGAGTTACCAGATCAGGACGATGTGCAAGCCTCTACATGCGGCCCACGGTAGAGACGTCTACCGCTATTTGAGGTGTAACCATTAGCTGTGATGTACAATAGTTGGGGATATCAACTTGTTACCCCCTAACTATGAAGGATAGTGGTTGGGATGTGCAGACAGTGTTAATTTTAGGGTTGGTAGGTTGGTAGATGTTGTATTGGTGTGCATATATTAGGCCCATCATGGATTACACGAACTGCTACTAACCCATGGAAAAGAGTTTGTTGCTCATAGGACCTCTTAGAAGAGGTCGCCGGCTAGGAATGTTCCAATGTAGGTGGGATGTTGTCTCGGTTTGCCGTCTCTGTAGCGCGATAAACTGTAACGGTACTTCTAGGTTTCTGCCAAGCCTGGGATATGTCAACCATTACGGACGAGAGGAGTGAACCACCCCTCGTTAGGAATGATGGTACGAACATCCATGATGGTAAGGTAACGGGTGGGTTGTATAAATGGATATTACACTAATGTAGGTCACAGTCTTGGGTGTCACTGCATGTCAAGCGTCGGTTGTAGCGGAATTCCGGCTCTCGCTCTCTGTCACCTTCTTCTACTACTACCTACGGACTGGCGGCAGTACACGTGTAGATGCTTGATTTAAAGCAAGACTACATCACAAATTAACCTAGACTTTGGGTAGAAAATAGTCCTCAAATTCCGCACATCAACCACTCGTGTAGGTTTCTGTGTGCGTAATTCCGATGATCGGTCAGAGTACCTAGTGTATATACCTATACCGCCAATCCTTGAGGTGCGTGCTGTATGTATGTATGTAGGGACCCCTCGCCCTCTAACTCCGGTCCGCCCGGCAGGTCATGGCCAGCATGGGGCTAACTCGCCATATTGCACCCCTGCTCTTTGAATAAGCGAAAGCGGGCTACCTACCCTGCAGTGCGACCAGATCTTGATGCCGGGAGCTCGCGGTTCTGCCAATTCCTCCACTAACCTTACAAAACCCTCTCGCCCAGCACGGCCTAGTCTCGCCTGTCGGCAGCACAACTGGCAAGGCCTGCGAGTCAACGGCGGCGATCATTGGACGTGCCCGCAGGCGGATGCGGCCGCCAAGGGTCCGCAAGGGTATCGTCACTACACTACAGCGCACTACACTATCTTCGACATGCAGGCGTGGGTCGGTGTGATGTGGTTCGATGCTGTCATTCCTCCATTCCTCCCAGCCCAGTGCCGCAGAGCTCTACTGCATCTGCTTGACCGTTGTCTGGTGACAGCCTCTGACTCCGACTGTTGGCAAAGCTCGGAACCTTCGGATAAGTGATGCCCTCACTGACTCAACTCCCATCATTCTGAGCACACAGATGCACTAAAAACTAGTCTGCGGCGAAGAGAAGCCATCGTCGACCAAAGTGGCTACAGTACTAGTACACTAAACCTAGGTGCCGCCAGAACGGAGTCCAAGCTTGCCCCGAGCCCAGCTTACCGTGGCTTGATATGACATGACGGCTTCTTGAAGTTCTTCTCAGATACCCTGGACACCCTGGACACCCTAGGCTGGCTGGGTTGGAGCCTCGCGCACGCGACCCAGATGCTCGACCCAAGAAGCAAGCTCCGATGCCGATGTGCATCGCCAGCATAGCGAAATGTTACTGTATCATGTCAATATGTAAAACAAGGCTTCTGTCATGTATATGTGGAGGCCCGCCCTCGCCTTCCAAGCTTCCCGCCATCACCATACCTGCTTTCCTTTTGCTACTGCTACCTCCACTAAGTACCTGTTCATAATATTATTAATACACAAGTTTAATAGAGACCACCCACCCAAGGCCTCTCACGATTCCCAACCTCGTCCTCACATTCCGTGCAATACATACACTACCAAAACTCCAGATACACTTAAAGACCAACTCTTTATAGAGTCCTGTCTGTCGTGTAGATAGCTCCAAGATATTGGGTAGCACCTAGCTAGTGGGGTTTCCAGATTTGGATAGGAATGTGTTGATGCGCTCGAGCTTTGTTCGCTTTCGGCCGGTGCCTTTGTCATTATTATACAAATACATCGTCTAGGTAGGGGTACGGGGCCAACGCAGTTTTGCGCGCTTCTTCGTCAATCAGATTTGGAGCGAGGCACGATGCGGTCACCACAACGAAAGCCTTTAGGTTACTAGCTCTGCTAGCTATCGCAAGCGCTCTTCCCGCAGTTCTCGCACACGGCGACGAAGACGCAATGAACATGGGCGAGGATGGCGATATGGCGGCGAAGATCCCAAACCTGATGCCGACTCATACCCTCCGACATACTTTGCGCATCCCGAGCACGTTACTGCCATCTATGCGCACATTGGACTTATGGTCATTGGTTGGTTTTCATGCTTCCAACAGGTATGCGAACAGTTGCTATTTCCGAGCTGTTAGAGTACCCAGTAACTAAGACATCTATAGCCGTTATGCTTTCGATTGCGCGATCACGATACACACTTGCTGCCCTCCTATTCCTTCCGCACGAATGCGATCGGTGTTTTAGTAGGAATTGTCTACAACGCGAATACACCGGACTTCTACCCAAACAACGCACACCATAAACTGGGATGGCTCGTTACTTGGGTTGTGGGCGCTCAGGTTCTTGTAGGTCTCGTCGGCCGGGT
Source organism: Amphirosellinia nigrospora (assembly GCA_004123355.1). Taxonomy (NCBI): domain Eukaryota; kingdom Fungi; phylum Ascomycota; class Sordariomycetes; order Xylariales; family Xylariaceae; genus Amphirosellinia; species Amphirosellinia nigrospora. Next base: position 682,868 of record SCHM01000001.1, read on the forward strand.
TGCTGGTATGATGAGCCAATCATCTCGCCCAGGTCATAGCAAAGAGGAGGAGCAATCGTTTATACCTGTCTCGACAGAAGCCATGGCCGAACATCACCGTAGAAACAAAGACCTGTTTTCCTCTCCGTACCGGGAATCCAACGACAGTGGCCCAGGTACAGAGCGAAACACGGAGTCGCTTCGAAGTGCGTCGCTCTCCACAATGGTTGGTCCCGAATCGCCAATCGAGCTCAGCGACCGGCGCCTGCACTACGAAGAGGATGAGGAGGATTTGGTCTTCAGGCCTGCTGAGATGCAACCTTCGGGCGCCTCGAAGTCATTTATAGCTAAGGTTGCCAGCAAAATATCCGGCAAGGCATGGAAAATCATCATGTTCGGTTACGAATTCGTGGACCGGACGATTCTGATCCTAGGTTACGTCACACTTTGCACAGGACTAATTACATATGCGCGTTTCTTCGTAAGTTGTTGGCTACACGTTGTCCGTTTGGATCTTTTCTAATCATCGTAACAGGAGGGACACGAGGTTTTCAGTGGACTGGCGCATTGGATCAAAGGTGGTATATTTTTTTGGTATGGCATTTTGACCTTGGGTCGATGGTCTGGCAGCTTTGGAGAGCTAGGCTGGGTGAGTTGCAGTGAAACCCTGACCGCGAAAAGGGCCTTGGTATACTGACCGCAATCCAGGCGTGGAATATTCGCCCCAAGCAGCGATCACAAAAATGGAGACCGAGTGCTGAATTCGTCGAGGGCGCGCTTATCTTTACATATGGTGCGACGAACATCTTCCTCGAGCATTTAGGTAGCTCTGAATCCACGTTTAGCTCTCAGGACCTCGAGCATGTTTCGATTACTATCCTCTTCATTGGAGGTGGCTTAGTAAGTGAACTTCAAGATAGAGCTCACCTTGTATCAGAGACTAACAGAACGGACAGCTCGCCATGCTTATTGAGTCTACTCGCATCCGAGAACTGCTCAATACAACGACGACAGAAGCCACACTATCGCATCCCAGTCATGCCTACAGTGATGAGGAGCGCGCTATGCTCGAGCCTCCGCAGCAGTATGAATTTTCAATCAACCCGATTCCAGCTCTAGTGATCCTCCTACTTGGGATCATGATGAGCTCGCATACGCAGCAGACTATGATATCGAGCATGGTTCATAAACAATGGGGTAACTTGTTAACGGGTGCTTCTTTTGCGCGAGGCTTCACATATGTGTTGCTCTACCTGAAGCCCCGCGCTCCGTGTTACCGTCTCGCCCCCCACAGAGCTACTTACAGCGTTCGGTCTGATTTCCGGCGGCACTATTTTCATGGCAAGCGTAAGTCAAGTTTTGCCTACATAATGGACGGCTAAGCGAGCATCGCTAATGAAGTCAACAGAGTGGCGACACGGTCCAAGGCATGATTCACTACGATTTAGATGCCATGTTCTTCTATACGGTAACCATGGACTTGTCGGACTCCTTATGGCGTGGATTGTCTTACTCCTTGCCTTCAAAGGATGGGCCGTTCGCAGAGAATCAAGCCGCACCCAGACGTGGAAGCAGCCATCAAGACACTAAACAGAATGGTTGGATGGAACAAAATCATGAATTGGACAAGACACCACCAACTATATCTGGATACAGATGTGTGGTATTTGCATAAAACGAACAGCTCAGCATACGAGATCTGTTTCGTTTACCGGCGCATTGATAACAATACGGTTACTAAACGGATACACCCATAGACCTCTGTTTTTGGGACCCATAACCAACCTCGTTGTTGTTCAACGTTGCGGGACCTTTTATTTACATTCGAATGATACCCCTTGGGAAATAGTTTTGGACCAGTTTCCGGTCCTGGATAGATGATGCATCGCATTGGTTGTTTTAACTGGCTGGGGATGTGGGATATGCGTGTGATGAAAGGGGAAGGAAGTATTATGATGACAGTGACGACGGATTGGAACTGGAAGCTACGCTACGTACGGTGTATAGTTAATCGTATGAGTCTAAGTACGAGATATTTGGTGTCATTCGCTTTTAGTGGCCGCCTAAGTATTATCGTGCATCCATTACCAGGTACTCAAAAGGTTCTGCTCTCTGAATAATGCACCCATCAATTTATCCGTCTCAATAACAAATAATTCTCATTATAACATTCTCTACAGCCCCACCAAGCTACCAATAATCGGATCGCATCTGCTGTGTTAAAGGAAATTTGGTGAAGTGTGCTAGGAGATTTTTCCTATCACAAACAGTGAATGCTCTAAATGGAGCAAAAATGAAATTCGACATGTGCAGGATTTGAACCTACGCGACCGAAGTCATGAGATGGCTTTATTCGTAGTATGAATTCAAGTCTCACCCATTAACCACTCTGGCAACATGCCTGGATCTGCAAAGTGGCGGATTATCAGGATTTATAACAGCCAATGGAAAATAATGTGGGGAAGTTTAATGGATCCCTCCTACCTATGGACTGGCTGAAATTCTCAAGCAGAACAAGTCTCAACAAAAAAAAGCCAAAACAGACAGGTATTCCCCACAATCGAGGGAAATCAGAACATAAAAAATCACAAGGGGAAAAAGATGACAGGCAAAGGCAAAGACCAAGACACGGCGGCGGCGGCGGAGGATTTCACATCCTACTATCTGCAGCAGTCGACCAAGGAATTCGCCGAGGACCTGGACAAGATCCGCGGCGCCGATGACTTCAAGGCCGACACGCTGCCCATGCTCGTCAACTCGCTGCAGCAGGGCACCTCGATGTTCTCGGCCGCGGACCAGCGGAGGATCGTCGACGCGCGGCAAGCTGGCAAGAGTGGTGGCGATGGAGAAGAGGGGTCTGCTGCGTAAAGGGAGGTAGTGAGTTCGCATTCTCGAATGTTGGGGGGGTGCTCGGAAAGCCCTTGGCGCGAGAGTTGGGCTTGGTTTGGGCCTCCGTCCCACGGCAATGGTTTTACCTAGCAGTGCTGTTACGGCGAACGGGTGTGCCCGCCTGCTCTGAGGCGCAGTTGGGATGATTGTACGTTTTGTAGTTACTTGCACTTTTCATACTTGGTTGCTAAAACATGAGTTAGACACCTCGTGCGAAGTAATCATTGTGGAAGCATGGGTATGGATGAGAGGGCTATATGCAAATGAGTCTGCTTTTGCTGGAGTTCTTGTGTTTGGGTGACGACGCAGGGAACTCGAGACGGAGTCTGAACAGGGACACTTGGGAGTCGGTATACAAGAAACACCTTTGACGTGCAAGTAGATAATGTCGCAAAGCTCCCCTACTACCCGTAGACACAGCGTAGATTACGCACTCTCTACGTCCGTTTCAGTCGTCTTTGGGTATGTGAAGCGAGTCGCGGGCTTCACATAGTAGCATGAGGTTGAGATTAGTCATAAGGCCGAGTACCAAAATCAACACCGGAGTTGCTTATGCTCTTTCACATCTCGCCATGCAAATATCAACACCGATTCTACTTCGATTTCATGTTAGCGGGACAAGGAGCCGAAATATGCTTCAAGCAAGAAGTTGAGCTGAGCGTGTGAGCTCAAATCAGAGGCGGCGCAGCTAAAGTTCATAGATCCCCAAATCGTTGCCAGACTAAAGCTCCTTTTATGGATAATGTGGCCGTGAAAAATGTGTTGTAACTCGGAGGTTATACACTCGCCGTTTATCCTAGGGGGATAGCGTTGGTAACGTCAACATCGTGACACATATACTGTAAGGCCAAGCAAAATAACGATAGAGAGCCATAGAAAAAGTAATTTAATGTATCTTCAAGAAAATCAAATCACCTGGCCCGAACGCTGGGGCCTAAAAAACACTATGGATCCCGAGCACTTGAGAGAAACTCCGGTAAGTGTATAATAATATATCAGGCTTATTCGGATTATTTTCTCGAAATGATATAGAATTTAGTCTCGTTTCGAAGCCAATCGGCGGCTATAAGATGCATGTCACAGTTCCCATTGCTGATAGTTCGTTCCAGCATTATTACACAAGAAGGGAAAACCCCTATCTATCCCATAGGGCTTAGGGCATATATATCCCCGGTCTCCAAGGATTATATCGTAGTGTTCTGTGACAGCACATACTTTAGCTAAATCCATGATATCGGGCGATCGATACCCAATCGACCAACGACCGGGACTAGTTGTATAAGTACGTATGTGCTGACGGACATGCTGACATCCGTATCCAGTGTTGAGTGATAGATCGGCTGTTTCTAAGGGCATAACTGAATGAAGGGAGTAACCTCGTTGACACTTGTACTTTTACCCATACGCAATATCGGACAGCTAGTTTGAAGGGCTTTGCTTGTTGCAACACTGCAAGATAGGAGAGCGATGGTCCGCAGACCCCACGTTGAGACTTCTATTGCTGCATGCATATAAGGTAAGTTGTCTCTTACAATAGCACTTTCCACGCAATTCGGGTCCACCCTGTGAAGTGTAGATCCAAGCCACTAGCATCATGGGGGGTGGCATCTATTCCGACCGACCCTTCGCGGAAGGTCCAGGTCATTTCAGCAGGCTACTCCCGGACGGGGACAGTATCAATGTCCCTAGCCCTCGAGAAGCTCCTCGATGGGCCAATTCTTCACGGAGGCACACAGATTCTGATCCGCGATGACGGTAAGTAGAAAACCACGGAACTCCTATAGCGCTCTGGCGCTAACCATTACAGACTACTGCTTGACGTGGATCAAGGCGTACGAGGCCAGAGAGGCAGGCAACAAGCAGGAGACTCTGAAGCTGGTGCGCAAAGCCACTGCGGGTTTCGTAGGGACTGCGGACCTACCGCCAGCTGACTTCATGTCGGAGATGGTCGAATTATATCCGGATGCCAAGGTCGTGTTGGTCCGTAGGGATGCGACCAGATGGTGGAATAGCATCGCGACCCTGACGAGTCGCACAACGCCGTCGTGGCTGGGTGCGGTCCTCGCCCCGATTCCCGGCTGGAGACACCTCGCCACGTTTGCGCAGGTCTATAGCCGATCGACTCTGCGGCTTGCGGGCTTGGACGACCTAAATGCAAGCCCGACGGATTTGATCGAGCACGGTGGCCCCGTAAGTAGGTATCCTTCTCATCTCTCTTAACCGCTATTCACATTATTCCTAGACATTCTTGAAGTCCACCAAGACAAGGTTAGGTCCCTTGTGCCAAAAGAGCGGCTGCTAGAAATGGACCTCAACGATGGCTGGGAACCGCTGTGTAAATTCTTGGGGGTACCGGTGCCTGATGAACCATTTCCTCGAGCAAATGACGCTAAAGCTGCAGACCAATATGCTACCAAAATCCTATTTAAGGTCTTATTGGTATGGTTATTTCTTCTTACTGGGGCTGGAACCGTTATTTTCCTTGCTGTCGTACAATGGCGGCGTAGAAGCCAAGGGTGATAGAGATTTATAAGGATAGCGAAACGCCTTGACGGGGGAGTCTTTTGATTTCTGAACAAATTACAGAAACAGTGACAGTGTAGACTCGCACCCTGGTAACAACCCGTAATAGCTAGGGCCCCTTAAACAAAACTAGGCAACACGAAAACCTGAGGCTAAATAGAAACTCTTTTGCGGTTTATGATATTACGGGAAACGGAACAGAGCAGCCAGTCTGCACCTGTAGAATAGGCCTCTATCTGACAATCCCAAACTTACCAGGCCGGCTCAAGCTCAGTGTATCAGTTCCCCAGTAGTGCCCTCCAGAAGGCTGCGTTCTCATTACCGTCGACTACCTTGGCGATGGGCGAGACATGAGCCTCACTAGTCTCTGCTGCGCCATTAACATGGCGAACGTATGCTTCTGCAACTTTGATCCACATGGCCTTTTCTTCTTTGCTTGCGCCAGAGCCCTGCCAGACCCAAACATTGTTACCTGTGTCAAGGAGAAAGATATCTTTGCTGTCGAGATCGGATTTAGTCATATCGTTTCCTTCCTTGATGATGTCAAATTCAAGCGCCCCTGAAGCGTCCGATAGGCGCCATAGTTTGCGCGGTCTGAGGTCTTGGTGAGATACGATCGGTCTCTCGGCTCTAAAGGGCTCTTCGGCATCTTCACCTCCAAGCACTGCGATGTTCTCTGTTAGCAATTGTCATATATATAACGACCCAATTAGGAGCCTTATGTTCCGAGGGCGAATAGACACAAGGAAACAAAAAGCACCAAGTCACCACTTACAGCTGACTACCGTACGTGATCGTGATTCAGATTGCGATAGGACCTCGACATCAATATGTTTTGCAATCGTCATATCATGCACTATTTGCGCCGCCTTAGCCTTTTCCATCGGGCTGCAGTTCTTGCCCTGCCAGACCCAGATCTTGTCATTTCGCTCTAGGACGAAAACGTCGTTCTCGTCAAGACTCTGCCACGTCGGCTCGACCTCGTAGACAATAACCGAGTCAGCGCGCTTGGCCGCGGGATGCTTGAAGACTCTTAGGAGAGTCAAAATCTCCCTCGGTTCTTCCTCTGTTTCGACATGCGTAAACCCGGAACGTATGCCGCCTGATAGGATTCTAATACGGGAGAATAGTTCCACGAAGTCATCTGAGGGCTCTTTTTGGAGCTCGCGGTGCTGCGTGGCGACGCCATGTAGGTACTCGTCCAGCTCGACCGTCTTGTAAGCTGCTGTACCGACCTCGTCCTGGGTGCTCTTACTCCCAAGCCAGAAGAAGATGTCGTGACCCAACTTTTCCTTGTCATCCTTGCTGCCCACCTTGTAAGAATGGAGAATGATGTAACTGTCTCCCTCGTGGAAGTCCCCATATCGGGCTTTGGGCCACGCAACAACCTGGAACTCCTCGATTCGCCATATGTGAAGGCCGGGCGTCTGCCCCACGGCCTGCCAAGCTGGCTCGGTCGCTGCTGAGTTGTACTTCACCTTGTGATCGATCTCGCTGTTGATGAACTCGACATTGCTATCTCTCCAGTCGTCCACCGTCAGGTGCACCAGACCCTGGTGTGGTGCCATTGTGTTCAAATACTGCGTATGCGTGTATGATATTGTCTTTTTACGTATAACTACCTCTCTCCAGAAAAGATCCGGCTGCTCTGCTTTCTTTTAGCTACAACAAGACTCTCATGGTGACTGACGTAATGAGGCTCAAGTGGAATGAAGTTCATCCAATGGAACACTGGTGAAAGGCGGGGAAGACCAAAAAAACAAACGGTTTCAGGAGCGAACCTCACTACGTCCTGGTCCTGCCGTATTACCCGTCTCGTGATCATGAATATCATGGGGTAAGTACGCAAAAATACAATTTATTTTCAATGTTGATAGCTCTTGTTTATTCTTCAGATATTCTCTACCAGCAATCTCTCTTACATACTATAGTAGTGCGATGATACGCCAGCTCTGTGTTATGCGCCTAGGATGGTTATGGTAGACTGAAGGGTTATTTTAAAGAATCGGCGACTATATGTCTGTAATTTCCATGTCATTTTATACTAGGCTAGGACCTTATATCTACCTACCTTAGGTATGTTGGTGTGATATGGATGCCTGTTAAACAAGATGCTGACTAAGAAAAGGTAAAGGGTAAAGGGTGCATTAGCGCGATTTCACTGATGTGGCAGCCTGCAGCATCCATCCAACACCAGGGTAATGTCCGACGACCCTTAATTTGCGAAAGAAAAAAACAACGAAAAAGACAACAACGGCAATTGGCCTCGACGGACTGTTTCTTCTCAGCGCTCACTATTAGGCAGTCGTTTTATTTGCGACCTCTGCGATCTCCGTTTCGCCCTCACCCGATTCCGAGCCCAATTCCCCATGCATCGCCTCTTATAGTCGACCTATATCGAGCACCATGGATCTAAACGAGGGCCAGGCCTATGTACAGGACCTGCTGCATAGCTTGTTCGAGGCTTTCCAACGAGTCCCCGGCAGTTCCGTCCTGATCCGATACATCCAATCGAGCTACCAGAACGACCCTATACGATCTGCCATCGAGCTCGTGCTCGTCATCTTCTTCGTGCGCTACCTACTATCGCCCTCCTATCCCACCCACGCCTCCAACTACATCAAGCTACGCGAGGATGAAATCGACGAGCTTGTTAGGGATTGGGAGCCAGAGCCCCTCGTTGCCGAACAGACCACTTTCGAGGAGAACGAGGCCGATAAGATACCTATAGTTGTTGGGTAAGCATTCGTTCCCATGCTCGTTCCCGCTACTTCGATGCTGACAGAAGCTGGTGCGTGGCAGACCGACGGGTCCCAAGGTTAAGCTTGCGAATGGCAGGACCGTGATTAACCTGGCTTCGTACAACTTCTACAACTTTAATGCAAGCGAGTCTATAAAAGAAAAGGCTATCCAGACTCTGCGCACCTATGGTGTCGGCCCCTGCGGCCCGCCACAGTTCTACGGCACACAGGATGTTCACATGCAGACTGAAGCCGACATTGCCTCGTTTCTCGGAACCCAGAGTGCTATTGTCTACGCCCATGCCTTCTCGACCATTACGAGTGTTATCCCATGCTTCTGTAAGCGCGGAGACGTCATCGTGGCTGATAAAATGGCAAACTACTCTATCCGTAAGGGGTTGGAAGCTTCCCGAAGCTCTATCCGGTGGTACAATCACAACGATATGGCAGATCTTGAGCGCGTCATGAAAAAGGTGGCCGAGGAACAGGCAAAGAAGATTCTGACAAGGAGGTTCGTTGTCACCGAGGGTCTATTTGAGATGCTTGGCGACTGCTCTGACTTGCCCAAACTTGTGAGCAACCTTATTTACCTCAATCACCCGCACATATAGCAATCTCTATCATACTGATGATTAGCCCAGATTGAGCTCAAGGAAAAGTACAAATTCCGTCTGGCCCTCGATGAGACGAACTCATTTGGCGTTCTTGGTCGCAATGGCCGTGGTTGACGGAAGCACAAAATGTTGATGCGGAGGCTGTAGATGTCATTATCGGCTCTCTCTCCGGACCCCTCTGTGCTGCGGTGGCTTCTGTGCCGGGTCTACGGATGTGGTTAGACACCAGCGCATCAATGCGCTCGCCTACACGTACTCGGCCGCACTCCCTGCCATGTCCGCCGTGACAGCTAGTGAGACATTGAACGTGCTACAGTGCAACCCCGACATATTGATCCAGTGCCGTGAGAACATCCGCGCGATGCGAGCGCAGCTGGACCCCCGCAGCGACTGGGTGACTTGCACCAGCGACCCGAGAACCCTATTATGATTCTTGTTTTCAAGCCGGATGTCATTCAATCTCGACGGTTGAGCATCGATGACCAGGAACGGCTCTTCGCGGATTGTGTCGAAGAGGTAAGTAACTCATCCGCGACCACTCCGTTCTCTCCAGTTAAGAAACCCGAGAAAGATGGGTAGCTAACAACCCGTGTTGCACAGTCACTTGCCAACGGTGTCCTCGTTACACGGCTGAAGACGATGCCATTGATTAGCAGTCTTGGGCCCAAAGACACAGATGTCAACATCCAGCCTGCGCTTAAAGTGTGCATCACGTCTGGGTTGTCAAAGAAGGAGATAGAGAAGGCAGGCGTGACAATCCGACATGCCATCACGAAGGTCATGACTCGGAAGACAAATCGACTATCGGGGTCGGCTAGCTAAGCAGGTACCTAGGTACCCGACCTTCTTGCTCATCCTATATTTGAGTTTCTGGGCCTTGGTTCCTGATGGAGCGGCGAAAGTATTACTGTATATTTTGCCATGATTCACCCGCCGATATAAGGAGTCGGTTAGGTTACGCGTCTTGGAGGTGAACATGGCGGGAAGCACGCCCACAACATAGACTAGATATTAATTGCTAATACATGACGAGTTTGAACGAGTTTCTAGGAAACCCCGGGTCGGCTGACAGGTTTGCAATCTTGTTCGCTACGCACAAGGCGGTGAAGCATGTGGTCAAAGGAGATTTCGTACTCTCTTGTGGAATGCCAGGCTGTGTTTGCATTGACCCCCAAGCAACACAAACATAAAGCGAAGTGTAGCAGTCAATCCCCCAAAAACCAAACAGGCTTTTTTGGTTTGGTCTCGATAGACCAATTATAGAAAGTACAGCATACCTATAACTTGGGTTTGAAACAAACAAAACTGTAAAAAAAGCAAATTTTTTATGAACAAATTCAATAATTTTTAAATAGGGCATGCAAGTCCATCTGCCGAGGTAGATACTATACCTATAGGTATACTAGCAGCATCATCAATAAGCACAGCGATTATATGAGGTGGACACACATGAGGCAGTCACGAGATTGGGAGTAGGCACAACGCATATTGGGATAGTGATGTGTTCAACGTTCCTACTTCAAACACACCTACCTAGTACCTAAGTATAATCACATGGTCATATCACCAAGCGAGCCGGGACACAGCTGCATGGATACCTGCTACACTGGTATGTGTAGATGCCTCCTACCAATTTCTGCCTCCTCTTCTATCGACTGGCGAGCACTTCATTCTCCTGATACCTTGGTACGTACCTACTCTATTTATTCCGACTTATCTGCCTGCCTACCTACCTAAGTACCTACCTCTTACCTCTGACCTATCTTAGGTGTTTGTTTACAACTAAGCTAGGTACCTACAAGTCCAACATTAGCTACCTACCTATCTACTGAAGGTACTCGAAGTACTCACGCGACGTGTCGCCTATCACGCAACTCGACCCTCTTATCAACTTCTCTGCGTTACCTGTTCGTCTTGTTTCACCGTTCGTTCATCTACAACTACAATTACACATAGTCCCCTCCTCCTACAGACTACATCTCTGCATCACGACGGTTCATTCCCAAATTGTGAGACTTGTCGCGGCTATAACTGAAACATTCAACTTGCGGCTTGAGTTGCGCATTCACTCCTTTCTCGCTCGCTGCCAAGTATCGTCAAGCCAGAGCCGGGAGCACAACAACGCACCAAGCCTCGCAACATATACCCTACTCTCTGCACTCTGCATTCTACCTTATACACTCTACGATCTCGCCTGCGCTGCAGCCTTTGACAATCCAAGAGATACCACTACAACTAGAGTAAGTCCAAGACTTGGTCCTATTCACCAACGATGAAAACACGCTGCAGAAAGGTCCCTTGTCTTGCTTCGGTGGCTTGTCTTAGCCCCATTCTCTCATAATCTCCTCCCTTCAGCAATGCCATTCCTTCATATCTACGCGCTATCTATGTTTCCCGAGTTCTCTGGAGCACGCACACACTTGCGTTCATCTCACATTTATCCTTTAATGCCTGCTCGCAGACCCTGCTGCCGGGGCAACTCTTGCACCTCAACCCCCACATCTCTTAATCCTTTTCCTCACCTCGCTCTTTAGCTGTCATTCGTTTTAGCACATTTCATAACTTGTCACCTGTTGCCTATTCACCCTTCTGGTTCTCTTGTGGCCATCGTTGTTGATAGACAATAACCAAGGGCCTAATCATACTACCAACTACTATTTTGCCACTCACTAGTTTCCCATTTCTTGCGCCTTCAGTTTACAGTCACTCATTTGCTTGTTTTGGTCATCGACGGTACGCTGACCCTCTAGTCACTCATTATTTTCCCCTTTTGCCCTGCGCGACACTCTGGTTTGAAAGTGCGCCAACCTTGATAACTTCGGTCCCCTATCATTGCGCGATCATGAGACTCCTCCTTGTGATCGCTTTTACTCTTCTATCCCTTCTTCACCAGTCGCTCGGACAGCCAGGTAAGTTCCCTCAACTGGCACCTATGGTCATCATTGAACGCCAGCAAAGGCGACTGACTGGCTATAAGCACATCGCCATGGCCGACACCGACATCGAGCCAACCGCGCCTTGAACCAGAAGAGAGACAGAATCACTATTAGTGATGCTCTGCTCCCAGAGGCCACCGAATTCCCTGAGGTTGTTGTCTACGTTGACCAATTCGGAGATCCTTTCCGCACCGCTACCGAGACAGTTGTCTATATACCTAAGGAAACCCGCTGCCCGAGTCTGTACCCGCAGTAGTGACGCCTTCTCCTATCGTGACACCTACGTTTGTCACGACCCCTTCTCTTGTCGCGACGCCTTCTTCTGTCGCTGCGCCACCCCTCCACCGCCGGCTGCCGAATCCGCGCCGGAGCCGAGCTCTAAGCAGCAGCCCAGCTCGGTGGCTCCAGCAGCTGAGTCGACCTCCTCACCACCACCCAATTCATCTCCCCAACCAGATACATCGTCTTCAGGTAGCGGTCTTCACGGTGTTACCTATTCTCCATACAAGGGCGACAGCAATTGCAAAACTGCAGCCGAGGTCGACAGAGATTTTTCCCTCTTCTCCCAGGACTATGGAGTTGTCCGCCTATATGGCGTTGATTGTAATCAGGTTTCCACGGTGTCCCAGGCAGCTAAGAAGTATGGCAACAAGCTCTTCTTGGGTATTTTCGATATCCATGACGTAGACTCGGCCGTAGCCACTATGGCGGCTGGCTTGAACTACGACTGGAGTATGGTTGACACTGTGTCTGTTGGGAATGAGCTGGTCAACAACGGTGGCGCGACTGTAGCCCAGTCGCTTGCAGCACTTAACACAGCACGCTCTTGTCTAAGAGCAGCAGGGTACCAAGGCCCTGTGGTTATTGTTGATACGTTTGTTGCGGTTCTCAATCATCCTGAGCTGTGCGATCACTCCGATTACTGCGCCGTTAATGTCCATCCTTTCTTCGATGGCAACACCGAAGCGCCGAATTCTGGCCAATTCGTGGATTCTATAACAGAGGATATTCGAAGCAAGCTAGCCGACCCGACCAAGCGTATTGTGGTCACCGAGACCGGGTGGCCTTGGAAAGGTGAGCCCAATGGCGTTGCCATTCCGGGCCTAGATCACCAAGCTGCCGCCCTTTCGTCGATTAGAGGCGTATTTACCAACAATGCGTCCGACGTTTTCCTGTTTACTGCATTCAATGACCTGTGGAAGAAGGCCGAAGCGAGCACGTTTATGGCCGAGCAATTTGGGGCATGGGCGGACGATACTCACCCTGTGACCAGTAGGGCAGGTAGAGAACAGAATAGGGTGCGTTTCAAATTCAATGTAGACGCACGATACAGGAATACGACGAAGAAACTTGGCTGAGGAACAGTCATGAATCAGTTTGGTTGGAAGGTATGATGATGAACTGGAGACGTGATACGATTTTGCAAGCATTCTTTCTTTTTAGTTAGAAATACATGCTTGATTTGTCTGCTCGTAATTCTGCTCCGTAAATGTCGCTCAGTTTTCCGTGCCATCTGTATTGTTTCTTCGGGCTTGAGCTTTTCAACCAGCTTACTTTCTCACGTAAACTACCGTATCGAAGGCCACAGAGAATTAGTGCCGGAGATGCAGAATTGGATCAAGAATTCTCATAGAGGGTGGCCTCAGTTGGGGTCCGTCTGAAAGCAAGATACCAGTGTGTGAATAGCTTACTGCTGATTCTGATACTTGAGATTTCTTCCAGGTTTGTTTATATGTTAATGTTGGCGCTAGCGTTGACGTGCATAGGCATAACCACCCACCTCATCCATTCTCTATCCCCTCCAGACTTACCGCTCTCCTACCCTCCATTTATTAGCATTTGAAACGACGAACTTCTCAAGTCGTGTTCTTTCAAATGCACGTAGTCAATGCATATTTCCGTCAACGACGGAGGGAAAAGGAAATAAAGGTAAATGCCTAATCTGTCTAAGTATATAATAGTATAAAGGATTGGCGTTAACGATGTAGTATAGGAAATTGTTGGTTTAGCTTCCGCATGTGGGTCGACTCTTGGTGGCATTGTTGCTCTCATCGAGCAGGCGACACGAGCACGGGATTGCACCGAGAATTGGACGAAATATCTTGATGACGTGATAATTCAAATCAAGATCACGATACAGATCCTCGAGAAAGTTGTTGTCCAAGACAAAACTGATCTTCAAGGCCCAGATGTCTGCTCGGCAATTACGCTTATCAACGACGGAGCCGAGAAGCTCAACTCAACGATCAAAAGTCAAACTAGATCTTTAGGGGGAAATAGCATACGAGTCTTCCTCGGAGAGGACTTCGAAAACGCACGCGAGGTTCTGTACCAGGCTCAAACTAACCTCGTTGTTTCGCTTGTTGCGAACAGAGTCAGCGATGCGAATGTCTTCAACATCAACATTAGAATTGTAGATCGAATCAGGAAGTGCTTCATCGAATGCGAAGGGGCAATCCGCGAGCCACCGATTCTCCAACTGCTCAAAGAGAAACAATCATCGGTAGGAGATGGCTCTCAGTTACAGCTTGGCGAGCAGAGCTTCGGAACCCTCATAACGGAGGCACAAGCATCAAACCTTACAATAGGCCGAGATCTATCAACACAACACTCGCTTCCACTGCCGTTACAGAGGAGCATATATACCTACAGCCCTTACCCAACGGTCACATTCGAGTTGCCCAACTGTATCCGGGCCAGTCCAGCGACGACATAGTCGTCAGACTTCGTCATGAACCATTCCAGTCGCACAAAGTCCCGATCTACGAGGCTCTTTCATATGTCTGGGGCTCCAAGGCCACAATGAGCCGGGTGCAGGTTGCGGAAGCTACCATTAACGGCGAGCTATGTGTGACGAGAAACCTGGATGTCGCGCTCAGGCACCTTCGATATACTGACAGGCCGCGGTTCTTATGGGTCGATGCTATTTGCATTGACCAGCTGAACAACGTCGAAAAGGGGCCACAAGTTGCTATGATGGGCGAAATATACCGTCTGGCCGCGCGTGTCGTCGTGTGGCTAGGACCTGAGCAGAACCATAGCGACCGAGCCATGTCATGGCTAGAGTACATGGGCTCTCAAGTTGATTATGGCTACAGCCTCACCCTTTGCCTGGGGCTGACGAGTCCATAGCTGATGCCAATGTCCAGCACCCTTAGGAGCAGCTGATACCTCGTACTTATACCACTTGCTCTGTCGTCCGTGGTTTGAGAGGTTGTGGGTTCGGCAGGAGATCATCCTGGCGAACAAGGATGCCGTAGTCCTATGCGGCTCCTGCGTTGTCCCATGGCAGCTATTTCGACGCGGGTTGGCGTGCGTTTATTACAAACCCCAGCAATTTCTCCAGCATAGCCACCCACTATCTGCCCGGGCCGGGGTATTAAGGAGCTTGATTGCCGAGCGCCCTCGAGGCTCCCCCATAAACGAGATGCGAATCATTTTCGGCGGCTTGCAATGCCAGGAACCAGTAGACAGAGTATATGCGTTATTGGGGCTGCTACATAAAACCATAGATCTGGATATACGACCCAACTATACCAAATCCGCAGCCCAGGTCTATGACGATCTATACACGCAGTATATCAACAAGACATCTGACCTTCGCTTTTTGGCCGTGTGCCAACTTTCAGACCCGCCGAAGGGACCAAGCTGGCAGCCCAAATGGTCTTGGGATACGTCAGCCGCACGAGAAAATTCCGTTCTGCCGCTCGTGTTTGCATCGGGCCACTTCCATGCATCGTCACCCACTCCCAGCGCCGGGAAGCTGAGGGTGACAGGCGTGTCGGTCGACAGAATACAGCGAGTCGCAGAAAATCACGTGGGAGACTGGGTCGTGTTCAGCGATCTCGCAGCACTGATCCGCGATGCCTTCTTCTTCCCGCCCAGGTTACTCTCTGGCGACTACATATCCGGCGGGACTCTCCTGGAGGCGCTTACCCGCGCCATGTTCCTCGACGTGTTCGACGAGAATTTCTCGCCCGTCCGAAAGGATTTCCCCGAACTATCTGCCAGCAAGGAGCTGCTCGGGCGCCTTCTCGAGGGAGCTGATACGACCCTCTTCAGCAGGGAAGAAGACTTTGCTCTCCTGACATCTGCCAATGACGCCCTCCAAGGCAGGTGCGTGTTTGAGACGGACGAAGGTTTCGTCGGGCTCGCCCCCCTGAACGCCAAGGCCGGCGACGAGATCTGTGTCCTCGCGCGGCAGCAATGTGCCCATGGTGCTAAGGCACGTAGCCGAGGACGGGTATCTCGTAGTCGGGGGCTGTTACACGTGTGGCATCAGCAACGGCGAGGCACTGCTCGGACCACTCCCAGAAGAAATTCGTCTAATTAATTTCTGGATAACACGAGACAGGTTTACAGACATACATTCATCAACAAGAAGACTGGTTCTCGGTCGCTGGCCGACCCTAGACTCAGGAATTGGCCCATCGATCATGAGGAGTACCATAAGCAGGTGAGGCGAAGGAGCAATCCTTTGAGCCTCGATCCCGAGGTCTTCCGGTCGAGGGGTTCACGTGCGATCATTTACTTTAATCTAGAGATTTCCATTCGTTGCTTGAAATGGGGGGAACGTCACCTCCTTTTACTATGAGATTTACCCCATGCATGAGTTTACCCATCAAGTCCTAAAGCTCGATTGATTCTCACACGACTCTATTACTTGGAAACCCCAATTTATAGCACAAATGCAACGCCCGAGAAACATGTCTACAGAGAGGACATAAGTGAAGCGGCCACGCCCGGAGTCACTAAAACCAGCAGAGTTGAGTCTATGCGACGAGGGATTATGGGAAAGCTTAAATCGTCGCCAACACTAACACCAATAGTATTGACTATCAAGCTTCGTAGCGAAGCTGCTGTCTTCTGAGTTGCCATCAGACTTCCTACGCCGGTTATAGAGAAGGTCAGCATGGTAACCATACTTATACCGTGTTCTATATTAAAACTGAACCCTAGAATATATGTCACTCACCTAGAATCCGTCGCTGGTCATACAGAATGAGCCTTCCAAAACAATGGTAGCCAAAACTTATATGGAAGTCCTCTTCACGATATTCACATTCGATAAAAACAGGCTCTTACCCGAAACCCTCAACTCAACTTCTGCCACCTTGAGGTCGCGACCATCGCCTCGACTTCCTAAAGAATAGCCAACTTACTTTGGATGGGTTCGTCTCCTTTCTCGACATCTCAGATTCTTAGATCAAGGTTGGCTTTTATGGAAATGTAGAAGATGAATCGTAGTATCTATCCTTAATATTTTGAGTGGACATGGGCACACGCGTGAGGGTGGTGCTCTATCAACCTAAAACAACATTAAATGACCTTATTGCCTCTTAAAGTGAGGGACGACTCTGCACGTTTACGAGCGACAACATAATGGGGGCTAAGGATCCTAGGATGTTGTCAAAGTAGCGATGCAAGCGTGCAATCTGTTTCGATTTAAGGGTAATGTGTTGCATTGATTAAATATTTACAAACCAAGTGCCTCGCTACTTGTTTGCATTAGGCCACTCTACTTCTATGTTGATACGGAACAACGCTGGCATTATGATTTTCATGACGATGTAAATGCAACAATTAAGACAACCTTATCATTTGCTGAAAAAAAGAACCCAGTATTTATGCCTGCAAGTCTAACAGAACCGAACAGAAGAGTGAAAATGTGTACTATGCCGCCCCAGCAAATAGGTACAAGACCGCAACAAAATGTTGGCATGCTTCGCCTCGAAGCCAATCCCAACCATTATTGGTTGGCGCCTAGCCATCTGCCTATAATACACGAGCCCACAAAACAATCTACAGGAAACGGAACTTTGAATCTGATGATGAGTCCGTCTGCTGGGCAGCAGCGGCTTCTGTAAACGAAGCTGTGCCGGGCCCAGTATAACCAGGAGATTTTGTACCGGTCTCGTTGCGGCCCTGGGTGTCGTCTCTGAGTTTCCAATTGTTGGGTTGGAGTAAGTCGAATCCCATTAACATTCCGTTGAAGTCCTTTACAAACTTGTCCGTGACAATCATCTTGCCGCCGACAGCAGGTCCGACAGGAGAGCCAGGAAAAGAACTAGGAGAGAGAAGTACAACACCGCATAACGAATCACTCGTCTCCTGCGAAGCTTCGACTGCTTCATTGAGTAGATAGGCGGCCGAATTTGACGACTAAAACGGTTAGTTAAAGGATGTAGCGGGGAAGTGATGAGATATACGTACCTTGGGCGGAGCCAGAAGAGCATGATGGAATGCAACTTGTCAATCTGCGGAATGAGTATTATAGGAAGCATAATGAAGAGAAGGGTGTGACAAGGATGAAGTCGCAAGCGAACATGCTGAGCTCCGTGATCTTGCAAAGGAATTGCGAGCCGGTTGGGAAACGGTGTGCCAACCCATAGAGTACCACTTGCCCGTCCAGAACGCATGTTGGCCTGATCCGTCTTGAGCTCACGGGTTAGAGCTGTTGAAATGATGAGTTTGAGGATAAAACGCTGGATGGCTACGACCGCAATCATTCCTATGAGAGCCTTGGTAAAGTCAAAGCCTTCCAGGAAGAACATAACTTCGAAGAAAATTATAAGGGCGATGACTGCAATAGCCATGCGCAATGCCTGCTAGGACACTTCCGAATTTCTTGCAGCACATGCTCAAGAGAGGACCAGCACAGCACGCCAATGCAAAAAAGAAGAAGAGCACGCCGGCGTTCAGGACGATTGGTCCCAAGGCGACAATGCCAACGCGAATGAGGGCTGAGGTGGCTTTAGCGCTAGGGTCGTTTTGCGTAGGGTTCAGCTTATTATTAACACCGGTTTGAGCATTGATGAAGAGATACGGGATAAGAGTTGAGGCAACGAGTAGTAGGGGAGAAACTATCTCGCCAAAGAAGACATTGGTGATAGCCGCACGCGGAACATCGGCGGATAGCTTAGCAGACGGATCACCCAAGGCTTTGCGCTTATAACCAGTGATTCTGGTACGTGACAGCCGACAGTACGCGATCCATGAGGACGAGTGCGATCGGGAGTTGCCACGAGAAAGCCATCTAAGGAAATCACGGTAGTCGATGAAGAAATCGTTCCAAGCGAACTGATGAGGGTTGTAGAGGAAGGGGCAAATGACCAAAGCAAGAAGCGAGAGCCAGAAATAGATAAGCGCGGCCTGCCAGACGGTCAAAGATGCGAAGAGCAGCGACAACAAGAGCCGCGCTCCCATGTAGATACATGGTCCGGCGAAACGCGAGTATAAGACTCCGAAGGGGATACGCGCAGTTGCAAAGCCACGGCCTGTTCCGATATAGCGGGCACCGCCAAAAGTAAGATCCTGTGTGACCGAGTTCGCATAAATTTGGGTCACAAAGACTTCAAATAGGGGGGACCCGAGAAGAATTGCTTGGTGAAACGAGTCGCGGCACGGAGAACACCACGTTCAGTAAGCTCTTGAACAATGAGGGGAATATAGGCCAGGAAGAAGACCACGAAGATTGAAATGACGCAACGCCACATCCAATCCATAAGAGCATCCGTATTGTTGCAACCAGTGGGATACAGCGGGTCGGTTATGGGCACATTGGAGTTGTATTCGCATGGAATCGTCTCGTGTCGGATGACGCCGATATTGATAGAGACAAGCATAAAGACTTGAACAGAGAGGAGGATGAAGATGTTCTGGACGTGGAATCCAGCGTGCGCATAATAGAAGGATAGGAAACGGTCCAAGGGTAGCTGCGTGCCAAGGTAGTAATATTCGCGGGAAAGCAACTGTTCACCCATACCCGTGCCGATTTTGGTGGTGAAATTGAGAATGGAACCAAAACCCAGATCACGACCTTTACCGCACTGATAATATTCACAGTGCTTAATACGGCCGCCGCGCAGCATCGCATTCATTCCAGCATAAATATCCTCGTTCAAGTGTAATCCTTTCTGCGCCTTGGACACACCACCTCGTGTTGTCATGAATATACCATTCAAGAAATCAGGATGGCCATAGTGAAGTTTACCACCAATCTGGGCCAGGGTTCTGGCGAACAAAGTACCAAACGTCTGTTCCTTACCAGCGGCAACATCACCTAGGATACCAATGTTCTCCGAGAAAATGTACTCACGGGCACCAAGGATAGCAACGGGGGCATTAACTTCGTTCTTAACACCTGGTGTATACGGTGAGACATTGTCCGTCTTCATTTCCTCGAATTCGGCCAAGACAGAACGAATCTTCAAGCATTCCTCTAGGTAGTTGTCCTGGTTGGCATCAATGAGCTGGATATACTCGCCGCGGTAGAATATAATGCAGTGATTCTGGTTATCAGATTTGCCGTCTCCCAGAACTGGGTTACCAGAAAGTTGAATGCGGAACTTGGGTTTCCTCAAACCGTTCTCCATAATTTCAGAGTGGCCGTCGATCAATGCAGAATAAATGCGTGGCTCCTCGCCTTCAGCAATAGGAGGTTCCTCGTCCAGATACGCGATCTGCAAATCGGGATAGGCTCGGAGTAAGAACTCGGCATTTTCCATTTCTTCCTTCTTGAATTTGGCATATCTTTGCATTGAAACAATAAGCTTAAACTTCCGGCGCGCCATTCTCTCGAGTTCACGCTCGAGCTTATCAGAATTACCACCGAACATTTGAACAACCTCAGGGTTCTCGACGCGGTAGAGTAGCTTAATCGCACGGCTGTAGTTCATGAAACCAGATATCGTACGGTAAAGTGTCTGCGACCGAAGTGAAGCCCAGATCCTGGTTCTCAAAGTGTACTCAGGGGCTGAAGATTTGAATCCAATGCAGTAGAACGGCAGGTCATCAATTTTGCTCTTGGCATCGTCCTTTTCGTTCTTCTCGGAGTCTCCATTAAATTGCGAGGTCTCATCGGCGAGGATTTTAGTATCTTTGACGAAACAGTCCCATTCGTGTGGATGGAGCTGTTTGAGATACTCAAGCATCGTTACGCGGGAGTACGGCTCATCTTCACGGATGATCTCGCGAAGCGACAGCAAGATCTTCTCACTGTAGTGAGGAATCAAAACGCAGAAGGTAGGCATGTTATCGACGGGCAAAGGTTCTGGAATTGGCATGGAGAGCGACTGAGCGAAAAAGGACAGACGTCGTTCAGCCTCACTGTGTGTTGGGAAAATTCTGTCTTGAACGAATGATCTTCCTGGGAAACGAAGAATGTGGGAGCTCTGAGGGTGCGTTTGCCTTCTTGTTCAGATGGCACTTGATGGTACAGCAGCTTCTGGACATGGTCAATGGCCAGCAGATGCTCGCGATACATGGAAATGACGATAGCATTCCATATTTGAGAAATCAGGACCTTTGGCTATACTTGATCTCCATGTCGGTCGTCGCTAAAATCTTGGAGTATATGCGCTTTGGAAGTCGAGAGAAAACATTTCGCCATGGTGTGAGAATCGACGAACCAAGATAGAAGGATCGGGCGATGGAAAAAACTGTGTTGATAATGACGTACCAGAGGTATGTGTCTAAGAAGAGAAGAACAAGTCTGCCACTACCATTAGGATTAGGAGGACATAAGGCTGGTTCTGACAGAGTAAAGCCCCAATCTGTGCGTCGCCCAGGCAAGAGTTGACGTTCAAGAGGGCCGTATAACGAAGCGCGTCTCGGAATGATAGAGTTAGGTACTTGTAGGATTCACCAAACTTGGCACCAAAGACGGCAACCCAAAGGAAGTATGACAAGGCCCGATCGTTACCCTTGAGGTGCGGCCAACTGGCTGTAAAGGTCTGACTTGCAACGTATTGCCGAGAATTCTTCGTGAGATAGCTCCCAAAAAGAGCTCCGAGAGGCATAATCGAGAAGAATATGTGGTGATGATGGCGATAATGAACTGGACAATAGCCAGTGGCTTTCCAGCGGGGCTAGTTTGCGCTCCCTCAATCCCGAAAATATATACACTCGGGCCGACGTTCAGGGCAAACACAAAGATGAGGAAGAATAGACGCTTTGTCAGATGTTGAGCACCAGCCCAACGCCTAGGTACGTATGCCCACTCAGCCAAGGTCGCGAGAATTTGAATCAGTGATGCAATACCACCGCCAATAGCCACAATTGAAAACTGCGCAGCGGCGGTAGGCTGCTGATTGACCTGCTGCTCATATGCCTTACCTACCAAAAGAGTAGGAGCGTTATACGCAGTGTAAAACCAGAAGATAGTCAAATGGATGATCCAGATGCGGTTGAAATTTGTGACCAAATGGAACCATGACCGCGTCTCCTTGTATGTCTTGAAAAAGCACTTCTTCCAGTTGACGTCCTTCAGTTTAAGATATCGCTCCGCAGGGGAGAGATCAACTAGCTTGCTCTTATCACCAAGAACGATGCGCTCAATACCTTCAGGATACCAAAACAGCTGGTTGCAGTCGTCATACCCAATAATCTGGTTATGATCGCGTTCCCGCCGGACATAGACTCCATTAGAGATCTCATATCCTTGGTCTCGACAGTATTGATAAAGAGGGGTGATGACGTTGTTGAGGAATGTGCCTTCTTCTACGGGCTCAACCAAGTTTTGGCAGGCAGGAGAATTCAGATAGTCATCTGCACACTTGAAGATAAAGCAGAGGCATTCAGGCATGAAACGGACCTGGTTGGCCTCTCCCCAACACATGAGGTACAGAGCAATCTGACGAACACGATCATGCTGGGACATGCGGTTCATGCGGGTCTTCCACCGATATTCTGCGGCTTCGAGACTGTCATCGCCTTCAAGATCTTCTAGAACTTGCTCCTCGCTCTGATCGCCTTTCTTGTTCTTCTTGGCCTTCTTTTTCTTAGCCTTCTTACCACTCATGTTGGCAAAACCAACAGCGTCGTCGAGGTCGAGGTGAGCAGCGAAGTACCATCTGCGGTAGTTGGCATTATCACCACCAACGTAATCTGCGTGTAGAGACAAGAGAGCCTGATTTGGTGTCATTCGCGAGGCTCGCGAGTCCACAAAACCATTAAATGGTCATACATGTTCCTCATGCTGTCGCGCTGGAACCCAAATTTATTGGCCAAGTCCAGGAAAATATCCTCAACCTCCTCCTTTGACAACGGAATTTGGGCATCTGATGTCCAAGCAGGATATGGCTCTCGGGATCTGTTATCGTTTGGAATGCCGCCACCATAGTCCATGCCATAGTTAGGCGTTGAGGCTCCCGATGAGCGGTTGCCACCGTACGAGATTGCGAAGAAGGTGGGCGATACCCTCGGCCCTCGCCGTCATTGTAGCTATTGTAGCGTTCATCCCCGCGGCCATAATAGTCCATGTCAGCGTTACGCGCATTATCAGTGAAGTCGCTAAAGGTTTCAGATTCCTCTTCAGAGCCCCCACGACGGCGGCCTTGACCTCCATTGTGGGGGTCCTGGTCGTAGTACCCTCCGTTACCGTCGTCGTAATACTCGTTCTGATTTCGGTCATGACCATCGTAGTAGCCACCGTCTTGATGATAAGGGTTATTGGCATCGGCGTTATAGTACCCCCTGTGCATCCAATTAGCGTTCCTTGCCTTGTACATGTTTCCAACCGGCTTAGCTTACGATTCATCATAATAACCATCGTTATGTTGTTGACCATGGCCGTCATAGCCATTATGATGCTGGTCATGGTGTTGATCGTAGTACTGGCCGTTGTGGTCATCCTGATAGTATGAATCCGTATTTTGGCCGTAGCCATCACGGTAGTCGTG
The DNA here is from genome assembly GCA_004123355.1 of Amphirosellinia nigrospora. NCBI lineage: Eukaryota > Fungi > Ascomycota > Sordariomycetes > Xylariales > Xylariaceae > Amphirosellinia > Amphirosellinia nigrospora. Next base: position 706,231 of record SCHM01000001.1, read on the forward strand.
CTGACCACCGCCTCCTGGGTAACCCGACATCTTTACGATCGCCGAGCTTGCAGACGGATAGGTGCAAAATTCTACACGTAAGGGTCGTTAGCGGATCGGTTCACACGAGCCTGAACAATTCATCAAGAACTGTGGTTTACTTACAAATCCGGATCATTTACGATTGACGCGCGCTGCTAGTTCTAAGAACGTGTCGTCGATTAAGAATTAATTGATGATAGGATGTATATGTGGCCGGCCACAAGAGTAATTCGTGACAGGATGCGTTGATACAGTCAATCACCTCGGGTACGGTGATTGAGCCAAGTAGCGATTGGTGATTGACCAACTGTAGAAAGGGTCAATCCGTGGTGCGCTGCTGGGGGCGAGATTTGGGGCTCCGTATTGTTGACCTAGCGATATGGTTAGGTTGAGCAAACACGTTTGGGGCAACGGCGTTGGATTGGAGGCTAGTGGTGTGTCGACGGTTGTTAGGCGGTCACTAGAGAGATTGTGGCCCGCTGTACGGGGGGTTGCGATAGGGGGGGTGCGGGCAGTGTTGGCCAGGGATGGGCAGCCACGCTCATGCCAACCTAATTCGCGCTATGACGGGTTCCTGAGATAGATGCACTTGGATAAGGAGCGATGGATGGCGAATGGCGGATGGCGTTCAACGTCGACTTCGAACGGTTGCACAACACACAACACACAACACACAACACGCGCTTGCTCACCTATGCGGAATCAATCCCTTGTCCTTCTCCAGATACCCCTTGCCTAACAAAGTCGGACTCTTCGATATCTCTTTTAAGCATGAACGATCGGTTGGCTTTGTTTCCACGTTTCGGCTTCCTGGGCGCGAGCCAGCAGGTACCGGGCGGTCGCGAGCGAATAAGTCCACAACGAGCGTGATGATTGGAATTAACGAATGAATAAGATACAGTCCGCTTCGGTCTGTGTCTACTATTGTTGTCCTCCTGTGCAGTCCACGGTCGTCCAGAACAGATGGGAAGGGGAAGAAAGTGAGTGGGAGGTCTGAGGAGGAAAGGGTAAAAGGCGAGACGAAAAAGCGAGTGTTAATCGGTTTCCACCTGGATCGAGGTGCTCGTCGCAAATAGGGAAGGGGGAAAGGGGACGGCCCACTTAGGATCTGGGATCGATGAGGTGGGAAAATCAAGAAAATTGTCAAAAGGAGAGGGACCGGGGGATGGAGGCGAGCCGTGCAGCAAGCATCAACTACAGGCACCTATCAGGGGCAGAATATCTACTGTAATGTGCAGACAGTGACAGAAGGTATACAGTTGTAGTTACTGTGCAATACTTACCGCCACCGGTTACCAATTTCATTAAGATTGATACTGTGTTCTAGTCCTTTAGGATACTGTCGACACCATCGCGAGCTGTTGAACGCCTGAAAGGGGTAAGATCGAGATCAATAGCGGTAAAGTGGATGTGTACCATAGCCAATTTTGGCTGACACGACACACTGTGAAACTACCAAAAGTCGGCAAGTGGCAAAGAAACGAAGGGGCTGTGGCTGTGAGAGGTATTGTCGTGTTTGAGCCAGTATCCACTTCTACTATCAGATACTTACTCAGCGAAAAAAGATTCAAAAACTCATACGATTGGCTGATATGAACAGGGAGGCTTCCAACTTCCCCGTAACAGTTACACAACCACAGAGGGGCCGCAGCGGCCGAATACATCACAGGTAGGTAGTAAAGGCACAACCTCTAGACTCGCTCTTCTCTCACTCTCTCTTCGCCCCAGTATACACCAACAGCATGTGGGTAGAATACTGCACAAAGAAGATGAAGAAGGACAATAACAAAAACACACACTTTGTCCTGGGTGACACGCGTCATTCCAACATCTACAGCGCATACCAGACATATTGTCTACACACTCCTTGCTTGAGTAGACAGCTAGCACCACATAACCAGATAGGTGAATTCGACAACTCGACAATCATTCAGCATGGAATGGTAGGTAGCAACCCAGCAACCCTTCGCATTGATGGCCGCCTTCGAAAGCTGCGCCACCTGATGATGTCTGCACCGACATTGCGTCACTTTAGCTGTTGCGTGCATGATACTGTACACATACTAAGTACAAAACAACCATACGGAACACAACAATCCCTACCCATACTACCTCCTTGTAAGTGTTAGCTAGAAGGCGAAAAACATATTTTATGCTTGGCTCGATGGCATTCGACCTCACAGGACCGCATTGGAATTCACAACTAGCCACATGAGCCGTCATTAATCCATATCAAGAAATTTATTTCTACCTAGAAAAATTATCGAATCTCTATCAAGCTGGACCCGAGTCATACTGTGGCTTCGCACACGACTATCACTACCTAGATCTATTCATCGAATTGCTGATCTTATTAGTGCTGACCGATTATTTATAACGTTCCGATCACCGAACAAGATATTGCCTTCCTGCCCGCCGTGCTGCACGCTGCTGTAGGATTAAATTGCACTGGTTGGAATGGCCGGCTCTACGTGTGGCACATGTCTATATGTACCTCCGGCGTCCCGCAAATGCGACCGAGATGGCAAATCAGACTACCTACCACGCGCAAGGCACTGGGCCAAGTACGAGCTTTTGTGCAGATACTATGTCACTCCATATTAAGTGCCGCATTTTATTTCCGTACAGAAAACAAACTACCTAGGTACTCTACTTCGTACATGGTACGCACACAGTACTGCTACCGTGGACTTATTCGATGCCCTCTATCGTGTATAACTAGAACGATGCACCGAGAGTTCTACATAGTGTTGATGTCTGACACGGGATCCTGACAAGAGTCGGAACTGGCGGGAATTGCCAGGTGGGGTATTTCTTTTCCCTTAAGCTTAAACCAGGTTCCCATGGCATTGCTGCTTTGCAATACTTAGACTGCTGGATTAGACATAATCACCACTCTAATCGCTTGACAAATCGACTTCGTAGGGCACAGTCTAAGAGCCGGACAGCGCCGAGCGACTCGTCTATGGGCACTCCACTATCGGTATAGTGTACAAGTATACTCTACTGTACTAGTGTAGTGTAAACCGCTCCACCTCCCGTCCACGTCACGTCGCCATGCCAAGATAAAGCCGAACGGGCTAGCGCGGTGACAATCCCCAATCAACGAAGCCAACGCTTCCAGTGCGCATAGACTAGCTCCAGTCATATGCAGGTACCAGCCGCTTCTGAGTGCGTGCCTTGGCGGTAACCATGTTCGAAATGGTTGGCAGTGATCACTATGACGCTTCCATTTTAAATAATGGCCGACTATTCGCCCGTTTTCTTCGCCTAACAATTCAGAAGAGCTTATGAATCCAAAGTGTCGGTCACAAATGACCACAATTCCAATATATTTCAGCTTATTATGTTTATGCCTTGAAATTGTGGGCGGGCGTGTTGGCCGCTACCAATGTTTCACCATCATATTATGGGAACAAACATCCATGAACTTATCCCATTTCAGACATACTATGCACAAACAGAGGCTAATATTTTAAGATCTGGATAACCCATTCTAGAAGAATGGGTTTTTCTAGAGATGTCCATATCAGGATCCATAGTAACGAATGCCCGGTGGGACCGCTAGAATCTCATGGTGTAAGACGACTATTTTTGCTGTAAGAAAAAGGCTGGAGCCTCGAGTCAGAATCTCCCCCTTCCCCTTCAGTACAGCTGATGATAAGGAGAGTTATGGGAGGATTTCTCTCCTTCAGTTCCCACCAAACATGCGAGCCATGTTTCAAGGAGGGGCTGGGTTTGCTGGCCAGACCACTTGGATCCGCAAAGCACCGGTCAAGTGTCAGATCCGAACGCCTCACACTAAAAGTAGTTGGGGATTTCAGGGGGAGTTTTCCGTTTCTCCATTCTTTAGCCATCTGCTTAGCTGCCTGCCATGTCTAAAGCATTTTTGTGCAAGCCAAGCGACACTTGCAGGTCGGCACCCAGACTGGACAAGGAACAAGGCTTACGATACACACCGAAGTGTAGCGTGCACGTACTGTACTACTGGTGGTACTTAAGGCTAAGCGGTTCCATCTTCAGCTTACATTCGATATTAGTTACTGACAAGGAGCGATTGCAAGAAACAGTAAATGACCGGAAAGTGTCATAGTCATATCAAGCACAGTTAGGTATTTTGCGTAGATGTGTAGCATACCTCCAGTTACGTCTTTCTCTCTTTGCTATCTAAAGCCATTCCATGAGAACAAGCAAAAACCAACTACATTTGAATTGTCAAGGCGGCATTTTACCTAATACACCACCGAAAGTGGCGTTTATACCGTTTCCCACTGGGAAGCTTGACCGGCCCATCCGGATTTGTCTCCCATGCTGTGGTTCAATGGCCGTACTTAGGCTTGTGTCGTATGATATGTTGGTTACACGGCTGTTGCCCATTGCACTCCATAGTACTCCGTAGATAGATGCTAGATAGAGTGAGTGCAGACAATGATACGCGCTTCGCTCGCCACCTATCTCTTAATGGGCACCTCGCAGGGCGCCTCACGCGCGGTAAACCTAGGTCTCCCCACCATCGAGTCCTAGGCATCACGGGTGCCAAGGGCGCCAATTCTCGTAATCCCTTCTCGAAGAGATCTAGTATCTCTCGCACCGGTTCTCGTTGCCGCTAGTCACACTCCCAAAAAAGTGTACCTAATCGGTCTGCTAGGATGGTCGGAGAAAAAATCGAGTCGATGTCGGTAGACCTGTTACGCTGGAAATAATCCCAGAACCAAAACCCCCCTGAAGCGGCGGTTACGAACGACGGCACAGCGTTCAGCGTTCCTTATCTCCAATCATCCGAGACATCGGCCCAATCCTCTTCCTCGTGGCGTCCCATAATAGGGAGGTAGTTCTATACTTAGTTTCTTCGAGCGAGACAGTATACTGAATCAAGTCGTCGAAAAGGGAGTGAAAAAAGGGGATCCTGTCTCGTTGACAGGCACTTACTTGGGTAGATAAATGCAACGCGAAGACAGCCACGAAAATATGTACAATGCAGAGAAACACTGTGACTACCTTATGTCTGCCATGCTATACGATGCCTCCCCACAACCCGGTTCGGACCGGCGTCATTGCGGAATGCCTGTTCATACAATCCTGAGACAGACGCACGTCGAATCCCCACCGGCTCGTCTTGCTTGAAGAACTTGAATTAAATTGCATAACGCAGAGGGGCTTTTTTTGACTTACTTATCGTTCGCGCATGATACATTACATACGGATTGCATACCCGTGCGGCCGTCGTGACGAGAGTAATCCCGGCATACACGCGGCATCAAACGTTATCTTTAAACGCTGCTATCATATGACAAGAGAAGATATTCGACAAGAAATTCGCATAAGTACATTGGTTTCTTGTAGTATATTGTAAAGTTTGTCGGTTAAAATCTCCTATCATTTCTTAGTTTTTGTATGATAGCTCAGTTAGGGCTTGCGCAGCACTGCAGTGGACTGCAGTGGACTGCAGCAGGTTGCAATGTGGTTGGTGTTTAGTCGTTGCCTGGCAACGGAGACCCGGCGGGTTGACCCACCTTAGGAATCTTCATCGGAGTTTGTATCATTTTCCTTTACTTCGTACTCCAGTCACAGATACATATACATGATACAGCAACTAAATCATATCACAATAAAAGTGCATTTTTCCTGCAGTGAAACATTGTTCTACTATACGAATCATGGCGTATGCATCAGGTAGTGAGGATGAGTTTCCGGATATCGAAATCATTGCCCGGCGGCACAAACAGAAAAGGGCAACTAGCAGGCAGCGCAACGGCGACAAGGAGAGCGAGCCAAGACAACCCAGCCCACCAAAGTCGGCACAAGCTATCCTAAATGAAGCCATCGGGAAAACACCCGCCACCGCAAGGCGAGTACGCAAACTTGGCCAAAGTCAACCGGTGGGCGGCTCGCTTTTGAAGCCGTGGCAGGGCACAGAGATGGAAAAGGGGACCAGCGGCCAGGCTCCTATTTCGAAACAGTCATCGTGGACCCGGCGTGGAGGAGGCGAGGCCAGCGCAAATTCAGCGGGGGGGTTACTTGATCGGCTCCCCGTGAAGGCCAAACATGTTGACTCTCGTGCTGTCCCTGGTAAGACGATGTTCGACAGCCCACCGAAGGAGCCGAAAAGGACCCGGCGTCTGATATCCCGAGGAGAAAAGAAGATACTGAGTTCTAAGATAACTCAGGAAGAGGAAGATTGGATAGCATCGTCACATGAATCGGGCTCGGACGACGAAAACTATGGCGAGAATGACATCGCCTTGTCTATCAAGGCCGAGGAGTCGGATTTTATTTTAGGAGGTGATTCGGACTCGGATGAGCTTTCAATGACGCCCCCGCGACGCTCACAAAGCCCGAGTGGCCCTCGCCGAATGCAGCGCCGGGTGTTGTCTTCCTCAAGGGACCCAACCAAGAAAGAGCCAGTACGGGCGAAATCAACGCTGGATAATACGATAACGAGTGCCAAAAGGCAGCCAGAAAAGCGAAATGCGCCAAAAGTATCGACTACCAGACAGCCCAAGGCAGCAGCGAAGGGTAATTTGGAGGACGCCTTTGAAAAATTGAAGATGTGCGTATTTTAACCTAGTGATCATGGTTGTGGTAAGCCTTACTAACCATTGTGTAGCTTTAATGAGGACTCCGGGCCAGAGGAACCGGCCGCCCGGGATAAGAGCACACCTACTTCGGAACCTATGACGCCTAGGAAGACTCTCACGGCCTCTCCGGCCAAGGTGCCCCGCATCCCATGTCGCCTTGGAAGCCCGAGCATCAGGAGTTCTGGGACCCTGAGGTCAACTTCGCATGGATCGACAAGCACTCGCCGCCCAAGAAGAGCACAAAGAAAAATACGGACCTGACCGCACCCGACAACAAAGAGGAGCTGAAGCGGCGGTACGGCACAAGTCCCGAGAAGAAGCAGGCGAAGAAGGCCTTCGACGCCATCAAGGAGGACCTCGCGCGCGACTTCTTGCTCGAGCTCGACGAGGTTATCACCGATGGCAAGCTGGGGCAGCTGACGGAGACGACCGGGGGGCTCCGCATCGTGTGGTCGAACACGCTGCACACGACGGCGGGGCGCGCGCATTGGAAATGCAAGACGATCACGACGACGTCGAGACAGCCCTCGGCATCGTCCGCGACGAAGACGACAACGACCGAACACCACGCCTCCATCGAGCTCGCGACCAAGGTCCTCTCCAACGAGTCGGACCTGCTGAACACGGTCGCCCACGAGTTCTGCCATCTGGCCGTGTTCCTGCTTCACGGGAAGCCGAAGCTCGCGCACGGCGCCGAGTTCAAGACGTACGGCCGGCGCGTCATGGCGACCGCCTCGGCAGCAGATGGTAGTAGCCAGAGCGGCGGCGGTGTCGAGAACACGCCGCTCAAGACGCCGCGGGAGCGCGGCGTCGAGATCAACGTGACGACGCGCCACAGCTACGAGATCGAGTACCGCTTCGTCTGGCGCTGCGCCGACTGCGGCGGCGAGGTGGGCCGACACTCGCGGAGCGTCGACCCCAAGAGCCATCGCTGCGGGCGGTGCAAGCAGGGTATCCTAGTCCAGGTGAAGCCCGTTCCCCGGGCAGCGGAGCTACCGCGGCCGCGAAGAAGAAGAAGAGCGCCGGCGGCCTGGAACAGAGCAGGGATGTGGGAACCGCCGCCGCCACCGCCAAGACGGAGAAGAAGAAGAAGACGACGGCGTACCAGGAGTTCACGTCGCGCGAGATGAAGGCCCTCAGCGTCTCGCACAAGGGCCTCTCCTTTGCCGAGAAGATGGCCGTGGTCTCGACGCGGTGGGGCGAACACCAGAAACTGACCAAGTCGAAGACGGACGGCGGCGTTGGTGTGAAGGGGCTCGCGGCTGCTGTTCAAGTGCTGGAGATTAAGGATGATGCTGGTTCCGATGATGACGGTAATAAAGAGAAGGCTGCGTATGACATCTTTGCGTAAGCTGTCTAGGTACCTAACCTGATACCCTACATACCTCTGCATATTGATTCTACCGCGAGCCTATGCTTCGATAATCACGAATAATGATTAATACATATCACTTCATTAGCGTTAGCAACTTTCAAGTTATATCATAGCGTAATGTGAATGATACAATTATTGACCTTCGTGAGGAAAAGGTCATGAAAATAATATGTTGTGCGTGCAAATTGTACTACTCGGATTCGCGAGACTAAAGTCCTAATACCTGTTCCAAGGATTCCATCAGTCAGGATAGCAAGCTGAATGTCGAATATGCATGGTTCATACTCAAGAAGGAAAACGGTGCAGCTACCATGACTTGATCAACGCGTTGCTTCTTGTAAGTTGGCCTACTACCCGATTAACCTTCACAAGATGTTCACCGCAATTATCTGGCGATATTCATTCATCCAAATCATAATAACATAAAACTCGGCTCTGGGACCCTAGGTAGTCTGCCTACCTAACCAACGCCTCGAGATAGCCTCCATTTACACGGTCATTTATGGCTACAGCCTCCTTCTCTACCGAATTCGGCATGGGCATCAAGCACGTGTATAGAGACCCCTTTGCATCTAAGCAGGTTCATAGATATGGAGCAACAAAGAGTTGTCGTCCGGATTCCCAAAACCATATGCCCAAATTCATCAACTCCTCGCCCTAGCCCAGCCGAAGTCACTCATATATGTGACCAACGTTACTACAAGATAAGGCGATGCCTTACCTTCCACCATAATACCGTCTCAATCCGTGCGTGTGTATTTTCCGGCGTCCGTGTTTACTAGCACGTCCGTGCTTGTCTTCGCGATTACACCTCCTTGAACAGCCCCCAGTCCTTAACCCTGAAGGACTCCCAGATTCGCGAGGCGTACTCGACGGCGTCCCCGATCAGCTGCCCCTGTTTACCGAGCTGTAAGTCGACGTCATCCTCGTCGTACTCGCCGCGTATGTGCGGCACGTTGACGGTGATGAGGACGTCGGTGCTCTCGCGCTCGAGGCGCACGAGCGTCAGGATTATGGCCGTGAAGTCGGGTGTGCCCGGGCGTGGGGCGCCGCTGCTGTCGGCTTCTGTCGCCGGCGGTGCTTGGGGCGAGAGTGTGGCGATGAGGGTATAAGCTGGAATGTCTTCGCTGTTACGTTTGAAGCAAATAAGTCAGCGAGAGCTACATAGTTGAGTGCTCGCAGATGATGGAGATTAGGTTTGCAACCATAGGCGTCGCATGTTATCGGTAATAAGGAGGCGCGGCAAAGAGCACGACAAACAACATACTCGAGCTTCGAAAACTGTGTGGGCGTCGTGTTCCACACCTTCAGACGATCGGCGTCGTCGCCGACGACCTCCTCCAGGTGTGTAGTCAGCGCGCGGCCATCGATCTCGGCGGTGCTGCCTTCGCTGCCGACGCGCTCGTTGATCTCGACGATGATGCTCGTGAAGCCGTCCTTGTCGATGTAGACTTCTTGGTTATCGGGAACCTGGCGCAACTGGCTGTTGTCAAGGAGGCATTCGTAAGTCAGTCAAACTGTGCATAGCTCGTGTCTTGCGCTACATCTGACTATCCCTCCGTCTACTCCATTTCGTGTTTGCGCTTGCGCTTGCACTTGCGCCTCACACTTGGAATGAATGGTGATGATGATGGAATGCAAGCTCTATTGTAAATGATCTTCCGCAGACATTGATTATTGCAAAACAGAGCGGATGTGAGGGTCGTGCGCGAGCAATGAGTTGATCCCAAACTTACCTAACATCCGCGAATTTGGTCGGCAAGTCGCAAACGAGTGCCCCTCCAAACAGCGGGGTGCTTTGGTACGTCGCCATGTTGAACAGTGTGATTCTTGTGGTCGCAATGGAGAAGGAGGGGAAAGGTAGAAATGCGATATTCGGAAACGTCGAGTATTGGCAATGTAATTTTCACGGTATTCATAAGAGCAGTTGCACAGCACCGCAATATGCTGCTGCGCTGAGATGCCTGAAGTCTGATTGATCTGGTATTGTATGTTGGTGGGGCAGCAATGATGTAACAGCTGATGTTCTGTATGGAACCTACCAAGGTCGCCTACCTAGGTAATTAAGACTTTTATGGTTAGGCTGCGTCACCTTGGCTTGCTTGCTTGATTCATCACACGAAATTACTTCGCCCAAGTCAGTTGAATGTAGTAGGCATGCTTCATCTGCTTAAAGACAAAAAAAATGGAAAGAAGCCCATTATTTATTCACTAAGTGCTCCGTGACTATGCCTTGTGCGCTCTTTCACACCGAAGTTAAGTAGTCATGAAGGTCGTTTATCAACCAACCCATAATAGCATAGTATCCTCATTATGATAGGAAACAGCGCAATCGACCAGCAATACCCTGGGATACCTTTCGACTATAACCATGACTCCTTCAAACTCCTGAACATGTCATTTGCAGTATGGGCAAGCTCGAGTAGAGTCCTAGTCTAAAGTGTATGCCAGGCAATCACAAAATACCACCCTGGATGCACCTTCACCAACGCCGGAAAGAAACCCTCATATCGCCTCATTTCAATACGCTTAGCAACTGCCGGGGCCGCAAATCAAGAACGTACTAGATGTACTAGCGACGAATATCGAGGCTTGCTCGCGACGAGTCCATCGACGGCCGAATCGAACTACTAGAGCTTCGTCGTCTCCTAGCTCGTTGCTCGTTAGGGTCCGAAGGGTGGAGGCCGGTGGATATGGCAAACAAGTTGAGAATGTCCGTCAGCGTAACGACGCCAGTTAGGCGCCCGGAGAGGTGAGAACCCGGAAGGGCCGATGCCGGGACGGACGGGGAAGGATAATGCGTTCCTGGAACAGCTGACTGCGATGACGGCGTGGAGTTCGACACGAGTACCGTAGGACCGAGCGAGGGGGTACTAGGGGTCGAGGGGGACGGTGAAGCGGATTCTACCACCCACATTCGATGTGAGTGAGTCGCCACGAGCTTGGCTACGGTGTGTGCAAGCGTCGAATAGGGATTTACATAGAACACGGGGAATGAATCTTTCCCCTGCTCTACTCCCCGCTCAGTAAGGATAACCGAGACAAAGTGCATGCAAGTGTTTTGGAATAGCGGAAGACTGGCGGCACTAATGAGCAACTTGACGTCTGCAGTTGATATGTTTCCGACAACATTCAGGCCGTTGTCGACAATGGCCACACTGGTCAGACCCTCCTGGTTCATGAGTGTAAGTGCATCGGCTAGAGGGCTGTCGGAGCTGTTGCATATGTTAGTCCTACACGGATGTGAAACTTGGCGAGGGTAGATTACATACTTGACCGCTATGATCTGTTGGGATCCAACGCCAAGTTCCTTCATGAGTTTCGGGTAGAGCTCGTCGATAACGCGGAAGTTGATGCCCTCGTTCCAAAAGAACTCCACGAGCTTAATTTGACTTAAGATGCCTACGACCTCGGCCTGGAAATTGGTGATGAAGATGCGGTGGATACCACTGCCGAATATCTCGGCGGCCCGGGCTAAATCTTCGTCGCCCTGCAGAGTTACCAGTGTCTCCTTTCGGCAGAGCGGCTGGATGTCGCGGAGGGGGATGCTATCGCGGGCCTGTGCTCGCCTGGCAATATCATCATACAGAGCCACTAGATCTTCTGGCGGCTGGCCTAGACCAACGACGACTAGAATATAGGCGTTCAGATCGCTATAGTCAAAAGTGGATATAAGCTTAGTGCTCGTCGCATTTTCACGGACTAAGACGACATTGCTTATAGTGTTCTTCACAAGAGCCTATAATAGTGTCAGGCCGAGGTTGGAACTGGGGGAGTAGCACCGCACCGACCATCGAGGCGTCCTCCACGCTGGTATCCATGTCCACCCATCGGATATCATCGTCTGAAATGAGCTCACCAATGGCGACATCGCGCCAATCCCTCCCGGCGAAACGGGGGTTGTGTTGTCTCGGGGCGGGTGGGTTGTTGAGGAGCTCCTGAAGGGCGGCTTGGGTGAAGGAGGGGTGTCGATGAGAGCGCGGCGAAGAGGGGAGACCCCTCAGGTTCTCGGCGAAGCTGGATCGGTGACTATGAGCCGAGGCAAGGCTGGACTTGTGGAGGCTCGAGGAGGAGGGCGTCCGTTGAGGCGGAGGCGGCGTTGGAATCGGGACGGGGGCGGCGCTGGGTTCGCTGTTGCCAGCGGACTCTCGCGGGGTCTGGTTGTTGCCGGGATGCTGTTCCATCTTGGGCAGCAAACGGCGAAGTGGCACAGAGACTGACAGATGAATAACGAGCAGGTCAGCAATGAAAATAGGTGCTGATGCTGCCGGTGGCCTGTTCAGTACGCAGGGGAGAAGTGAAGGTTGGGATGGACGAAGGTGGGGTGTAGCTTGCAGTTGAACAGCCAAGTGAATTGCTTGGAGGTCTGGATGTACCTATACGAGCTTGTGAAGTTTAATGTAAAGCCATGTCATTAGTACAATGCATTCTTGCCTAGCAGTCCCTAATAGCCCTAGGTTAGACAGCCCCACAGCCGCCCAGGTACAGCTAGAATGGTAAATTAAAGTATTTATATACATGTGCCAAAACGACTGGATAGTGCGGTCATTACCCAGGTATAGAATAATTAGGCACATTTGTATTGAACTTGATGCGAATTCTCGACGAGTCTAAGTATTGGCTTATCTTATATGTCAATATTTAAAGATTGGAGGAAAGCTAATACATGTACCTAATACCTAGCTCTCTTTCTGGACTGCGAAGATCATGATGCGGGGTTCAAGTGGGCACGCCGGATTGGGAAACTACCCAAGACGGGATGACGATAGCATAGGTAGATGGGATAATAATGACGATCATGGTGCAACTCATATTGTACTATAACCTTAATTCGCCGAATGAAAATTACAAAGTGGGATTGGACATACCAGATGGCAATTATATACTTGGGCTTGGAGGGAGTGACGCCTATGAATTGCGCGAATCGACATTCAATTATCATAGGGGTCAAGTCGGTTAAATAAAACGAGTCCAAGTAAATTAGTTGTCATTAAGAATCGGCTGCCATGCCGATTTAGTACTTCTTCTTCGGTAGACTGGTCGGTTTGAGGCGGACCGAGTATCTCGTATGCTACGACTGACCTCAGGCTATCCTCAACGTTAAATAGATCATGAAAATGCCACAGCATACATAGTATGTAAAGGAGAATCTTTACCTCTGTTACTCATCGAGTTTTTTTATTTGGTGTAATCACTAGGATCTTCGGGTCACGTACAGACTGGCTCGAAATGCTCAAATAGCATAGATCACATTATTGCTCAGTGAGAAGTAAACGCACATTGGTATGCGTGTTTCCCATCTAAAGATAGATCATCGGTATTTTGAACTCCACCGAACTATCCACCGAGGCCGAGCCGCCTCCAGCCCCGAGACCGGTCTCGGCCGACATTAGTACCAAATAGGGGTCCTAGGAACTAGGATTATCAGATCTAATCTTATCAGATCCAACCCGACTATCTCGTGCCCAGCTAGAACCCATTGGTTTGGCCCCTGAACGAGAATAACTGTTACCTAGTACGGGGCTATCGGTAAGCCGGGCAGCTCGGAGCAGGATGTTGTCCTCATCTCCGCTGTCCGGGAAGATAATTTCTACAAGCATGTATATATAGGTGGCCATACATGCTAGGTTAGCTCTCTCGTGCGCCACCTTCGCTGCTATGCAACTGAGCTGCTGGCTTTAGTTTGGTTCAATCACCATCTTCTAGTCTATGAAGAGTTTGGGAACTCAATAATAACTTGACCATGTTCAAGAAGGCCTGGTTGATCACGAGGGCGATAGGAAACATCACCACCTTCCTCGGAAGCCTAGTATCTCGCTCAGTATGGCTACGTACGAGACGGATCCGACACCAACTATCATTCTTCGTCTAAACATGTCGTGGATAAACAGCGCAACATAGTCGTCGTCGGCGCGTCTATGGCCGGGTACCACGCCGCCAGAAGCATCGCCGAGTCCATCCTACCAGGTTCGCCTTACCGTGTAGTCGTTGTTGAGCCACACGACCATCTCCACTTCACCTGGGTTCTACCGCGATTCTCTGTCATAGAGGACACGAACACAAGGCTTTCATCCCTTACGGTCCTCACTTACGCCATATACTCGACGGTGTTTTAAGATGGATACGGGGACGTGCCGTTCGCATCACCGAAGGCAGCGTACATTTGAGCAGCGGCGAGGAGATCCCCTACGAGTTTCTCATCGTTGCGACAGGAGCGGGCGCCACGGATGTACTACCGAGCCGCGTAGATGCCGATGACAAGGCGGACGGGGTTTCCAAGTTGAAAGATATTCAAGCGAAGATAAAAAAAGCAGATGACCTCGTCGTGGTCGGTGGAGGCGCCGCTGGGCTAGAATTAGCGACAGACGCAAAATCACACTATCCTGAGAAGACTGTGACATTAGTGCATTCGAGAGACAATGTCATGAATCGATTCGGGCCCGTTTTACAGAAAGCCGCAATGGATGGACTGAAGAATCTGGGGATCGTGGTGATCACTAACGATAGGTTGGTAGCTGAGGATAAAGAACGGGGAGTGGCGATACTGAAGAGCGGGAAGGAGGTCAAATGCGATTTTCTTGTCAGTACCCCATGCGTTCGACTGGTTCCCAGGAGCACCTCTCTTTTCCTGGAGAGGAAAAGAGGTGATTCAAGGCTGATTATGGATTAGGTCAACTGTGTCGGCCAGAAGCCCAATTCCACGACGATTGCTGAATTGAGCCCCAAGTCCATCGCGGCTACAGGTCGCGTTCGCGTTAAACCTACAATGCAGATTGATGACGACTCGCTGCCCAACGTCTATGTCTGCGGAGATGTCGCCGAAACGAACACGCCGAATCCTAATTCTCGGACTGCGAGGGGTCAGGCTACGGTAGCCGCCGATAACATTGTCCTGGCTATGGACGGGCATAAACCTACCAATAAGTACGAGCCACAATGGCTGGAAGGGTTAATTAAGCTTACACTGGGGCTGGTAAGCATCGCACGGTATCCTTTTTCACAGAAGAGCTGCTAATTCAGGGTTGGATTTCTCTTATAGGATAAGTCTGTCATACATGTGGGTGACTTTAGCGGCACAGAGATGCTGTTCTCGGCCAAGGAGAAGAACTTGGCCTTGATGAGTGGAGAAGCATGGAAGCATATGGGTGCTACCCCTTTTCAGGACGATACCGAAACTCTCCAAAGATTCCTCGACGAGGCTTGATTGGATCGTTGCGACACATTTAAAGAGCTCTTGAAAATGGTATGCACGTAGCCGAGGACTTATTGAACCGTTTAGTGTTGCTCTTCTAATTCTGTCTACTCTAGTAGACCCATGCTGGAATAGACCTTTCATTCATCTTCCGAACCATCACGTATCTGCCCAGTTAGGCTCCACCAATCACGTATAGCCCCTGAGATCTTACTGAAGGGTACTGAGAACTCCCAATCAATATGGTATATGCCACTGAGCTTGTAAATAATATATAATCCTTCGTCCATTCTGGGTCGAGTGCGATAGCCTTGCGTATGTCAGTTTGCATTCCAAGGTACTGATAGCGACAAATGCTTACGATTATACTTAGCCCTTCCTTTTCCTTGATAAGTCGTTGAAGCTTCGGGTAGCACCCATTTAGTTCCTGAAAATGACTTAAGCTCGAGAGGTCGGTACCATAAGAGAATATACAAGAGCCCTGATAGCCAAAAGCTACAGCAACGATTTGTGCACCGAACTTTCGAAACTGGGCCTTGAGCTCTTGCGACGCATAGTTACTTGTGCTACCGTCTTGCCATCTTGCAAAATATCTGTGATCTGACCCTAGAAAACATACGTCGAGATTATTGAGTCCTCGAGAATAGATCTTTGTCCCTAGCTCTGGATAATGCGTGGTAAACTTTTTGTTGTTCCCTGCTGAGGTGGTTAGTTTCTTTTCGTGCCTGTCTAGGCTGTAGAGACCATATGTCTTACGCCACGCTCCACCGCAGTAACCCGCGATACAGGTGCCTTTGTCCCCAAGGCTGGCACTTTCTCTCCGCCTCCAAGCCAGATTGTCCGGTGGGTATTGACCAGTCCTTCACCGACCTGTTAGCACTTTGACCTTTATTCGAAAACGCCAAACCACTGGATACTGACTTGAAGCGAGAATCTCGGCTAGTGAGGATACACCTTTGCCCGTAAAGAGACACGGAGAACGGCGAACGGGGTGGGTTTTCTACTGGCTTGGCTTGGAGTGGTAAGTTTAGCTCGTTCGACACTGTCGTCAGCTGTGATGCCTGCGGCTCCATTATGGCCTTTTCCTGTTCGACAGATGCCGGGCCCGCTTCAAGGCGCTTGATTTCTTTCTCGTGGGGATTTTTTTCTCATACATCCACGTTTCTATAGCCGCTAGTTTCTTGTCGCGTCGAGCGATTAGTTCTTCCAGAGTCGAGCGGAGCATGGCCGTGTTCTCCTCTACCTTCTTGATCATTTCTGTAAATCTCTCGCGTTCTTCCTCGAGGGCTTCTTGAGCATCGAGATCTTTTTGTTGGATGGCCTTCTCTACCTCTGTCTTGACCTCTTCGCGTTCTCTCTCCCATTTTTCCCTTTCCCTAAATAGCTCACTTTGAACCTCGCGACCAGCTGACGTTTCATCCAGTCTACGTTGCTCGTCAACAAGCTGTGTCTGTATGTCCGTCGCTACAGGTTCGCCATGATCGGCCAGTAACTGTATAATCTTTCTCTTAGACTCGGCAGTACCATCAAGTCTATGATAGGAGCTCCCTTGGATAGCATCCAACCCCAAAATTCCGACCTTTCTTGTAATTCCTTTTCGCGCCTGCTCCCTTCTTCTTCTGTGACCTTATCCCACATTGTCGTGGCAAGGATGACCTTTTTAAGGGCCTTTTCGCCGCATAGTTCCTTGAACGTTAGCAGATTCCGCTTGGCGGAACCCTGCATACGGATATCGCTGATCCTATGGAGATATATGATGCCATGTAGAAGGATCTTGTTCTTGTATGAATCTCCAGCCAAGTAGCAATGGTGCTAAGAACTTCGGTGTCGCTTCTATTCGTGTCATCGAATCCAGGGGTGTCAATGAGATATGCGGTGCGACCGGGCGATAGCTCGTATGGATACACATTTACGGTCGATGTGCCTTATTGGGTCAGAGTCTTCGCTCGCCAAAAACGCAGGCATTAGCGGGCTCTTACATGCATTCAAGTCATGTCCGATCTTGACATCCTTCTCTGAGCATGACGAGATGAAGGAGCTCTTCCCAGAGCCTGTCACACCCATGACAGCAATGAAAATATCCGTAGGCCTAACCCGTCTTTAGTCGCTACCATCTCTAGCTATGGGGTATTGTAACACTACTGACTTAGGAGATTGGCCATCGCGAAAGATCTGCGAGTGATCACTGTTCAAGTCTAAAACCTCCTTTGAAGGTACAAGGGACTGCTCTGTGTTCGACATCTTATCTTTGTGATATTTTCAAGTGCCTCAATGACTTAAGAGGTTCGGAATCTTCGTTAATAAATCAAGTTCCAAACTCAAGAAACTAGAGAACGAGCTCCGAGGCTTCCTCAGGCGCTCATCTCGCCTTCGTCTAGCTGACAGGCTGACAGGCTGAGCAAGCCCATGCATATGCATGTTACTTTAGTAAGTAGGTACCTGTGTCCACCTGCTCGGCGTATCAACTAAAGTGTAAGTATACAGCAACCATTGCTACCCAACTACGGCGACTCTATGGTCCGCCACCACATTCTAGCGGGGTTCGCCGTCGCATCACATTTGCACAATACGCGATGCATGGCGAACTGCAAGCGAGGGGTATTGCAACCTGGAGGGCACGGATTCATGAGCTGAATGGTAGATATAGGAGACCCCCCACAGGACGAATTGGGATGAATTGGCCTGTCACATGGCGCATCTGAAACTGCACACCGAAAAGCAACCCACGCAAAGGACGGATACAGCTAGCTATCAATTCCTCGATAGTTTGCAGGTTGTGCCAAGCCTGGTTCCATTTCTCTCTCCTCCTCCTGAGAAAACCGACTTCACTAACAACATGGAAAGGATCTGACCGGGGTATTTCAGGGTCTAGGCGTGCTCAGCCAACTGAACAGCCACGCAAAGCACGTCAGCGGGGAATACACGCCATGTCATCTGCCAACTACACCCCGCAATGAGGCATTCTTGAAGGTTGTAATTGAGAATGAGGATTGATGTGGGGAACAATGTAATATCTTCACATAGCGTCTACTGTGAAGGGTAACCTTATACAATGCCTTCCATGCCTTTAAGGTTTCTACAAAGGCAAATACGCATGATACTGGAGTCGAAGATACTATTACTATCTTCTAACTGAGCCAATTGTGGTTCGAAGTGTTCAATTGAGGTTACTAAAGTTGACGCCGCGAGACTCTTCAGCCGCTAAAGGCCGAGAACCCTCACAGTCAACTAGCTTTTGGTCTTGGTATTGTATACGTCTATCTATCATTCCCCTCTTAACAAATAACAATAACCAGAAACCCCCACACACCAAGTAATATACCATCGTTTCCTCTCCCACTGCGCCAATTGAGCCATGGGGGGTGTAGAGGACGCAGCTCAATTTTTGGCCGATCAAGCTCATCGTCTGTCTAAGTTCGCAGGCGTCTCCAAGCACGACCCGGACGACATTTTTTTCCTTGTCTTGGGCATGACTGGTAGTGGGAAAAGTAGTTTTATTTCCCGGTGCTCTGGGAAGCCCGTTAATGTTAGCTCCGGTCTTTACTCATGTAAGGAATTCCATAAGCACTGATATGTCTGTAGACGGCCTCAATTCCCATTCCATTACTTTTATACCTCGGAGAAAGTGGAATATTGATGGAAATCAGGCTCCGATTCAATAGACGTCTACGATTTTGTGTTTAATGGCCGAAGAATTCACCTTATTGATACTCCTGGTTTCAACGATACAAACCGTTCGGATATTGAGGTCTTAGGGGTACTCGCTTCATGGCTTGGGGCCTCATATGGAAATGGCGTGCGTATTCATGGTTTGATTATCCTACATCCAATCTCGGACAACCGGATGTCAGGCTCGAGCATGCGACATATAGCCATGGTCAAAGCTATCTGCGGATTCAAATCGTACGCCAATGTCGTTATCGCTACGACTATGTGGCCGGCGAAGCCTACCGATGCTGAAATAGCCTCTTTAGAGGCCAGGGAAACCGAGCTCTGGAGAGACGATAAGTTCTTCGGCTTTTTCGTAACGAGGAGCGCTCAAATATTGCGTCATAACCAAGAAGGGAGCAGGGACCCTACCAGAGAGTCAACTTCAGCCAGGCGTATCGTGGCTTACCTAGTTAGACAATCGGAGATGCACGCCCCGAATGCGCTTCAATTGCAACGTGAGATTATCGACGAGGGCAAGACCCTGGGTGAAACCGCGGCAGGTATGGCAGCCGCTAGCGAGTTATATAAAGAACGAAAAGCCCACGAGCAGCATCTGAAAAAGTTAAGGGAAGATATGAGCCGACAGGTCAATACATCGAACGCTGCGCATGCCGCTCAATTGAGGGAACTCGAAGTAGACGTTACGAAAAAGCTGAAGAAGGCGGATGACGACGGAGACACGTTGAAGAGGAAGATGAAAGACTGGCACGAGAACGAATTGAATGCGCTAGGCGGAAAGATGGAAGTGATAGATCGATTGTTTCGCGAAGATATCTCAGCCAGGGAGGAAGATTTACAAGAGATGGAGGAGTCTCTTACTGAGATGCGGAAAGACCTCGCCCGAAGGTCCCAAGAACCTCGAGTAGAACACCAGAAAGTCATCGATGATGCCCGGGAACAAGTTGCCCAAGTCCGCAATGCCCGCCAGAAGTTCAAAGGCAAGTTCGAACACATCCTTATGAGTCATATTGATAAGGATAGTATGGTCGATGGTGCCGTCAATGGTATTTTTGCGGGAGTAGCATCTGGAATCATCGCTGCAGGTAAGATTGGGCCTCCCCTATGTATCACTTCTATGTTACCAAAGGCCGCTTGCTAAGATTATGCTGCTAATTTGACAGTTGCGACGGGTATCATGTGCACAGTTATGTAGGCAATTCCTTAGAATATAGGGTGTGATGGTGGCGCATTGAGAATATTTCAAACCATCATATAGTATATAGATTCTCATGTAATTAATCTTGACTATGACAACATATATTGTCTGAGTATAAACATATTCATTGGGACCTAGCTCGACATGTAATCTTGCTAGCGCTTTGAAAATCTGTAGTCAAAGAGAATTAGCTAAGGAGCTACAACGTGCGCATGTAAGACGCGTTTACACACGTCACTCACACGCTCGGCTACGCCGATGAACGTTCACAGCGCCCTCATTCAACTTAAGCATATTTCTTGTATGAGTACCTCCGAATAAGTATTTCTACCTGTTAGTTAAGAATAAGTAGTCTCTCTACTTAAATTTCGAAGTCCAACTGTCCCAAGTTTCCATTTTCTAACGTTCTACGCTGATGCTAACCACCACGTAATTCGCGTACCCCCAGAATTTGAGAAATCTGTTTTAAATCGCTTCTAAATCTTCATTCAGAAATCATTGTTATGAAAAAAAGGAAAAAAAGAAAACGACTTTGAGACCTAAAGGAAACCGTAACGCAACGTAGGGTGTCTCGAGGCAATAAACCAGGCCAATAACCTTCAAAAATAGATAGTCTGTCCTCTTTTTAGGGATTTAGGACCGGCTCATGCGACGATGTTCCATATAGACTCAACTCTTACAAGGGCTTGTTCGTTATATTTGGCCAGGCTATGCTAAAACGTAGTAAGGGCATATCATGCGGAATTCTCATAGGTCATTACCCATTTTGATGGCGAATCTAGCATAGGCCTAGACACCCAACCCAATTGAGACTGGGACGGACTAGAAAAAATGTCTACGATAGTTCGTATATTAATAGCTATATCGTGGTATGTTTGGTTGTTCAGTAAGCAACGCACTGTTCAACTTCTTTCCTCCCTGAGGAGAAAAGCGCGATGGCAAGGTTAACTAACGTGTTATCCTGTCTGAACTGGAGTCGTATTACTATTATGTAAGTAGGTTCTAAGTTAAAAGTAATTCACAGTTTGGCGATCAGTCCAGCGGATCATTAGAATTCCTGCCCGCCTGGCTATGCTGAAAGCTCACCGGGTTGGATTTGATGTCCTACAGTTTTGTCGTTGCCATATACGATGCCGACCCGGTTACTATAGCCTTGGGTTTGTAATAAACAGGGCCCAGTACACAACTGTGGGCAAACTGTCATCAAAGGTTATTCTGATAAGTGAGCATGCGATGTTTTAGACCGAGTTTGGTTGAGTGACTACCTTTGCACTTGTACAAACCAGCGAATGGGAGGTAACTACTAACCCCTGACCGATGCAGCGACATAACCTGCCGGCGCTGCCTCGCAGTCATGACCTGACTGAATTGTGCATAAAAGGACCGATATCAGTCTCATTATCAGATTGAGTGGGGTGACTCATGAGAATTACTTATACCATGATACCATAATGAAGGTATTTAAAAACATATTAGCAATCAAACATGAAGAACCATGAAGGGTGATAATGCCGCTGCGGAAAATTTAGGCGCTGGGAAAACATTGTGTGTCGTGGGACGTAAGTGTGTAATTGTTCCCATTACCCTGCATGCCTCGAAAGACCTCTGAATTTGGTATTATAATCGAATTATAAGATATACCTGGCGTATAAAAGAGAGGTTGCTAAATATGACGTGGCAAATGATGATTTGAATGTGATATTGGCAGAGAGCCCATTATAGAGCCCGATACATGTGAAGTGTGGAAGTGGTTTTGAGATGAGATAAGTAGGTACCCAACATTATGGCCCGTTCATAGTATGGATCTGATCAGCCAAGACTAACCGCACTTGGATTAGCCGAATAGAGACCCACCGAAGTTAGTGGTAACAACCCCACCATATGTTGGTGCAGGCTTGGTGCACGAGCCATAGACAGACCATAGAATCCTGTCCCGCCGCTATTTTTTTTGGTGTCCCCTCCCTCTTTCTCGCAAAAAGGGCCCCCCATCTTTATACCCCTCCAAGCCAAGCAGTGCCGACCTAGGTAGTCTGCGCCCGCCAAAAGTATCTGCGTATCACCATCAACAACAACAACACAAGCACAGCATAATTTTAATTCACCAGTCCACGCCTGTGCCACTTCGCAGCTTAGACAGCACGCAACACACAAATTGGCTTTCGGGCTACTACGGGCCTCCTCACATCGCCGAGGCTGGGGCTGTCTGTCCTGTCTCGATCCAAGCTGCAAGTTGCAATCCTCCTAGTCGCGTCTTTAGCCCTGCGGGGCACACTTGACTTATCACTGCCAACCCTGCAAATATCTACGCAGTTATTCTCTCCTTCCCAAATTTCCACTCCCATCGCATCGACGTCTCTTCCCCCTCCGCCTTTGACGAGCAGCGGAATTGAGGAGGACATCGTTGCCCGCCATGTCTATGCTCCCGCCCGAGGTCTCTACGGAGCTGAACCAACTCTTGCAAGCCCTACAGTCGCCCGACAACTCGATACGGTCCCAGGCCGAAGACCATCTGCAGACTACATGGACCGCAACGCGCCCCGAGGTCCTGCTGATGGGACTGGCCGAGCAGATCGCTGGCGCCCCCGAATCATCGGTAACTAGCATCCCTTCGCCCCAGCAAGCCTCTGGCTCTGTCCACAGATACTGCATGATCAAGATGAGACTGACCTAACCCCACCCCGCCTTCCAGCTTCGCTCTTTCGCCGCCGTCATCTTCCGTCGCATCGCTTCTAAGACGCGTAAGACCGAAAAAGGCGATAATGCCGAGATCTTCGTATCCATGCCGTCCGAACAGGCTCATATTATCCGCCAAAAGGTGCTCGAGAGCCTGGCCCACGAGTCGGATCGCCTGGTGAGGAACAAGATAGGTGATGCTGTGGCCGATGTGGCTCGGCAATACTCCGAAAATAGTCAGTGCGCCCCCTCTCTCTGAACTCTTTTTGTTTGCTTGAGCTTCTTCTTCGTAGCGTCACTAGGTAGTCAAATTTCTTCCTGCTGCTAGGTTGATATATTTTGACCGCCTGCTTCCAATTATTGCGAAAAGAAGAAAGAGAAACATCGAGAGCGTCATAATCCAGACTAACTTTGTTCTAATCCGGTCGCAGATGACCCGTGGCCCGAGATACTCGGTGTTCTATTCAACCTGAGTATGGCGAACGACGTCGGCCAGCGCGAGACTGCTTACCGAGTATTTTCAACAACGCCCGGCATAATAGAGAAACAGCACGAGGCTGCGGTAATAGATGCTTTGGTCGTGGTTCAAGGATAACTCGGTCGCCGTCCAGCTAGCCGCTATGGAGGCTTTCGCTTCGTTCTTCCGGAATCTAGACAAGAAAGGGTCCAGCCAAAGTACTTCGCGCTTCTTCCCGATGTCCTAAACATTTTACCTCCTATTAAAGACTCACTTGATTCCGATGACCTCGGCAAGGCCTTGGTCTCTCTGATCGAGTTGGCCGAAGCATCACCCAAGATGTTCAAACCACTGTTCCATAACCTGGTCATGTTTAGCGTGAGCGTTATACAGGACAAAGATCTGTCTGATTTGTGTCGCCAGAACGCCCTCGAGCTCATGGCTACCTTCGCCGACTACGCCCCGTCTATGTGCCGAAAAGATCCTTCCTACACAGGCGACATGATAACGCAATGTCTTAGTCTGATGACCGATCTTGGCGAGGATGATGAGGATGCAGCTGAATGGCTGTCAAAATGATCTGGACTCAGAAGAAGCGATTTGAACCATGTGGCAGGCGAGCAGTGCATGGACCGACTTGCTAATAAACTCGGGGAGAAACTATTCTAGTCCTACATTCAATTGGCTTCCTAGGATGATGACTTCCATGGCTTGGAAAGACCGCCATGCTGCTTTAATGGCTATTTCTGCCATATCTGAAGGTTGTCGCGATCTGATGATCAAAGAGTTAGATAAGGTTCTTGAGCTTGTTGTTCCCGCTCTAAAGGATTCCCACCCCCGAGTTCGTTGGGCCGGATGTCAAGCGCTTGGTCAGATGAGCACCGATTTCGCGCCAACGATGCAGAAAGAATACTATGACGTTATCCTCAGGGCCATTATTCCCGCCTTGAACTCGCCTGAGGGTCGGGTCAAAGCACATGCCGCTGCGGCACTTGTCAATTTTTGTGAGGAGGCAGAAAAGAGTATTTTGGAGCCCTACCTCGACGATCTTCTTTCGCACCTATTCCAGCTTCTACAAAACGACAAGCGTTACGTCCAGGAACAAGCCCTTTCCACAATCGCAACCATTGCCGACGCTGCCGAGGCCGCCTTCTCTAAATACTACGACACGCTCATGCCGCTGCTCGTTAACGTCTTGCAACGCGAAAATGAGAAGGAGTTCAGGTTACTTCGTGCCAAGGCTATGGAATGCGCTACTCTAATAGCGCTGGCTGTTGGCAAGGAGCGACTTGGAGCCGATACGATGACACTGGTGGAACTTTTGGCGAAGATCCAAAGCAATATTACGGACCCTGACGATCCCCAAGCACAGTACCTTATGCATTGCTGGGGTCGTATGTGCCGCGTCATGGGTGTCGACTTCCTCAATTTCTTGCCTGCCGTCATGCCACCTTTGGTCGAGTTGGCAAGTGCCAAGGCAGATATCCAGCTACTTGACACAGATGATGAGATTGAACAAATGCAGAATGAAGATGGATGGGAATTAGTTCCACTCAAAGGAAAGATGATCGGTATCCGAACTAGTACCATGGACGATAAGCACATGGCAATCGAACTGCTTGTGGTATATGCGCAAACTCTCGAGAACCATTTCGCCCCTACGTTGCCGATATCATGGAGAAGATTGCACTTCCGGGCTTGGCATTCTTTTTCCATGATCCCGTCCGATTTATTTCAGCTAAGCTTGTACCGCAGCTTTTGAGCTCTTACAAAAAGGCTTATGGACCGGATTCGAATGAGCTGCGTGGCTTGTGGGCTAGAACCGTAGACAAGCTACTCGAAGTACTAACGGCAGAGCCAGCTATTGATGCTCTCGCTGAAATGTACCAGTGCTTTTACGAATCCGTTGAGGTAATCGGCAAGCGCTGTCTCACTTTAGAGCATATGGGCAAGTTCATAGACGGCGTATATTCCGCCATTGAGGATTACAAAGATCGTGTTAGTCAGCGTGAGGAGGATCGAGCCGGCGCAACTGCCGAAGATGCAGAGGACGAGGCCGAAGAGATTCTGATAGCGATCGAGGATGACCAAACTCTTCTTTCCGATATGAACAAAGCATTCCACTCCATCTTCAAGCACCACGGTGCGGAGTTCCTCCAACCTTGGGAGAGGCTTATGGGAACTTACGAGAGTTTCCTCACGTCCCAGGACCCGACACAGCGTCAATGGGGTCTTTGTATTATGGATGACGTCCTGGAGTATTGTGGTCCGGAAAGCGTACGCTATGCTCAAATAATAAGCACGGCGCTTCTTGAGGGTTGCAAGGATTCATCCGCCGCAATTAGACAAGCTGCTGCGTGAGTTTTATTTCTATTTCATCATTCTGATGGCACGTGGCTCATACGGGTCACCCTCAAACTCCCGAGTAATACTACTTTGTATAGTCACGACGACTACTGACCAATCTTTAGGTACGGAATTGGAGTAGCAGCCCATCATGGCGGCGCCCCCTGGTCCCAGTTTCTTGCGTCCTCGTTGCCATATCTCTTCCAAGTTACGCAGGTACCTGATGCACGTGGCGAAGAAGCTGTTTATGCTACCGGTGTGTTTTCTGTCTGGCACTGAGATATTCAAATTAGTGGCCCTTTGCTTTAGTGATACACAAAACTGACTTTTGACAGAAAATGCCTGTGCTGCTATCGCCAAGATTCTTCACTTCAACAAGCAGAGTGTAGAGGATCCCCAGGCCGTTATTAACCAATGGTAGTGCCCCTTGTCACTTGACGTCCGTGCCATACTAATGACAAGCTAGGATTAACACACTTCCTTTACTAATGATGAAGAGGCTGCGCATACGCCTACGGTTACCTTTTGAATTGATTGGACAGTGAGTATCCCCTCCACCTGCACAAATGCAAACATTATCTATCCCCCGCGCAAAAAGCCTTCTGTGGTAAAGTTCTGAGGCCTCTTCTTGCCCTTGCTGACAACGAGGAAGGCAAAATCCGGCCGTGACAGCCAAGTAGACAAAGTCTTCATATACGTTGGACAGACTTTAGAGACGGAAATGCTCCATGGCCAGTTGCTGTGCGGGTTGCAACGGCAGTGCGGTCACTTCTTCTAGCAACCGGTGTCGACGCTACACCTTTATTGCAACAAAATCTTATCCGCACAAGAAATCATCCGACGCTATTTCAACTAGGTAGTGAAACTCGCACAATCGATTCCAGAAATGCTGCTCCTCGCATAACCAACGATATCCCACGATTATGATCTATATCTGATTGCTTGGCCTTCATTATTAAGTGGATTAACCGCCTCTGACCATCGATGACCAGAGACGGAGGCGGTCTAAGATAAGCAATCAGTCTTTTGATACCATGGCCCGCAGAGGCGTGCAGGGCCCGCCTACTTAATTGAGGCCGCCCAGGCCAACACCAGTTCACCCTTCTTCACTAGGCGAACGCGGATGAAGTGTCTATCCCTCGGTTGTAGGTTAAAGAAGTGTGATGGAAGAATGACTGCTTAATGCGGCCGAGCAGTGTTGGCACATGGTCTGCAGCTTGCGAGGTGAGGGTCGACTGGTTGACTAGAGAGGGTCTTTCCGATAGACAACCTATTAAGATGGAGGGTACCTTGATGTTTGATAAGCAAAACTACCACATAACCTGCTTATTGTCTTACTTACTCATGTGTACTGGTTCGTCTGACGAGCCCTTGATAACTGGTCATTAGGGCCTGAAACAGGAGATAGATTAAATGCATTCTATCATAAAGATTTCTATCCGCTTCCTCAAAGAGAAAAGTAGCGAATCGAGCTCTAACGTTTCTGGGCCTAAAAAAAAGAGTTGATGTTTCTTCACCTAGAAATGGAGCTCGCAAATATTGGTTCGTTGCAGACGTTAAGACTAAAATAAAACAAGGGCGATTGCTAAATAGTAAATGCGTATTAAATATTTACGTCGGCGCTCCCTTGATGAACTGCTGTCTGAGGGTGAACGAACTCCTAATTATGTTATTACAAGCAAAGTGTGGCCTCCGTATACTGTTCCTAGAAGGGGCAAAGCAGATAAAATGCCGATGCGAGTCATATTCACCGGCTAGAGGCACTTCATTAGAACTATAGAGCTTCTTAGTAATGTTGCCAAGGCGTTGAACTACATACCTCACTGCAATTTTTAGCGCGCGCCGCCGCGGTGATCTCATTCAAAACTGTCATCTGCATAGCTCTATTCCGTGGTATTCTTACCAATATGTTACATAAGTTTGTAAGCTGAAGCTGGTTATCGGTAACGCCAAGTCAAACCTATGTTTTAGGTAATGGGGAAACACTTGCGTGCTTGACTGTGGCTTACTAGATAAATAGGGGTTTTACGTACTTACAGGTCCTCACTTTCACTCATCGCGTACGCATTTTATCTTACGATTCGCTATTCTTCTCAATAGAGTACGTGAAGTGGGAAAATAAATATTTACTATTTAGGAAACCGTCTCTGTTGACAAAGTCTATCAGGTTTAGGACTGCCCTTGTATACTACAACATTGGGGATCTTACACGTTATAAAATGATAGAACGTAGGAAACTCTCACGTACGACCATACCCACTGGAAAATTCGGGATCCCGTCTCTCCCATAGACAAGCCGGTGGGCTGAATTAGTAGTTGGGTCGGTGACGACCAGCGAATCCTCGGTGTTGTACGTTCAGTTTGATTTTTAGCTTTTT
Source organism: Amphirosellinia nigrospora (assembly GCA_004123355.1). Classification (NCBI taxonomy): domain Eukaryota; kingdom Fungi; phylum Ascomycota; class Sordariomycetes; order Xylariales; family Xylariaceae; genus Amphirosellinia; species Amphirosellinia nigrospora. The sequence goes on from SCHM01000001.1 coordinate 734,118, forward strand.
TTTTTGTCAAGTAAGGTGTCATTTATTCTTGGCCTCTCTGTAAGAGAGAGTCGAAGTTAGTTATTTGTTGTGTTTTATCTTCCACGCTAAAACCATGATCGCAGGGGGAGATTCGGTCGGCTTTCAGAGCTCACAAGTACTGGATAAAGATATCTCAAAGCAGGTTCCAGGACTGATTGAAATTGTTATTGAATATGGGCGCTAAATGGTTACAGACATATACACACATAAATATCGCTTCAACAAGATTTGCATCATGGGGCACTATGAGAAAGCACATGAATACACACATAAAAGATAGCAACACAAGCTCTAATCCAGTGGGAAATGCGATCTCGGCCAGCAAGAATCATGAAACATGAACGCTTTACCTGGTATCAGCAACTCCGCTCAGAGTACAGCGGCCTCGGGGACGAAGAAAGCCCACTCCCCGTTGAGATCAGCGACAGTGAGCGACCACTCGTCCTCGTCGGCCTCGAACTCGAACTCGCCCAGGCCGGCCGTGACGAATTGCTGGGTGGCGGGATCAAACTTTCCCGTCAGACCTTGGCTGGGTCGATGGCTGCCTTCATCGCGGCCGTGAAAATGTAGTCGACCTTGTACGTGTCGCCCGCCTGGGCAGGCGTCAAGGTCGTGATGGTGAAGGTTAGCGGATCCACGTATAAATGACCCGCCGGCGGCGCGACGGTCGCCAGCTTGGGTGCGACTAAGATCGTGTTCGCGGACGTCCCATTGTTTCCACTTCTAGAGACCGGCAGCCTGGCGATAATTAAAGTTAGTGTGTTTGCCGTTTTCTAAGATTGTGACGAAGGTTAGGTAGGCACTTACATTAGCGGCGAAGTTGAGGTTCGTGAAGACGTTTTGCGTCGACGCGGGTTCAGCGAGCCGAAGAGGCCTGTGACTTCGATCTGACCGGCTTTCTCTCCTCCTCTTCTTCGGCAGCTTGGTATGAAGATGCCAAATTCGCCGGTCAGGTCCTTGACCTTGAGCACGACCTCGTTCTCGTCGGCTTCGAACTCAGGCTCACCTATCGCATCATCGACGACGAAGGCGTTAGTTTCGGTAGAGAGTTTTCCGACTCTTGACTTCGTAAGATCAACACCACTCAAAGCTGATTCTGGATTTGTTTCGCAGGGTTAGAGACAGAAAGCGAGGGGTGGTCGGTCGATGGGTTTGGGTCTCGGGACTTACTGGTAACGTCGAAGATAAAGTCAATCTGACCTAACGTGAGGGCATCTCTCCTTCGGCCAGGGCCACTTTGAAAGAGCTCGTTCCAGGGCGGTAAAACCCTGCTGGCGGCGCCGCGGGCATCTTGTTCTCGCTGACGGTGAGCGTCCGGCCCGTTTTGGCCTGGAACTCAACTTCAAACTCCCCGATAGACTATTCGTAGAGTATGTCATGTTAGTGTCTATAACCTGGTTTTGCGTCGAGGAATACATACCGCGGGAAGGTCACATCCTGCTTGATATCACCGCCCTGAAGAGCCAGCGGAGTATCAAAGTTCGAGATGTCAACTTCATCTGCTTCTCTCCCTCTTCCCCTGCGGCTGCCTTGGCCGGTGCGTTACCTTGACCAGCAGCTATACTCTTTACCGTATTACGGGAAGCCGTGACCTGGACCCTTTTGATATCCACAATGCGTGGACGAGTCACAATAGCTGTGTCTAAGCTAGGTATAAGCGAGCGCGACGTAGGGTGGGCGAGGAGAGGCGAAAGCTCAGTGCTATAACGCTGGCGCAGGAGAAACGCATATGAATGATCCGATTTCCAGAACGACACACTAAAATGCGAATAAGAAGAAGATAAGACGCAGAAATAGCTAATAGATTGACTAGGAATGAAACGAACGGCTCTGCCGCAGAATAGAAGTTTACCGAATCAACCGGTCGAGAAAGAGAAAAAAAAAAAAGATGATCCGAACTATACAGCAATGATCCTCAGCGATCCTCGGCGATGCACTCGACATTATAAACACTATACCTATCCATATCTTTCGCATACCTACTTCATTGCTCTCCCCCAAGCACTAACAAGACTTGTGCCGATTTCCGTGCCCAGCCTCGCGCCCAGCCTTGGGGCGTCTGGGCAGTTTGAGGTTAATGGCAGCATGGCTGGATGGACTCTCTGATTATAGGTTGCCTCTTATCAGTTTCTCAGGCAATCTGATAGAATTACCTAGAGCACAAGCCCTGTCAGCGTTAAACAAAACCCTTACTGAAACCCAGGAAAAGAAACTTCGGATCTGTAACCCCATAGTCGCTGACTATTTCTGTCTTTGGCTCGCTTCTTGTAGCTTAAACAGAATTGATAAGATATGAAGAGAGCACGGCGAACTTTCCTAAAGTGTGGTCCTCAACTTCCTTCTAAGAATTTCAACATATGACTGTCAAGGTTTTTATGGTAGGTTGCAATTAATTAGTCAACCTTTGTTTTGTCATCAACATGCTTTTCCAAGCCTTCGGGAGCTGTGGTCTAAGTTAAATTCCCAGCCCTATTCATATCAGTGTTCTGACTTATTTTCTTAATGACTGACCACAGCTTGAATATGGGTTTGCAGCCTACCTAGCATGGCGAGGGATAAATTTGATATAATATGCACTTATATAGCGTGTCTAATAGACGTACTAGAGGCTTTTATTTCGAGGTTGTTGTGAGACACATAATATAGAGTAACAAGGCCGATTAAGCCTGTGGGCTAAATACCCCTTTTAGGAGGTAAGATGTACTTCCTCAAAATGTATAATATACAACTCCCGTCATTTCTCCTTTCTCACTTGTATACACAATAAACAGGACTATTTCTATAGTTTCAATGCCAACACGTATCAGATATTTTAGCCGTTGAAGATGTTGATGACACCGTTGGCAGCGGCGAGGGTGGCCATGGTGGCTAGGGGGAGAGTGAAGGTGGTCTTTATATTGTGCTGAAGAGGAGAGAGGAGGACTTATCTATGTTAATAATCCTTGCCTCGTTAGTTGCTCTGTATCTGCTTGTTTACAATTCTTCATGGACCGAGTCTCCCTATTTATTCTCATAAGTGCTATTGGAAATCGGGCGGTCGTGAGAATTGAATATCTTATGCGATACAATGGTCATAGCTCATCGAGATACTAGACTGCTTGAGCTATGCTCATGATTAGATCTTGGCGCTACTATGTGTTTACAGCGTCGAGACCTTTCGCAGATTCTAATACGAATACCTGAGGACATCAGAACACGACGTAAGTCTTGGTTTATCTCTCTTGCGTTAAGTCGGCAGGTAAGCTCGTTACCTTTAGCCGACCTCACTGGGAGCCGCTTGACGGCGGCGGCATTAACTTGGCAAGGTACGAAGGCCATCCAAAGGGTTCCTAGTTCAGCCAAGGAATAACCCAAGTTCTGGTCTGGAGCTTGGATGCCATCGCCATATGCATAGGAAATCCGACTTTGGTTCTTGAATTTAGATTCTATATGTCGTTTCACATCTATCGTCTATAACACTGAATGCTAGATATGTGGATAGGTACATCTCTCACAACTCATCTTTCGTCCTCGTCTTCACATCCTCTTCAAATCGTCTGCTCTTCGTATTAGCTTCGTCAGCATCGGGAACCTTTTGCGCGCCGCCTAGGCCCTTCTCCGCCTATCGAGCGCCGCGATCTCATCATCATAGACTGTCCACTCCGGAACCTGCCTGCGCGCGCGGTCTAATTTAGGTTCTTTAGTCTGTGGATTATTACAGAGGTCAATAGTTTTCGCCTCTTTCTGGCTTTCATCGCTGCACCATGTCTCGCACCACAGCCACTCTTGCGGTAAGCTGTGGATTGGAATCACGAACTGCATATGATTTGGCAGATCTTGGTCAAGGTTTGACAAGCTATTAGGGTCTGCGCTGAGTTGGTGATATTGCTGTCTGAGACGATCGCCAGCGGCGAGCTGTCTGAAGCGACGAAGATCTACGACATATAGCGCGGAGATATGGTATGGCTGACCACGTAGATAGTTCTTCCAGTATCCTTGTTTCCAGAAGCGGAAGCCTTCCATCTCTGTACGGGAATCGCCCATCGGCGTGAATCCATATGGTGCGCCTTCCAAATCGTGATTGATGAGGTCAATCATATCAGTGCGGACAATTTGGTCTGCGTCGACGAAAATGACCTTGTCGAGCGATAGAGGAAAGAGGACATCAAGGAAGAGTATCTTATAGCCCCAGATTTCGCGTTGCTTCTCCTTCTGAGAGCGTAGCCAATGTGGCCACTTGTATGTCACCATTTCGTATTTGAATCCGTATTCCTCAGCAAGATGCGGTATAAATTCTTTGAATGAAGGCGAAAGAAATTGCTCGATGAACCAGAACTTGACTGTATGATTTGTATTCTTCATGACCGAGACCATCATGATGTTGAGCATACGCTCGTAAAGGTGACCGCTCGCCACAGAGAAGATATTGATCTCTGCATGCGTCTCATCCGAGAGTGATTTGGACTTGGGCTTGGAGCCACCCAATATCCCCTCGGCGAATTTAATACCACGGGAAAGAATGTCACTGCCACTCTCTGCGCTGGGTTCCTCAAGTACGTCGGCGGTTTCCATTCCGTCCTTGCGTTGAAGCCGAGGGTACAGAGTTGACCTTGAAAGTCCATGAGCGCGACTTCAGTCCCCTCATCACCGGCCATAGCCTGCATAACCCTCCCTTGGCCCCGCGCTAACAATGTCAAAGATATCGGAACTCTTCCCTTCCTTCAGATGAATGTTGTAGTACCCAGGGTTTGCCTTGAATTGAAAGTAGCCAATATTTGCCATGATGATCGTGTCAGCAAAGTGTCGATCATGTTCCGTGCCTAGCAGTAGCTGGACACCCCGGGGTGGGCCGCCGCCAGGAATCTGTCGCGAATGCCCTTCAATAAGAATATGCTCGAGTTCGTATATCGCTTCTACATCCGACTTGATAGAGCTTAGTTTTAAGTTGTCCAAATCATGTACTGATTGCTTTGCAGCAACGAGCCACGCCGGTGGAATGTCCATGCCTAAATTAAGCAGAGCCTCGGATGGCAAACCTTTAAATGTGGCGCCCTGAGAGCGAAGCGATCCATTCTCCTCGAATGATGGCTCGGACTGTAGAACATACCGATAAAATCGCTTGATCGGTAGTTCTTCTAGCCTCTCATTTGGGTTTAGGAAGATGCGTAGGAAGACGCCATTCAATTCAGAAAGAACTTTTAGAATAGGCGCCCACTTCTGGCCTTGCTCGCTAGTAGGGTTGAGGAGCGCGACGATATGTATGTCCGCAGTCGTAGGGTCACCAACGTCGATAGCAGTGTGCGAGGAGTTCCATAGATCATATACCACATTCCGAACGATCGAAGCAGACTCAAAAATACCCTCAGGCAAGTCTGAGATGGTCGATAATGCCGTGATGGACGTGAGCTTGGCGGCAGCGATTGGACTGGAGACTTTGTCTACCAGGGCCAGAGATTCGGCTGCCTGGTATACCGGTAATATTCTCTTTGATTTCTCGAATTCAAGCAGTTGCTGTAGGTCTTCTTCTTGGAATACAAAGTCGGTATCGATCGGTCCAACGATACGGCCATTTATTAGAAACGCCTGGTCACCTGGCGCCAGTGCAGAATATTCGAGGAGCCGTGTCAAAGCTTGCTCGTATTCATCATCCTGCCTGCCATCGCCGGAGATGATCATTCCTAAAGTCTCTATATTTTCAACCTCCAGAAGCTTACTTGCGCTCTCTAGCAAAAGAGAATTGATCTTGTGGGCATCTTTAGTCGATACAGGGTTGTGGATAATATCAAGTCGTACGCCTGGATTGCTCTGACGGAATGCTAGCGTAGAGTGAAGAAGCTGGAGGCCTGAGGTGTTGCTGAGATCGGTGACAAGTGTGACTACAGCCCACGTTTCTTTACTAGTATCTTCATCTGCTTCAATGATAGGAATTTTACTGAAGAGATCGTCATGCTCAGAATAAAGTCTGTGAACGTTAAGGACTTTCAGGGGTTATCGCCGTCGGGATAGGTGTAAGGATTCCGACGTGTTAGTGCATTCTGTAGGAATAAGCTAGGCACCCACATATCATCGTCAATAGTTCCCATGAACAACCCTCCTTGGATCTGCTGTAAGTCAGCTGAGAGTCTCATGCTCATAGTCTGCATCCAATTTGCATCTCGTGGAATGGCAAAACCATTGAGGAATACGGGTGGCACACTCGTATGTGCCTGAAGCCTTTCTGTCCAGCGCTTCGCTAGCTGTAGCTGGAATCCATAATCCTCTGAAGTGATAATATCGTTAAATGAGAGCTCATTTCCATCCGGTTTTAATTTGCGGTTTTTGATGGCTTTATCAAAGTTTGTTTGCTCTGATTGGGACTCTTGGTCTTCTACTACAAAGGACTCAAGGAAGGACATGAGACTCGGCAGCCCGTAATTCTCGATCAAGTGATAGACTATTTTCGCCCGCTCTTCGGATTTCTTGGTTGGGGTTAGCGGTACCAAGCCGAATCGTACCGGAAGCGCACGTTTCACGAGGCCCTGAAGCCTCTCGGCGACCAATCTAACGTCATCTGCGCTGCCGAAGTCGACTGGGACAACAAGATTAAAAATATCCTTTCGAACTTGTGGCATCTGACCCATGTAGGACATTTGCATGAGCTATGTTACGTCGTTAGCAATGCCTCAACCTGTGACTGAATCATTTGAAGCATACCGTGGAGAGGTTCGGGGAGAAAGATGCATAGCGCTTATCCTTTTCAATGTCATTGAGCCAGACAATGACTCGGCCATCCTCGGGCTGGTCCCTCCAATCAAATCGTGGCCCTTCGTCATCGGTATTGGCCATTGTAACCTCCCTGTCACCAAGAAGAGAGATAGCCTCTTTTGCAGTCAGGCCGAGATCTATTGCACCCTTGATAAATACTCGCTCTCGCCGAATCCCTTCAATGAGTGTAAACGGGTTTACTTGGCGCTCAGGCAATTGCACTCCGTTCATCCATAGAGCATTTACGCCGGCAGGCGCTGCCACTTCTCGATTTTGACGATGTTCCGTGATAAATGCATCAGTGGCATTTCGGGCTGCCACTGAGGTTGAGAATTTAGGGAAATCTTGGGTCAGCTTGATTAACGTTTGGAAAGGGTCATCGCTCTCCATAATGAAAGACCCAGTGTTGAGGCCGAGGCCGGCCAATTCACTGGTAGCCAGCGGCTTCAGATCGCTAACCTCCTCTTCGCCATCCAGGACGACTTCAGTGGATGGTGTTTTTTGCGGCTGATCAACACTGGATTCGGTAGCTTCACGATCGTCAATGACGATATAATCCGTCCGTTTGAGCTGGAGTTCCACCCCGTAACCACTAACAGGTAAAGACTCTAGTTGGCCACGTTTCGAGGTGCGGTATCTTAGCCGATAGGATATCTCGCCTTTACGAGCCCTACCGGCAAGGGCTTTATGAAAAGAGCCAAACTCCGGCTTTGTGATATCAGCGTACAGAACAGCTTCTACACCACTACCCAGTACCCGGTCGAAAGGTAGTATACGGGTTTGTCTGTCTCTAAGTTAGTGGGGATAATGACGAGTATCCGACTTATACATACGATTCTTCTGATAGCTGGCTATCGGAACTGACAAGGGATGCCGAACAGTACTGCTGCTTATTCAGGAGGACCCATCCTTCACAATCGTCTCTGGCCTTGCCTAGGGATGGTGTCACAGCTGTATCATAGTATTGGTAATGCGCTTCAATTCTAGGAGCCGCAGTTCTCATGGAGAGAGCCAATTTGAAGGTGGACAATGCCTCAGGAGTGTTGACATGGCCGTCTTGTTTTATAATGTCGATAAATTTGTCGTACAGGGCTTTATCCGTGGTAGACCCAGCAAAGGCTCCGTCGGCGATACGATCCAATAAGGGAAAATAAGAGGTGGCATTTTCTCCAGCAGCTGTCTCTCTACAATTTGTTAGCCGTCCATAGCGGGGAATCGGACATGGCAAGCCTACAGAAGCTCAATGAGGTAAGGAGGAGCTGGGAAGGCTGCCTTCATAGCCACATGGACCGAGGGGCTGGCCGTGACATAGTTAGGGCCAAAGCACACGGCAGCCAGTAGTGTAGCAGCCAAGCTACATGGCAGCTTCAGTAGCCGTATCATGGTGGCGGATGGTTACAGGACGCGCTCTGCGAATCGTTTATGGGGTATTGGCATGTGAGTGCCGATAGGCAAGCAGCTCAAGCAGCTCAGAGCTCGGAGCTCGAGCGTGTGCTCCCAGTCGATGGACAGCTCGAAACTAACAAAATACTGGTGGTTGTGCCATTTACCATTCCAATGATCGAAGGGCTCAATTATAGATAGATGCCAGGAGGCGGACAATGCAAAAGGGGCCTCTGAGCGGCGCACTTTATATAGATTGTATTTGTCTGCAGTAAAGCAAGTGAACACTTGGACTTTTGGGTTGGTTGCATCCGTCCAACCAATCAACAAAAAGTATGAAACCTAGAAGCTGTCCGGGGTACCTAATTATGTCCTTGCCCCTCTACACTTTACGCGGAGTTGCGATCCACTCAACCTTTTATCGCGTGCCCCACCAAGCTCACTGTATAGGTATAACAACAAATTCGTTAAATGCACATGGAGGGACGCCAACAATGATGATCACTGGCTGCCAGCTGGTGATCTAATGAACAGCTAACGCGAACCCCACACTCGGGAATTGAGCCCTGCCATGCCTGCTGCCCTGCCAGACAGGGACTAAATCATAAAGGACAGCAGCATCAATCGTTCACCTATCTACTTAGTAGTGAAGCTGGCCTCGTCGACGACATACCACCTCCCGCACTCCACCACATCGCCTTACCGAGCTCCCTTCCCCAGCTCACCTCGTCGACCTGGCGGCCCAGAACTCTCCTGTCCTCTCACCCATTTTTCGCCAGCATCGTCAATTTGCAAAGCTGGCGCCTCATTGCGAATAGTGAATAATTCATGACCCAAGCTTAGGGGCACCCTGCGCCTCCACCACCATTCACCATGCAGGCATCCTCGGGAATGTTGACTAAGGTGCGCTACGCTTTCTATGCATGGGTTCTTTGCATTATAATCGCGTGTCCTGGGAGCTTATGCTGATCACCCGACGTTGTAGTTCGAGTCCAAGTCCTCGAGGGCGAAGGGCATTGCCTTCCACCCGAAAAGGTATTGATCTGGAACCTCTTTCGCTATCCGACCTTGCTACATGGCGTCGCTAACCATTGAGCGCCAGACCATGGATTCTCGTCTCCCTCCACTCGTCGACCATCCAGCTATGGGATTATCGCATGGGAACCCTAATAGACCGATTCGAGGAGCATGATGGCCCTGTCAGGGGTATCGACTTTCACAAGACCCAGCCGCTCTTTGTTTCAGGCGGTGATGACTACAAGATCAAGGTCTGGTCCTATCAGACGAGGCGGTGTCTTTTTACTCTGAATGGCCATCTCGACTATGTCCGCACCGTCTTCTTCCACCACGAGCTGCCGTGGATTATCTCTTCCTCAGACGATCAGACCATCCGGATATGGAATTGGCAAAACCGCTCGCTCAGTAAGACTGGATAGTAACACGCAAAGCGCAGGAGGGATCTGTGCTGACACCTATTCTAGTTTGCACCATGACCGGCCATAACCACTACGTCATGTGCGCTCAGTTTCATCCCAAGGACGACCTGGTCGTGTCCGCGTCCCTCGATCAGTCTGTACGCGTGTGGGATATTTCTGGCCTGAGGAAGAAGCATTCGGCCCCCACCTCCATGTCCTTCGAAGACCAGGTTGCTCGATCGAATGCGCAGCAAACCGATATGTTCGGTAATACTGATGCGATGGTAAAATTCGTTTTAGAGGGGCACGATCGCGGTGTTAATTGGGTCGCCTTCCACCCTACAGCTCCACATATTGTCTCCGCTGGCGATGACCGTCTTGTGAAGTTGTGGCGATTCAGTGAAACGAAGGCGTGGGAAGTCGATACATGCCGTGGCCATTTCCAGAATGCTTCTGGATGTTTGTTTCACCCACATCAGGACTTGATTCTGTCTTGTGGTGAAGACAAGACAATCCGCGTGTGGGATTCCCAGAAACGCACCGCTGTCCAATCCTTCAAAAGAGAGAATGACCGATTCTGGGTTATCGCAGCCCATCCAGAGATAAATCTATTCGCTGCTGGACACGACAATGGCGTCATGGTTTTCAAGCTGGAAAGAGAGCGCCCGGCATCTACAGTCCACCAAAGTACCCTTTTCTTCATCACGAAAGAGAAACATGTTCGCTCCTACGACTTCCAAAAGAACGCTGAAAGCCCGACCCTGCTTTCATTGAAGCGCCTGGGAAGCGCCTGGGTTCCTCCTCGGACTCTATCATATAACCCTGCCGAACGCTCTGTTCTCGTCACATCTCCTTCGGATGGCGGCTCGTACGAGCTTATTAATCTCCCTCGGGATGGCTCTGGTACCCTGGACGCGACTGATTCGAAGCGGGGACAGGGGAACTCGGCTATTTTTGTTGCACGAAACCGATTTGCTGTTCTCAACACGTCAACTCAGACAGTAGATATCAAGGACCTATCAAATAATACTGCGCGATCTTTCAAGCCACCAGTTGGCACAACTGACATCTACTTCGGTGGCACAGGGAATCTCCTGATTATAACCCCCACTGCTGTCCACCTGTACGATATTCAACAAAAGAAAAGCATCGCTGAGCTAACTGTGAATGGCGTCAAATATGTTGTCTGGTCTAATGATGGCCTTCACGCGGCACTCCTTAGCAAGCACAATGTCACTATCGTGACTAAGACTCTTGAGCAGGTTAGTACTCTGCACGAAACCATTCGCATCAAGAGCGCAACCTGGGATGACGCGGGTGTTCTTCTATACTCTACTCTGAACCACATCAAATACACTCTGATGAATGGCGATAATGGTATTGTCAGAACACTCGACCAAACAGTGTACCTTGTCAAGGTCAAAGGCAGGAACGTGTACTGTCTGGACAGATCCGCCAAGCCCAAAGTCCTTCATATCGACCCCACTGAATACCGGTTCAAATTGTCTTTAGTCAAACGGAATTACGAAGAAATGTTGAACATCATTCGCACATCGAGCTTAGTTGGCCAGTCCATTATTTCGTATCTTCAGAAGAAGGGTTACCCCGAGATCGCTTTGCAATTTGTCCAAGACCCCTCAACCCGATTCGAACTTGCTATAGAATGTGGGAACTTGGACGTTGCGGTTGAGATGGCTAAAGAACTAGACCGACCGAAGCTCTGGGCCAGGTTGGGAGCTGAGGCTCTAGCACACGGTAATCACCAGGTCGTTGAGATGGCCTACCAAAAACTGAAGCAGTTTGACAAGCTTTCATTCTTGTACCTATCAACAGGTGACCATTCGAAATTAGCACGGATGGCCAAGATCGCCGAGCACCGGGGTGATTTCACAGCCAGGTTCCAGAATGCCCTTTATTTGAATGAAGTTGAGGATAGGATACAGATGTTGAAAGAGGTTGATTTATGTGAGTGCGGACTTCGTCGGCATGAGATATGATGCTAACGAGTTTTCAGATCCCTTAGCATACATGACCGCCAAAGCACATGGCCTGGAAGATGAATGCCAATCCATATTAGAGGCGGCAGGAGTCACAGAAGACCAACTCACCCTACCAAAGCTTGGAGAAGCGCTCCCGACGCCGAAGCCGGTAGTGCCCACTTTCAAGGCAAACTGGCCTACGAAAGCCGCCTCACAATCTTTCTTCGAGAAAGCTCTTGCTGGTCAGTTGGAAGGCTTAAGTCTCGAGGATGAGCCGGCGGCTACCAATGAACTTGATGGTGGTGCCGTGGCTGAGGATGATGCTGCTACGAAGCGGGACGGTGCTATGGACGTGGACGATGAAGACGATGCAGCTGGCTGGGATATGGGCGACGATATTGTTCCCGAAGCCGATAGTGACTTTGTTAATGTCGAGAGCACAGATGCTGGTGGTGCCGGCAGTAGCGAGGCTGACTTATGGTCTCGAAACTCACCTATAGCGGCGGATCACGTCGCGGCTGGATCATTTGAGTCCGCTATGAACCTCCTTAACCGACAAGTGGGTGCGGTGAACTTTGCACCACTGAAACCTCGGTTTATGGAGATTTACTCGGCTACGAAAACATATCTACCAGCCTCTGCTGGCCTTCCGCCGCTTGTAAACTATGTGCGTCGGAACACGGACGAGACGGATCTTAGGAAGGTTCTGCCCATCATCCCACGAGACCTCGAAAATCTTGCATCCAATGACCTGCAACAAGGTTACGACTCAATGCGTTCGAATAGACTTGAGGATGGTGTGAGAATTTTCCGAGGTATTCTTCATGCAATCCTAGCCAATGCTGTGTCAAGCGAGAGTGAGGTTGCCGAAGCCAAAAAATTAATCACCTCGGCCAGCGAGTACACAGTTGCGATGTCGATTGAGCTAGCCAGGAGAACATTAGGTGCTCCCGATGCTGTGAACGGCAACCCCGATCTCCTCAAGCGTAGCCTGGAGCTCTCTGCATATTTCACCATTCCCAAGATTGAGGTTCCCCACCGGCAATTAGCGCTCCTGAATGCTATGAATCTGGCATTCCGAAGCAAGAACTTGAGTTCCGCCTTGAGCTTTGCCAACCGCATACTTGCGAATGGCGGCGCTGCTAGAATCGTAGAAAGCGTAAGTTACAGTCACTTCTCTACGTTATTTTTACCAATGAGTTCTAACATGAGCATTCGTAGGCCAAGAAAATGAAGGTGCAGTGCGAACGTAACCCACATGACGCAGTGGAGATTGAATATGATCAGTTCGCCGAGTTCGATATCTGCGCAGCCAGCCACACGCCCATCTACAGCGGCACGGCGTATGAAGAATGTGCCTTTGATGGCTCCAAGTACCACTCCAAGTATAAGGGCACCGTCTGTGTCGTGTGCCAAGTATGCGAGGTGGGTAAGCACGGTAGCGGTCTGAGACTATTTGCGTAAATAGATAGAAACCCATCCTTTTTTAATCTCGAAAAAGAATCGAAGGGAACGTGGAAATGTCTTGATGAGAATGATAGGCTGGTTGATCAGTAAAAAGCCCAAATTTCCCGAGAAAGGGGAAAATGATAAAAAGGGGCACAGGCAACTTAGAGTCTGAATTGTGTTTTGACGTATTACCACCATGTGTGGACGTGTTACGAAATAATGCCGTGCTTGTTCACTATCTACCTAGTCTAGAAGGATACGAATGGAGAGTTTAGACGGTTCGTCCAGTCTATGCTACTCATGCTTGCATGAGAGACGGGTAGATGCATTGTGTAACTATTTCGAGATGATGAGTTCATAACACATATCATATTGTATGGACAATTCACACAAAGTCCAAAGCATCAGGCACTAAATCCAGTACCATGGCTCAGCTATCTTAGCCCGTGACAAGAGGGGGACGGTTATTTTGCTCAGTCTGCGATCGTGTGTTGTACGGAGTGGACTACGATAAGACATGGATGGGAAGCTGAAAAGCTATCGAAGATTTCACAACGATAGGATAGCAAAGAAAGAAAAAAGTGATCTTGTGGCGAATTTGGAACCCGCAGCAACAAACGGATGGATGATGGATGTGATTAATCAATTGACTGATTTCATGCATTTTTGCTCTATTTCTAAAGAACAAATCGTCATTTGCTGGGTTCCAACCTATGGACGGATGCATCGATGAACCCCGTCCGATACACATATATGCAATAAGCCTGTCTACTCGGAGTCGCGGATTATTTGCTGCTGCTGTGGTGCCCACTAATTTCCTCATACACTCTACTCCTGCTTTCCTTTCATTTTCAAGGAGACATCTGATCGCTGTCGTCTCCTAATTTGTTGGGCTAATACGCCTATTTCAGGCTAGGCAGAACCCTATCCTGAAGCTCCCGAGAGCGGAGCATAGATCGTGCACTCGCGTTACAGGAAACCGTACGTACACGCGAGAATTAGACGGCGTAGACTTAGACAATGGTCTCTAGCTCCCGTGCGTATCCAAGTGTGTTCTCGATGACCATTTGGCTGAGATCCTTCTCATCGCCTCCGTCTTCGGCGCCCTCGGCGGTTGGGAAGAAGATCTGACCATCACGGATGACCCAGCCCCGGTGGCGCGCGAAGTCGACCACGGCACCCTCTGAGTCTAGGAAGAGGAGGGACTTGGTACTGCTAAGTGGAAGCGATGGATATGCGGCCGCTGCTAGAGGCTATTTCGGAGCGGATTTGGGACGTAAGAATCTAAGGCGAAGGAAGTAAGGTTAGCTTGAATGCCGTTTTCTTTTTCTCTCGAGTATACAGATAGATAGTCGGTAAGAAGAGATGTTCGCCTGTATGTAGAGAACTCACTTCAGAAAAGACACCGTATTCCTCGCTCGGGACCTCCCTGCTCTTCATAGCCTTCCAGACACGATCGTAACTGCCCTCCATCAACCACCTCTCAAGCTTGATCGGGTACCCGAGGTAGCGATCACGCTCTATCCCCTCACTGCCGCGAGCCCGCGTGCTTAAGACCTCCAGCTCGGAGTGGAACTCGGCATAGCGACCCTGGGTCAGCAGGAGCAGTAGATACAGACCCGTCACCTTGTTCCGGTTCTCCTCTCCGCTATTACTAGAGCCGTCGGCATCGTCGGCGAGCTCGTAGAATGGCTGTAGCTGCGACACGTACCGTGTAAAGGCTTCGGCGTTCTTGGCCCGGATGCTAAACAATGCGCCGGCTTCGTATACTTCTCTCGCTAGGGTGATGTGTGAGGGCGGTGTGGAGGGGGACGGTGTCACGGCTTTCAGCTGCAGGAGGGCGATCTTGGCTTTGGAGAGGAGCTTTGACGCCTCGTTATATGGAGCGTTCGGATGCGACTTGAGCTGCGAGAGGATCTGCTGGAGGGCGCGCTCGGCCATGGTGAGGGCGGATGGTGGTTGTGGTGGGGTGGATTAGGAGGAGCCTCGGACTGTGATGACGATGTTGGTAGTGGTGAGTGCGGGATGGGATTAGATAAAATGGTGCAGTAAGTTGTATTAATTGGTCGATCTCCTGTCCCCGCGGCTTGAGGTCCTCTGGGGTGCGGTTTCGTGCGTCGATTGGGAGGTAGCAGTGTTGGTGGTTGATTCCGCGTTACTGTAGTTGTTGAATTCGTCGTCAGAGGTATGGGCGTTGGTCTAAGGCATGGCCAGCAGGCTGAAAGGCTGACGCAGAAGAACAACTGGAGCTTGGCGTTGGGCCCGGCAGACCCATCCGATTGCCAGTCCGACGCCGGGTGCCTTTGCTGCTGGTGGCCCATGCTTTATCTACTTAAATGTGGCTAAGGTGGCGCCAGTATAGTAGCACCCCCACTGGTGCTCCGCTTGTTCATCTCAGTCCCTATTTCCGATTTAATCGTCTAAAGTTGGGTTCATCTGATATTTTAACAAGGTGAGACGAAAGTTTCATCTTCATATTGTTATCTTGTAGCCTCTATTGTCCATGTCATAACACACATATCCTATCGTAATCGTTCACGTGTAACTACTGTTGGGTATCATGACCAAAACATGTTCACACGACTACAAATCACCACGTGCAACAGCCCATTTCAGTGCTCCCTCGCACGGACGGACGCCAGTTTCTCTAAATTAGGTCCCAAGTCAATAGACTCCTATACGCTTAATTACGCTACTCTAACTTCGCTAGCGCGTAGGATGAAGAGAACCCTACCTCTCTGCGATCCTTCATTGTTCTTGGACAATTGAGCCACGTTCCTGCATCTGCCTGCATAACATATTGTTCCACGTTAAAATATCCTTGACAATGCAACCTGTCCCTTACTTACCCTATCTTATTGAAGCTACCTAGACATTTCGCAGGGTCTTCTATACGTATTTGTAGCGATCCACCATGTGCAGGCTCTAGGTATGCATGCTAGCCGGCCGCCGGTTTAGTACTCAACTCAAAATAGCAACAGAATGTGGCTGTGAAACGTCCTCCGCGCCGCAGGAAGGTTCCCCTCCGAATACTCTTCCACCACAATTTTATCACAAGTTCACTAAACCCTATCGTAATGGCCATCAAACTGGGTAGAGTTGCCCAGTTAAGATTTGAAATTTGAATATGTGTGATGTTAGTAAAGGAAGGGTGAGGTGGACTCAAGCAATCTCGTTAACGCTCGAATTCCTATGTATGCCTCGCGAAATTCCGCTTCAAGATAGTCGGTTTAGCCGCTTCGTTTCAGGTCTCATGTAAGAGCAGACAGATACAGAGCTTCAACGCATTAGTCCGTAAAGCTAGAGAAACGCCACGAGAGGATTCAGACTAAACCAGTCTGCAGCGGACTACTATATGTTCAGCTTAGGCGCACAATGGGCGAATAGCCTCAAGGTCACCTGGATACAAAGGTTAGCAGGTTTAAGTCAGTACTAGAAAAACACACATGGTTGGTAGAGTTAAAAGAACTAACTAGCCGTGTGTTCTACCTTCCATTTTCTTGTCTATATGTGAGTTGCTTCCTTAGGTTCCTTTTGTTGCCATATATGCCTACCTCGGTCTCGCAGTCCTGCGAGACTAACTTCCAGATTAGATTTCGGGTATCTACACCTACCACACCGTCACCCATACTTGCACCCTACCACTAACAATTGGCACTGGATTTAGAGCATTTCCTAACTCTTAACCTACCATCTATCATCAATTCGTGTCCCCCCTCCCTAGCTCGAAATCTCGTTATAAAGCCGGATAATATACCACTTTAAACGACCCGGCTGGAAGCTATCCCAAGATGACCATGTTAACGACTTCGCACTCCGGAGCGGCTGTCAGTTCAGGTAAGCGTTGTGCCCCCCTTGAACCTTAACCTTGATTCATCATATTCCATTTCGGCTTTCTCGGCTGGGCTCTTGGCGGGCGGTGACGTCTCTCTCCTTTCTCCACCTCTCAATATCAATCAAACTATCCCGTGGGCCGCGGGACTGCACCAATACTATGGCCTCGGGTCTTGGTAAAATCAAAGCCGGACCCCATGGCATCGGCCAACTCTTTGAGAACCACGGTCTATCATGGGAAACGCGAGTGGACTGTTCACTCCCGTCTTCCCCACGCAGTCCTCACATCGAATATATTACAACCAAGAAGTAGTCAATGCAACTTGAGGCAGACTGCCGTCATCGTTGTAGGCGCCTCGAAATTTGTCAGCAGAATACCGGGTTTACCTCGAAACGGCGAAAATTAGGAAGAGTCTGAAATTGTACCGAGCGAACATAGTCCTGTCATACGTCTTAGCGACAATATCGCATCGTACAGGTTGTCTATTTTTATCCGGGTTCAATGCGATGTTGAAGGAGATGATTGTGGCTTATACGGGTGCGTCACGAACTGCGTGTTCGAGTCGACAGCGAATGCGCGGCAGGGTCCTGTTTCCCCACATCGCCTAGCGCGCGCCCACTATACACTACTAGCCCCTCAGCAGGCTACACCACAAGGGCAGAACAAGGGCAAACAAGGGCATCTGTGCGGCTGTACACGTGTATGCTATCTCGCCCTGAGCCGTCCACTGGCATTGCTTTGGTATACACTAGACACCTCTGCTCTTGTGGCCGGATATGGTACCTGTCGGCTACTGGTCCCTCGCACACAGATCCACCTGCCTGTACTAAGGGCCATGTAAGATGTACCCTTGCGTGCAAACCACTGCCACTACCGAATTTGATATAAGACGGGTCTTAAGTTCTTGGTTCGGTTGAGTCAGGCATGTGTTAAAGGAAATCTCCCGTTCAGAGACTGAGACCCCGATATGAATGACCCTGTCCCTGACCGAACACGCGGGAAAGAGGTAGAAGAAACCTGAGACCTTGCAACTCCATTGCTCAACAACCATTTTCGTTATCCGCCCGACGGTGCATCATCGTTACTACTAGTTGTCGCACCGATCCCTCTACATGCCTCGGAATACCTAAGCACTAGGACAGGCAAGGATACAAGTTCCCTAGCGACATAGAAAAGAAGAAAGAAAGGAGTAGAAAGAGGGAGGGAGAGAGGAGAGAGATCCGCTAGGCCCCGCGAATCGCAAAGAGCCCCGCCGCCACAGCCAACCAACTCCGCTTACAACGCCCAACCACATGTGCAGGGAGGGAGTCAAGTCCTACGGAGTACATAATAACATAAAATACTACCGCTGCTGCTAGCCTGCATCTTGCTAGCTGCACTCTAGCAAAGCAGAGCCGGCCTGCATTGGTCATTGGGCTGACAGCTGTTTCGTAACCCATGCAGGTCCTCAGGTTGACGATTCTTTAGACATGCCTCAATTCGGAGCCACCTTCTACCCAGGCGGCGTGGATGACTACCTAATGCCCGAAGTATTAGCCCCCCCCCCAAAGGTGCGTTCCTCATTGTTTGTGTTGTATAAGACATTTCGACACCATCCTACTCTGATAAGGGATGCATGCCTTTTTGTTTGCACCTGCCGCTGCGACCCCAACAACACCATGGCCCCATGACAACGGTCGCGGCCTAGTCAGATAGTCGCGCGGCTAATAAGAGTAGGGTTATGCCAGAAGTCCCCGAAAACATGCAACAAGGCCTACAACGCATGGAACTGGAAGCGAGAGAAGTCGGCAGCACATCCGGAACCCGCCAATATCGCGAACCCTCGCTCTCCAACGTCATTAATACCCAAAGCGGCAATTACGGACAGCAATACCAACCCGGCAGAGCGAAACCCGCCGATTACAGCCCGCCTCCAACTTCAGCCCTTCCAAGAGCGCGACGTCAATAAACAATTCGAGAAGAGTCTCCAAGACATGAACGACTTCCCCTCCTTCTCACCTTTCCCCAAGGTGACGGGGGAACATATACCCCCTAGCGATGAGGACAAGGAGACAGTCCTTGCTGATAGCAGGGAACATGTCCTACATTCCAACGATCCGAAATGCAGATTTGCTGGGCTCGTGATGTGCTATCATTTGTAGAAATAGCCGCCGAGGCCGCTATGCGCGAAGTCGAAGCTACACGGAGTAGCAATGATCGCGAGCTGCCTGCTCGTCCAATTACCCCGAAAATTGAACATGAGTTGAAACTCGATGCCATTAATATCATAACATATTTGGCCGATCAGGGTCATCCGAAGCTTTATTCATACGGAGTAAGTGGGTAGAATTTGGGAAATTCGGCAAGCGTCAGGATAAGAAGGAGGCCTATAGTGGCTACTTGAAGGCCTCACAACAAGGATGGGGTCGCGCTGACTATCGTCTCGGCATGCTCCTCGAGTATTCAAACGATATAGAAAAGGCTATGCGCCATTATCAGACAGGCCTCGCCAAGAAGGACTCAGCAGCAGCTTACCGGTTAGGCATGCTTAACCTCTTTGGTCAGAAAGGTATGCCGAAAGACATGGCAAGAGGACTCGATTTAATCCGCCAGGCTGCCGAGGGGTCGGACGAGGATGCGCCCCAGGGGGCCTTTGTCTACGGCATGCTAATAGGTAGAGATTTGCCCGATATCGTGGTTCCGAAGCTGTTTTACCCTATGATGTGGCGCGTGCTAGGCAATACATCGAGAAAGCTGCTATCTAGGCTTTGCTAAAGCGCAACTAAAGATGGGCCAGGCATATGAATTATGCAGCTTGGGTGTGAGTTCATGCGGCCTATTCGCTACATTACTATGGCCTAGCGGCTCGTCAGGGCCAGCCTGAAGCTTGTTTGGTGTTAGTCGTTGGTTTTTTCGGCTACGAAAACGATTTCGCCAAGAATGAACAATTAGCATTCAAGTATGCGCAAATGGCGGCTAAAACCAAGCTGGCAACCGGGGAATTCGCCATGGGCTACTATCATGAGATTGGTATATCGGTCGAAAAAGACATAAGAGAAGCCCGTAGATGGTATGAACTGGCCGCTGAGCATGGGAATAGTGACGCAGTAGCACGATTGGAAAGCCTGTCACAGGCCAAGACGCTGTCTAAAGAAGATCACGAGACTTCAACGTTGACAAGAATCAAGTCAAAGCATGGCTCACAAAGGGGCCAGAGACCGGACCGATTCAAACAGGTAAAAAACTCCATGCCCACGGTGTCAGAAGCGCAAGGGTCGCCTAGGGTTTCTCCCCAACCATCGCCCCGAGCGCAAGGCTTCGACCACGCCGAATATCCCGACCCATCTCGAACTAGTCCGGGCAGTAGAAAACCTGCTTTCACCGTAAATCTCGCCGAACGGTCAAAATCTACGGCCCGTACCCCGAAGATGACAGACCAGCACCCCTCAATCTAAGTCGGCCTGCCACTGTCACATATCCTGAAGACGA
Source organism: Amphirosellinia nigrospora (assembly GCA_004123355.1). NCBI lineage: Eukaryota > Fungi > Ascomycota > Sordariomycetes > Xylariales > Xylariaceae > Amphirosellinia > Amphirosellinia nigrospora. Next base: position 754,391 of record SCHM01000001.1, read on the forward strand.
CACGGCAGGTTCAAGCCACAGCTAACCCCATTACAACCGGGTATCAGGCCTTCTTCAGGTCCAAAGCTGACCGACCGGGAAGTTCCTTCGGCATACGCACACAATCGCCAGCGGGACCAGGTGGCATGCGAACTCACCCGGGCCAGTATCCCATTCCACCGCCGGTGCAGATGCAAACTATGCTCGCCCCCAATCCACTGGATGGCAACCCAATTCCCTGGCGGTTATCGACAGCCGAGTCCAGGCCCTCGTCAACAAGACCTTCGCCCTCCTGGGGCCGATAGTAATCAACGACCGCTTTCCTCTCAGTATGATCGCCCCGTCGGAGGTCTTCCAGCACAGCCTGGCCCGAACCGATTGTCCAAGATGGCGCCTGCCGGTAATGCCGGCCGAGGAGGGCCATTGCCACAATCGGGCTATGGAAAGAGAGAATCTTCTCTTCCCACAGCTCATGCGCCCGGTCCACGCATGTCCGCCGGTCCGCCTGCCATGAGCGGAGGATATGGGCCCCGTGTTAGTTCAGTCCCAACTGGTGGTTTGCCCCAGGGCGGCCCGAGACCAGGCAGCAGCGGTCGCCCTGGCCCTGGACCTGGACCTGGTATGCCGCTGAAAGATGGACCCGTTATGATGGACCAAAGCATTCATTCAAGTACGCCACCCGCCCAGAGCCGGCCAAGCCCTGCGCCAAGTACACCAACTTCAACGGCTCCAGCCTCGCTCAAGCCCGTGAAAACAGGACCAGCTACTTTTGAAGCGATGGGCATCCCTCAAGCAAAGAAAGATGATGACTGCGTAGGTTTCCTTTTCCTTTACCCTATATTCCAAAAATTTGTAGTGCTATCAGTGATTGCTTACCACATTTTCAGGTCGTCATGTAATTTATGATCAAAAGATGAGTCATAAACAGTAGTGGCATTTCGAGCCGTCAATAGCTATATGTCAGAGGGAAAAGAACTCATATATCATGATACCAATTCCATCCCCTTCTTACAGTTCACGTGGAACTACGAAAGCGAAAGGGGGAGGAGATAGGACGTAGACTTAAGAGTATATTTGTAAACTGAATGTTGGAATGAAACAACTGAACGTTTTTGAGTCCCGGCAAATTGCATGTGAGAGATTTTGTCGTCGGAGTTAGGAAAATGACGGACGTATAGCATAGAGCTACCTAGTCTGTACGTATCTACTGCATTAGACTTTGATATTGGAGGCTCGAGGTTGATTTCTTGGAAGAGAAGGGGCGGAATTGGGATCAAGAAATGAGTTCGAGTCTAGATAAGCACCGGTGTACCCAAAATATACTTCGTCGTTAATTTTTTAAGAATAAAAGTAAAGAGACATGAGTTATTTCTTTTGTCATACAGATGTCCGACCCCTCTTTAAGTCCGAGACATATGGAGGAGTGGTTTTAGTTATAATGGCCGTGCGTGATACGGACCTAGGCAGTAGACACTTGTTGTCACACGGGGGTTTATATCTATCCTCATGGACGTTATCTGGGTATGTACAGGAGTCTCTTTATCTGTGCACTTGTGCTTCGTGACCATAACAAACGGGGGTATTATCGGACAATTATAGGATTACTTAGGGACTCTTGTACCTAGTAATACAAATCCATCATATCGAGTCTTTGAGTCTAAATAGAAGCGCGTATGACGATTGTGATGAGCCAGATGCGACAGAACAAAATTTTATCTCAACGAAAAGTCTCTCCGGAGAGCTCACTAACTATCGTATCCCGTTGTCCCCTCTGAGAGGCGGTGGCCGCGAGCTCATGAAGTGCCGCCCCGCCCGACTCCCTAGGTATTTGCTGGCCGTCAATCTCAACCTTCTCATTCGCGCTCCCCAGATTTGGAGACATATTATCCTCATATGCATTAATATTAGTATTTATCGGCGACGAGACGATTCCTCCTTGGTGTTTTCTCCTCCTTTTGTAAAAAGCCCAAGTAGCTGTTAGTATGAACGCAAGCCCGCCCAGTATAATGCCAACCGCGATGCCAGCCTCGGCGCCGGGGCTGAGATGGTTCCTCGAAATAGAGTCCGCGGACGGGATCTGTGAGGGCGAGTTACTAGGCGCCAGGGACACACTATTGCCATCTGCCGACGCCGACGCTGACGCTGGAGTTGTGGTAGGACTTGCGGTAGGACTTGCGGTAGTAGTCGTAGAAGATAGGGGCGCCACGATGCGGAAGGGATCGCTCTGCGAGAGCACCCAGCTCGTCGCGATGATGGTCTCGAGGAGCAGGACGTAGTCGAAGTCTATCTCGGACGCTGGTGTGAAGTCACCTGGTATCGGCCAGAAGTACGAGATCTCGGTCGCGGACGGGCATGGCGCGTCTGGAATATATGACCAGTAGACGGGCTCTTGGTTCGCCCGTCCGGAGAACGGGACCGTTGTGTTTTCTATCAATAGATTAGGGTTAGGGTTGGGTAAGTATATAAATGCTCAGGTGTGTAGGTTGATTTTTTTATAGACTAGAGTTTTCCGAACAAGGCAGAACAGAAAGGAGATAAATTCGTGGGAAATCTATCAAAAGCAAACCTGAGGTAATCCTACCAGGCCGAAGACTAAAGTGATAGCTATTGAATGCCCCGAAACGAAATACAACTGAATAAATCATAGAAACAAAATCATTCATACACTCCAACTTACTCAAAACATTGTAAACGAAGCTATCATTCCGATACGCGGAGAGGATGAGGTTAAACGTCGTATTCAACGACGAAGGACGACCCGCCTCGGGCACGACGCCAGCATACCATCGAATCGGCGCCGTGTCGCCGGGCATGAAGACAGAAGTCGTCACGGGGTCGAAGAAAGGGGTATCTAGGGAGTTGAAGTACTCGACGCACTCTGTATTATTGGGGCTTTTATTGCTGCTCATCATACCACGGCAGTCGAGGTTTGGAATAGCATGGAGTAAAAGGGGGTAGAAAGACGATTGGGAAACGACTCTGTAATAACAACCGCCCCGGACTAGAAGATGCTTCGATTGTTTTTAAGCTAAGGAGAATTGCGTACGGATGGATAAAAAGAAGTGAATTTAACACTGATACTCTGACTATAACTCGTGTCCTCTTGAGACCCTCGCTAGGGGATAGGTCAGTGCGCTGGGTAGGTGAATCAAAATATACGAGCCGCCAGTAGCATGTAAACAACAAAGAAGATAAAGTGCTGTACAGACATACCGAGAATTAGAGGAATAAAAACGTAAGCATACCTACCTACTCCTATATACAAGATTCGACAGACCCGTTTCCTAGCCCCTATGCAACTGTACATGTCACAACAGACACAACAAATCTTCCAGTAAATAGATTCAGGAGGTGAGCACCTAAAAGGCACCGAAAACGGACGGGTTGTATTGTCGTTCTCAGTGTGCCGTGCTGTGCCCCTGACGAAACGAAACCAACGGACGAATCAGATCCCGGTTAGAAGATGCAGCTTGCGCCAACACTACTACTAGTCATATTAGCTGTTAGCATAACCTTTCTTTTTCTCGAAAGAGGTAGTAGTCTGTTATCTATATGTCTCTGCTGGTAGCCCTTGGAATTTAATAATGGTCTCAAAAGTTCGTGGTCTAGCGAAGTATAGTCCAGGAAAGATATTTTGATTAATTCCTTGAAAGACCGAGCTAAAAAATAAGTTATTGAATAAGCCAGTGAATTTATCATTTCGCCGTTCGCCTTGCGCCATAGCAATGCATCTAAAAGTCATCAGGACTCTAGCCCTATCTTAAGCTTGTATTGAACAGAATAAAGCAAGCCAACAGAAAAAGCAATGCACCTTGGTAAATGCCGTATTGGACACTCATAACATCGTCCAGTCCCATCAAGCCCGTACCTTGCGCCCAGCTACGAAATGCAAAGTTTAATGCGAAATATACTGGAACACAGCCGAAACTTCTTTCTCGCTACACTCTTGCCGTAGCAAGAGATCCTGAATGTTGGTAAGTCCTTCGTTCGCGAAATGATTCCAGGTACTGGTATCACCGTATAGCATAGCGGCCGCTTTGATGAACTGGCGGGCTGCATCCGGCTTACAACGCTTACACTTGAAGGTGTCGTGTGTGTCCGAGCGGGTATTGGGGCGGTACTGGAAGAGCTCGCGCAAGCTGTCGAGCGAAAAGTGGCGCTCCACGTCTTCAGCAGAGTCGACAACGCAACTAGATAGAGACTGCTTGTGAGACTGTCGTTGGAAGATCTTCTCCTCGATTGTGCCTGTTGCGATGAAGCGGTATACGAAGCAATCTTTCTTTTGGCCGTCACGCCACACACGCGCCAGCGCCTGCTGATCCGCGGCTGGATTCCAGTCTGGATCAAACAGCACCAGCCGATTCGCGCCAATCAGATTTAGACCGCAGCCACCAGCTTTGCTCGACAGTAGGAAAACAAATTCACTACCTTCGGGGTCGTTGAACTTGTCAACTAGCTTCTGCCGCTTGGCCACGGCCATCGTACCGTCGAGCCGAAACGAGCCGTACCCGCGGTGGCGGCAGAGCTTCTCAAATAGGTCGAGGGTTTGTGTGTAATTACTGATTAATACAATTTTATCATTCGTATCTTGCCGGATGCGTGCAAGCATACGGTCGAGCACCTGCATCTTCCCTGAATACCAAGGCTTAACATCACGGTCGCGACCTCGGGCATCTTTTGGCACGTAGTCCTCGGGCCAATACTGTTCGCTTCCGGGGAGATCTTCGGCGAGATTTAGAAGATCTGGGTGGTTACAGAGTTTCTTCAACAATCCAATGGCTTTCAGCGGCTGACTTCCCTTGCCACGCAACAAAGCTTGAATATCCGGACTCTTGATGAAGTAATTGTATAGATCCAATTGAAAGTCGGCTAGGTTGCAGAACACAACATGTTCGTATTTGACGGGAGATACTTGGACAAGATGTCGTTGGTTCGTCGAATGATGAATTTATTAACCATACCAAGAAGCTCCACCAGGCATTCATCACCCTTTTGACGGTCTTTCTCCGTGGCATCAGCGTCTCGGCCTCGGAGAATCGGTATCTCATACCGTTTTCGGAATTCGAGCCGTGAGCCAAGAAGGCCGGGATTTGCGAAGCTGATGAGCGCAAAGTATTCCGAGAGATCGTTCTGAATGGGCGTGCCGGAAAGAATGACGCGTCTAGTAACGTTTAAACTGTTGAGAGCTGTAAATGTTTGACTGTCTCCATTCTTTAAACGATGGCCCTCATCACATAGCATTAGACCAATTTTCGTGTTCTTTAACTCCTCCACGTTTAATCGTAAGGTCTCATAAGAGACGATGATGACGGGGCGCGTTACAGCGCGACCGGTTGAGATAGCCCATTGCCGGAGCTGTCTGGTCAACTCCTCCTTCGTCGCCTTACCGTCAATAGCGAAAGGAGTGATGGCGTCCGCTCCCAACCATTTAGTCAACTCGTTGGCCCAGTTGCGGACTAAACTGGAGGGACAAGCAACAATGGCTTTCTGGATGGTGGTCTTGCCGGCATCGGGTGACTGTTTCAGCAGGGTCCAGAGAAGTGTAATGCACTGTAGTGTCTTTCCAAGGCCCATTTCATCGGCCATGATGCAGCCATTGGCATTCTCATCTATCATGCCTGTCACACATCTGTACATGAATTTGACACCCTCGATCTGGTGAGGTCGCAGAACCTTGGCCAGTCTCGGATCGATCACGACGGGAACCCTGGGATGCTCTCCTGCAACCTTCTTCCTAATACCGAGAATCTCAGCTAGACTTTTATGGACGAGAGGTGCGTCCAGCTTCGTGCTCAGCACTTCTTCCATCTCGGCCTCGGCCAACTTGACAGCATCTTTCGGCTTATCATCGACTGTTGGATCGTGAAGTACAATAGCAAACTCCCCGCTGGGGTCGTGCAAGGGCTTCGCAACAAAGACGGCACCTTGTCGTAGACCCAGGGTAGGAGGAGGGCGGTTGGGGTTGTAGCCGGCGGCATTCTTGTTGATCAATGGTACAGCAAAGGCTTTCCTAAAGACCTTCTCTTTCTCCTTGGCCTGGAATACAGGGAACCGGTTGACGTCTCTGTTGGCGAGCGCCAAGCGGTCAGCATTGGTGTACGGTTTGTCAGGTGAGTCGTCTCCGCCGCCATCGGCGCCCTTGTAGTCGACCTTTCTCCGCTTCCGAGCCGGGCGATCGGTCGCTTGCGTCCTCGTGGCAGAGCCGGGGCATTTGAATGGCTTGTGCAGCTGGTCGACCGACTTTTGGGAAACAAGACGTTTGCCAGGCGTTGAGTATGGCTTTGGCTTGGCCACCGGCGTGGCGGGTGTTGCCCTACGCAATTAGTCAGAATTATATACATTGCCGACATGTTATCTTAATTTGGATGTTTGTTACATACATTGATGAGAGCTTGTACTGCGGGATGTACAATGATTTGACGATGAGAGACAAGTAAGGAGAAGGGAAAAAGGTTACAAGCAGCTTGCTGAGCAAAGTCTTGGATGTCTAATTCCAAGTGGCGAATTACCTACCGCTACCTATTGGCTGCCTTCTGAAGCATTGTTGACTTTGGGAAAGCGGGAAGCGGGAAGCGCGGATAGCTGGAAAGCGCGTTGACGCGACTAGGTGGGGTCAAGCTGCCTAAAGTGGCTATTTAGAGGCAATATAAGTGGGGGGTTGACACCAAGTCACATGACTAACGCCTTCTGCGGCAGACTGGGTTCCTCCCTCTATGTTAATCCTTTTCTGATTTTACTACCCTACATCATTTAACAAGGCCAGTTTTAAAAAACAAAAACCAAAAAAGGGCGCTCATCAATTTTTAAATATCTCTGTGCTTTCACAGGTACCTAAAAGAGTTCTCGAAGCTCACAAGAGCTTACCAGCAGCTCCACCCAACCGTGGGAAACCCCTCTTGTCCTTATCTCACTAAGATGCTTGGATCGATCTAGTTACCTTAAGGAGGGGTTGCACATGCCGAGCCCTTGGATGAGAGTCAGGTGCGGCGCAAGGAACCTAGGTAGGGCGTGGATTAATTCTTGGTGTAAGCATTTATGTGACTGTGAACGTTGATATATCTCATCCATTATATTATCTACCTTCTTAAGCACTTTATGCACCTCGTGCCACTCTACATCTAACTATAAGTATCTACATCTACATGCAACCGGCGCCAGCAGAATCGAATCCCACCCTAAGCACATGATCCTTGATGCTTATTTCCCTCATAGCGCCTGTGTGACGGCCTGGGAATGCTTACTTAAGGTTGGTGATACGTGATACAATGCGTCGATGCTGCTGACGACTTGGCGGATTGAGCACATCACCCCAATCTCCAATAACATTTAAAGCACACAATATCTTGTCAATAACAAAGAAAGAAAAAAGAGAAGAACATACAATACGATTCTAGCCTCATCCTAATCTTTTATTCCCCAATTGACAATGACCCCCGACTTCTGGGCCGGCTACATCAGCGGAGCCGTGGGCATCATCGTCGGCAATCCCCTGGATGTGAAGAAAGTGCAGCTCCAAGCTGCACAATATCCATCCTCACAAAAATATTTCCCTCTAAAATCTTCCCTACTAGCTGGGGCTGCTGCTCCCATATTAGCCTACGGTCCACTTAATGGTATCCTCTTCGAAGCTCGCGATAAAACTGAGGAGGCCCTCAACTACGTTCTCCAGCCCTCCGCCTTTCCTAAGCATAACAATATTTCGAGTCCGAATGCCGGCAGTAGTAATACGATAGGCTCCAACCTCTGGACAACCTGGCTTGCAGGGGCAGTTGGTGGTCTGGCAATCTGGATTGTCAGCACACCAGCAGAACTAATAAAAACCAAGACCCAGCTGGTTACTTCCCCTACAGGGGGGATAGCTTACATGACCTCGAATCAAACCCCATTGTCAAGCTGGGAGATAACCCGCGCAATATTCCGCAAGGAGGGAACGCGCGGGCTCTACTGTGGAGGCACAGTGACTGCGCTGCGAGACACCATCGGCTACGGGTTCTACTTTTGGGCGTATGAGCTCTGTGACCGTATAATGACCGCTCAACTCACTTCTTGGTCTGCTGTCACGGGCGACGGCAACAATAACAGAAATCATGCAGAGTTGATGCGGGAGACAGCCAAGGTTTTGTTGTGTGGTGGCATAGCAGGCGTCGTGAGCTGGGGCAGTATCTACCCTCTTGACGTGGTAAAGACACGCATACAAGGCCAGATATCTCTCGATCAGACTACAACGCCACTCCTAGGCTCCGAAAAAAGGAAAGGGCCCATACGTATTTTTAAAGATATCTATAGAGAGAAGGGGATGCGGGTGTTCTTTCAAGGGCTGGGGTGGTGTAGTGTAAGGGCCTTCTTGGTCAACGCAGTGCAATGGGGTGTATACGAGTTGGTCATGTCTCAAATATCTCAGTCGAAACATGATAGAGGGAAATAATTGCATTTTTGATTAGAAATCTTCGCGCGTTTATTAGAATGAAGAAGTTTGAGCAGATTATTGTACATTGTTCCTCCAACCCGTGGAGAAGTATACTGCATTTAGCAGGCCATGCCTTCACTTGTGTCTCCCAGCGTCTGGAGAGGAAATGTGAAAGACCGGCCTTGGACGCCACTATAAACTACAGGCCCATGTGTTGGGAATATTGCTTCGGCAATGCTATCGCCATCTTCGTGCATCGCTCGTGCTGCCTCGCTGGGAGGTCTGGGGACAAAGATGCTCTGGGCCGTGTATAGAGTCTGATGTAACTTTCAGAAGTACAGAGACTTTTGCGTAACGATGCCAGTCATTTTATATCCTTAAGAGAGACTTCGACGAGGGTCCTGATACCACACTGCCCAGGGTGATGGCAATCGTGGCGATCTACGAGCCTGAAGAGCTTGGCGCATGGTAAAAGGGCGCGTGTGGTTCCGTGGAACTCTCACTCGACGTGCCGGTTAACTTGTTCAAGATCTTGGACACACTCTTCGATACCTTGACACAGTTTTCCACAAGATCCGGTCTTGTACGAATGGGGATAGTGTCAAGTGATGGTTCACTGCTTCAATCTGTTGCTGGGCCTCCTACGCATTGCTGGTTAGCTGGGGAGATTATAGTTATACCCGACACAAAGGAGCAAAGTAGGACCTGGTAGCACTAGGAGAGGATAGAAATAAGAGTTTTTTTTTTACCTCCAAGTTAGGCTTGATGTTGGAGAGCTTAGATAACTCCAGTTTCGCCACTGAGAGTCTTGCAAGGAGCTCCAATTCCGACTTTTCGGCTTTCAGCTGGCTGGCCTCCATGGTGGCGAGGCGCTGCCATAGGATCTCTCTCTCGTTAATGAGCTCGTCCATGAGGCTCTTACAGTCGGCTTGGGACTTGACCTTCTCTTGTTTGGCTTTTTCACAGGCCTTTTTCGCAGTGTCGCGGGCTGTTGTCACGGTGTCAATGATTGCTTGTAGAATCTCCGTGTTCTTGTGTGCCTTGGCAATTTTGGCAATGAGCTCTGTCTCTTTTTCTTTGTACGTGTTCTTGTCATGTTCGGGCTTGGCGATTTGGCTCTGAAGGATGGCTCTGCTCTCTTCTGACTCTCGAAGTTGCGACTGAAGCCCGGAAATTTGATCTTGGGCTTTCGATAGCTGAGTTTCAGTGGCCGTAAGCTTGGATTCCAATGCCGGGATTCCTGCACACTTCGTCTTATACGATTCTAGGTCGGCGGCAAGCACCTCCTTCGCAGCAATAGCGTCGCGGAAGTCCAAATTTATATCCCAAGCGAGCGCTGTATTTGCGCGAACTTGTCGCCGGCCATTTATATTTGTCCTCAGTCTGGCAAGCTCGACCTTGTATTTCTTCACCTTGTCCTCTTCGATCGCCAACTCTTCGCGGAGCCGTGTGTTAGCCCGTTTAGCCTGACGTTTTCTAACTGGGCGCGCTCCAACTCGTCTCCCGGGTCCTCTTGCTGCTAAGCGATCTTCTAGCTGTTCAATCATGTCACCAAGCTTCGACTTTTCGTCGAGCAGAGTCTGTACTCGCAGTGCACAAGCTGACTTGACATTGCTTAGTGCAGTCTTTTGCTTTGAGACTTCAGCGTGCAGAGCCGCGATTTCAGCCTCTTCCTCCGATCGAAGGGTTTCATCAAGTCCCCGCGGGGTTGCGAATCCACGGTTAGCCTCACTACCCAGAGAGATAAGTTGTCTCTTCTTGGGCAAGGGCGGTGTCATGGTAGCCTCAGATGTTGGCTTTCGCTTCGCTGGGGTTGATTTTGAAGCCATGCTGTCACTGCTATCGTCGTCAAGCACAAGGGGATTCAAGCTGATACCAAGAGTTTTCTTTACGTTTGACGTTGTTGGCAGGAGTTCGTCAAAGGATGATTTCTTACCCTACAAAAATCAAAAAGAGTGAATGAAGGAGTTCAGGTTGCAAGTACCTCGGGGTCCATTGTTGGATTAGCAGGTTGAGAGACCATTGTATCGTGGGGACTACCGGAAGCAGTAAGTAGGGGTTGGGCTGGTTATCCCGCTTCCTCGAAGAGAACGATCACTGACAGGTGCACCAAGTAGGTGAATGAAGAACCGAGAAGGAAGGGAGGGCTACTCGTGGGGCCTTCCGCGCAGCCAGTCTCGGCGCATGATAAATCTCGGCGCATGAATAAAAAAAAAGAATACTGGCCAGACTTGAGATTGATGTTCCGCAGCCCAAAAAAAGACCCTCAACCCACTTCAGCAATGGCATAAGCGGTGCGTAACTTGGTTTCTGTTGAGTTACTCAACCGAAACATATAATGAATCTCATAACTGGTTGCAAAATGATGAGACAGGCTGGGTTTACGAGGTAAAATAGGAGATAATCTTCAACCGTTAGCTTTAGGTAAGAATCTAATCCGGTTAAAAGAAGGTAACTATACAACTTGCTAAGATCAGAACCAAGAAATAGGTGCCCATCGAGATATCCGAGTGAATATGAAGGGAAAGACAACTGAGTTGACAATTACTGGTAAATGGATGCTGGGAAAAATCTATCTCATTTGGATTGTGGAAAACTAAGAAAAGAACAAGAAGGCTTGCACTTTTACGTGGTCTGAAAACTGTTGCTAGGAAAGGAAATTAAAGCAAATTTCTGTTTGCTGCTTAGTTATAGACAGGTAGAAAAAGAGTGAGGGAAACCTAAAATAAAATATAAACATCAAAAAAAATAAACAAGCACGGACATATTACCTCGATTTCCCGGGATAGATAGAACTACTCAAAGATACCTGGCTAGGGATTATCTGTCATACGGAACAGCCACAGGACATAGCTACAGAAGCCACATAGAGTCTTGGAGAGTTCTAGAGTCCGATTTCACTATCATTACCGTAAGCTGAGACACAGGCATGGTGGCAGAATAGTATTGGTGACCTCTCTCGAGGAGTCATACCCTCAGAGGCCTGCGAGGAGGAAAAACTCGTCTATTAGTTGAGGGCATGGGCGGGGTTACATTGAAGTCAAAATTAGGAAACTAGAGCCCCTGGAGACCTTGATGAGATTATTAGTTGAATCGGACTACATTTTCCAAGCACTTAAAGAATTATTTTCTCAGAACAATGATATTTAGAAGGGGTAAAGCAACCTGTCATAAAAAACCTTGTAAGGATTAAATTGAAGCGACGGCAGTATCTGATTTGGACAGACGAGGACTTGGTAGGTAAATATTACCTACCTACGAACCATGATAAGTGATATGCTAACTCTGTGTCAGCAAAAGGGCACACTCAGCAGACTTGATGGACAAGCGGCGGCGATACACTTCATTCTCATATCGTGTCTCTCAACTCAAGTGCATTCAGATGCTAGGCTGCGCATGACTTAGGCGGCAGTGACCCCTGTTGGCTGGATGAAATATGCTGTGATGTGATGTCGGCCTCCAATGACATCTGAACTCTTCTGTAAGGTATAGTCACGCTGTAGTACCTAATGCATGATTGAATAGGTACTATTACTATATGTCATGACATGGAGAAATCGGTATAATCAGGTAAAAGCGTCTCCTGAAGCCGATCGTCTCGAAGTAAAGCGTATCCGATGATTTGGATCAGTACGGTGTAGATACCGTATTACACTGTACCAGCTCTAGATCCTACTCCGATAGCATTTTAAAGGGGTATTTGCATATGTCGGGTCTATTGTAGAGGGGCACCGCAGTGACGTATGCCTCGGCCGACAGCCGTCTTTGAAAGCTTACATTTAGTGACTATTGGCCAAAAACCTCAACACGGTCTTCATCTCGTTTAGCGAAGCGAGGGACCTATGCTGCCGAGAGTATACTGCCCTCGGTAAAGGCTGCCACTGTGTTTCGGTCTTCAAGTTCTGCCGGACTTCACATCCAGCCATGGCAAGCTTCTTCAGAGGCAAGCAGGCAGGCATGCAGAATGACCTGTCGGCGAACATCCTGCCGGGCCTGTTCGCCCCTGATGAGCGCTCTCGATACGGCGTCAACTCTCAGATCAGGTATGGACTATTGCATATTTGTCGATAAGTGAAGCTCATGTGCCGTCTCTACAGCTGTGTCGCCTACGAACCCGTCCAGTCTCTCATAGCTGTTGGCACAAATGAGTCCAGGTTTGGCAGCGGGAGGATTTATGTGTTCGGTCAATCCAGAGTCCAGAAGTTCTTTGTTCCCTCACAGCCGCGCTCCTTTGCCGACATTCAGTTCTGCGCCAACCGTCTGATCAGCTTGGACACGAAGAATGAGGTCACAATATGGGATATTGACGCTGGTGTCCGACTCAATAGCTTCCAAGCTCCGGGTATCGTCACGCGCATGTTAACGGATCCTATGCTTGACTGGTGCTTTGTTGGTCTCCAAACCGGCGAGGTCTACGCCTACGACCTCGACCGCGAACGCTTGTCGCAATTCCGCCTCCCAAACTTCTGGACCGTGAGAGATCCTCGAGCTCGAGCTGTCCCCTTGTGTCGCTACAGATCCACCCAAGAGACGTGGGCAGGCTATTGATAGGGTATAGTCATGGAGCTGTGATTTACTCCTTCAAGCAAAACCAGCCCACTAGATATTTCGAATACCAGGTTCCCCCGGGGGCGCCGGGCGGCAGTCACCAGGCCATCGATACTTTAAGGAAGCCGAAGCTCACTCATGCTTTGTGGCACCCCACCGGAACATTCGTAGTTACTGTACACGATGACGCTAGTTTGGCTTTTTGGGATACCTCGAAAGATGGACGATTAGTCATGGCACGTACTTTATACGACTTTAATGTGGACCAGCCGGGGTCGCACCTGGAGGAACCCAAGCCGAAGCATCCATACACGCAAATAGCTTGGTGTTGTAAACAGAACCCAGAGGATTCCGGCCTCTTAGTTGCTGGCGGTCAGGTATTGGACGGATCTGCTCCTGGGCTGACCTTTGTGGAGCTTGGAGTCACACCCAACTATGCGACTTCTTCATGGCAGGTCCTAGCAGACTATATCAAGGGAAAACAGCGTACCACTCTTGAAACCCCTATTGGAACCGAGGTCGTCAATTTTTTCCTTATCCCGCGAACATCACCGCACTTTGCTGGCGCCCAAGATCCAATTGCAGTATTAGCTTTATTATCGTCCGGGAACTTATTACGATGAGCTTCCCGAATGGATATCCAATCTCGCCGACTAACCAACTTCACCCGTCGTTATCCTTTGTTCATCCCTTTGCTACCAAGGTCACAAATGCTACTCTGAGCCGTGAAAGGTGGCTCGGCATGGTTGAAAATAGACTAAGGGGTGAGCCGATTCTGAAAGGCGGCGCGGAAGCAGCACGATCACGACGCCGCTTTGAAGGTCGGTCAATCATCCAGGTTGCCCATGCAGACAGTACGGTTCGTATATGGGACATTGGCCATGGAGACGAGATTGAAAACTCTACACAGCTTCAAGTCGATGTGGCTAGAGCAGTAAACCGGTTTGAGGATGTCAACATCACAGCAATGAGCATGGCTGCAGAGAGCCCGGAATTCGCTGTCGGCACGAGCAAGGGAGAGTTGGATTGTGTTCATTTATGGTGGGATACTAATGAAAATCTTAAAACTAACGGTCAGACTGCGAATCAAGATCTGCCATCCAATCCCGGAGGACTCTCAGATATCAGAGGCAGATCGGAGCCAAACCTCAAAGTCGGCCTGCAGCCATTCTCTCTTTATGAGATGATGCAGGGATCGATAAGTGCAGTCAAGGTATCGGATGTAGGTTTTGTCGCTGTCGGGTCCGAAACGGCTTCATTAGTATTATCGACTTGCGAGGCCCTTCTGTCATGTTTCAATCTTCGATATCTGACCTGACAAAGTTGGAGAAAAAGTCATCTTTCTGAAGAGCCGCTCAAATGCACCAACTAACAAGGACTGCCCAGTCGTTATTGAATTTGCGGTTTTGACTCTGGACGAGGACAAATTCTCAAGTATATGCTGTTTTATCGGCACTCAGGAGGGAAGAGTTATTACTTTGAGACTTCTGCCGTCTGGATCGAGTTTTCAAAGCCGAACCTGCTGGTGTAACTAATTTGGGCGATCGGGTGATTTCTATCAGCCCGATTGTAGCTGATACTGGGAAGCCGGCAGCAGCAACGGGCCATGCTGTTGCTGGTCTCCGAGAAGGCAGGCACGTAAACGGCTTGCTTGTTGTTGGTGAGTACCGCAAAGTCTTACGTTTCGTGGCTAGTCTTCGCTAATCATTTCTTTCAAGTCACGGAAAGCGAAGTTCGTATATTCAAACCCGCAACTGCCAAAGGGGCATCGAAATCATTCAGTGACTGCCTGTGTAGCGCTGCTGCTGTAACCGAATTTGAGTTGCATGGGATGGCGTTAGTTGGTGTTTTCGGCGATCGAACGACTAGGGCATTTAGTCTCCCAGGACTGAAAGAAATTGGCAATGCTTCATTACCAATGATGGACGGAAGCCGTATTCAAATTCATGTGTAACCGAGGACGGTGAAGTAATCTGCTGGACAGGACCATCCGAACTAGCCATCCTGCAAGCATGGGGAACGGGCAAGGAACTGGAGAATACTGCAGATACGCTCATCAACCCGGATCTTGCGATACCACCCCGCCCAACGATCTCGAACATGCAGTGGATATCCGGGACGCAATACTTATCACCAGCAGACCTAGACCTATTAATAGGTGGCGCAGGGAGACCACCTAGCAAGCGGATGCTTGCTGCGTCAGAGGCAATGGAGGAGCAGGCCCGGGCTGGACCGTCGAGCCCAAGTCAGGAAGGCTGGGGAGACTATCTCACTAGACAACTGAACGAGCGTACAGAAAAGTTGAACATCATGAACGATAGCCTAGATAACGTGGCGACGAGTAGTCAGAATTGGGCCGATGGAGCAAGCAAGTTCGTGAGTAACCAGAAGAGAAAATGTTGTTGGGGAGTATCACTAGCAAATTTTCTTAGGCGTTAGGACCGAGCTGGTTACTTTTGACATTATTTCATCATCATGGTTGGAGTTATAGGAGCTGTGCATGAGAAAAGGAATAAGGTTACTATGTTAATGGTGGAATTAGCGATGTTTGCTTCCGTAGCTACGATCAATCTAAATAAACGAATATTCTATGCTATGAAGTGTGTTATTTCCTCCCCAATCAAAACGCTAAAATATAACGTTTCTTGAGCTTTGTCTGTAGAATGTGGGTGTCTATTACTAAGCGTGATCTTATAAAGGAGACTGGATCTCTCTCAAGTGACAACGATAGTATTTATACATATGTACTATCAACTCCCTAAATATTATACAAGAGCAAAAAACTATGATATCTGCTTTGTATTGCTTTGATGTGATATTTAGATGTTGGCTACGCCAAATAATGATGGCCACTTGTCGATGGAGCGAAGTTGTAACAAGGACTTCTGTGAAGGGCTTGGATAATGATTAAAATATAAAGTCGTCGCTAACCTAGGTATTAGGCATCTAGCTACCGTGCGTTATGTATAACCCATATAAACCGTCAGATCTGTTCAAGAGCTACAAAGGTCCAGGGCCTGAAAATTGGACAGGTTAAGATGACCTGTACTCATCAATATATGCTGCATTGTGATTATCTTATGATATAAGGAACAGTAAATGTTCTATGGACTGATCGTGGAGTAAAGATATAGGATCTTAAAATAGCCGGTAGAACTTACCTAGAGCCCAGTAGATTCATTGATTGATCTTGGACCCTCACTAAGAGCTAAGAGAGTTCCAGCATCTAAATATGACCAAACCCCCGGTTCTTAAACGGACGACTGACCGACTATAAATACCCCAGAGGGTAAACTCACTGGCTGGAGCAAATTTACTATAGCAGAGCCAAGCTTGCTATTATATCTATGAGCCAGCTGCCAGCTGGTACCGAGCGGCGCTTGTGTTGCTGCTGATTTTGACCGTTGAATTTACCCAAAAGTTTCCCTTGGCGGCACTGGCTACCGCTGGGCTCTTACATTCTGCCGGAAATGAATTCCGATAATCACGTACTAATTTTCAACGGTAGCGAGACATTATCCTGAGGTCATGCATGTATGAGGGGATATTCTGTCATGTTGGGGCCTTTGACTTAAGACAGGACGCCCCGAGTTGTTCGACCGACGGTTTGACTTCCCCCTTCTGAGAAACCAATCAGGCTTCCATTCAATTCTGGAGAGAAAGATGCGTTTACTACCACTCACGCTCGTCTTTGGGCTTCTTGTTGGGAGTGATGCTGCTTCATTTGCAGATCCTGCCCCTACCGCACCCGACTTCTACCCCTCTCCTTGGAGCGCCGGCGGCCCAGGCTGGGACGATGCCTATAAGCGGGCGCACGAGTTCGTTTCGAAACTGACGCTTCTTGAGAAGGTCAACTTGACCACCGGCACTGGCAACCAAGCGGATCTCTGCACGGGAAATACTGGCAGTATTCCCCGCCTAGGGTTTAGGAAGCTATGCCTTCAGGAGTGCGTGATTCTCGGAACCATTTTCTCCCCATTTCAGCAACTTTCAGAGCACAATGTTTCCTTTTGGGACGGGAGGATGCCTATAAGCTTCTGCAACCCTCCCAGCTCCCATGATGAATGGCAATGGCTGACTCCGAGCGATGTAGTGGGCCGGTCGGCGTGAGGTACAGTAAGTCTAAAATTAACTTGCGAGCAGTCTTTCCCCCGGAACACCGTATGGAGTGTCTGGCGTCGCTAAGGGTAGCGTAGGCTGTGGTGGGTGACGTGAGCAAAGGGCGCTTGTAAACTCATCATCATACGAGATGTATCACAAGTCCTCTGCTGATATGACGTCCTTTTTATCTAGCTGATCTAAACTCGGCATTTCCTGCGGGAATAAATGCTGCCGCTACATGGTCACGGTCCCTAATACGCAAGCGAGGCGAAGCGCTCGGATCAGAGTTTAGGGACAAGGGGATTGGTATGTATCAATCGTTGTTTTTTTTAAAAAAAAACTCGGAGTGGAAAGAAAGAAACCTATCACATAACTGACTTGGCCATGCATGAAGATATCCTTTTAGGACCCGTTGTCGGGCCTTTAGGTCGTGATCCCGCAGGCGGCCGCAATTTTGAAGCTTTCGGACCCGACCCCTTTTTGGCAGGGATTGCTGTGGCCCAGACTATCGAAGGAACCCAGAATGCGGGCGTTATTGCCAGCGTGAAACATTACATCTTGAATGAGCAGGAACACTTCCGGGGAGGTATTAGTAGTAATATCGACGACAAAACTATGCATGAGCTCTATCTATGGTGAGTCAACATGGGCTCCCCGACTACTTCAAGCGAGCGTGGATGAGGGTGAAAGTCGGAATTAACTTCTTCGTCCGGCTGTTGGCTAATCGCTGCTACTGGCTTATAGGCCATTCGCGGACGCTGTTCATGCTGGCGTTGGGAGTGTCATGTGCTCTTACAATAAGATTAACAACACGTATGCTTGTGAGAACTCGTATGTTCTCAATCATCTCTTGAAAGATGAGCTGGGATTTCAGGGCTTTGGTATGTGTTAAGTCTTCTTATTCCTATCATTACTACTACCTCGGGAGCCATATCTCTCCACCTGGGCCTCGGCAGCACAAACTTAATGTAAATTCGCAGCGAATGACTGGAAGTTCGAAGGCAGAGCATTTATTTAGAGAAGTCTTTAATAACTAGAACATAGTTGTTTCGGATTGGGGTGCACAGCATAGCGGCGCGCTGAGTGCACTGGCCGGACTTGACATGACCATGCCTGGAGACGGAGTCCGCAATTCTACATACAACTCGTATTGGGGTGGAGGTCTCACCGAAGCGGTCCTCTCCCTCGATATTTCCCCGTTCAGGATTGATGATATGGCTGTGAGGATCATGGCTGCATTCTATAAAGTGGGAAGAGACACGAAGCAGGTTGACATCAACTACTCCTCATGGACTAATGAAACCGTCGGCCCTCAGTACTGGCATTCCCAAAAGGGCAATACGACTGTAAACAAACATGTCAATGTCCAAGGAGACCACGCCGAGCTTATACGAGAGATCGGTGCTAAGTCGGCTGTGCTGCTGAAGAATATAGGCAATGCTCTGCCACTGAGGAAACCGGCCAGTCTCGCCATTATTGGCGAGGACGCGCAAGATAACCCCAACGGTCCTAACGCCTGTGTTGACAGAATATGCAATGTAGGGACCCTGGCGATGGGGTGGGGTTCTGCAACCGCCGAGTTCCCATACTTGGTATCTCCTGCAGAAGCCCTTGAAAGGCAGGCCAGCGAGGATAACACCGTCTTCTCCAACGTCAAGAGCAACTGGGACCTGGACGCTGCTCGCGCCGCCGCGAGCAATTCATCTACTGCTGTTGTCTTCGTAAATGCTAATTCAGGGGAAGGTTACGACACGCTTGATGGCAACTTTGGTGATCGCAAAAACCTCACACTCTGGAATGGCGGCGATGAGCTCATCGCTGCCGTGGCATCAGCCAACCCAAACACGATCGTAGTGATCCACAGCGTAGGACCGGTTCTCATCGACCATGTCCAAACACACCCAAATGTCACAGCGATTCTCTGGGCTGGTCTTCCCGGCCAGGAATCTGGTAACTCCTTGACGGATGTCCTGTATGGAAAGGTCAATCCGCAAGGCAAAACTCCTTTTACTTGGGGTAAAGCGGCGCAGGACTGGGGCATCACCACTCTCGTCAACTCAAGCACGCAGCAACCACAACAAGATTTTGCCGAGGGCTCCTTTATAGACTACCGATACTTCGACCGCGAGGGCATTGAGCCGAGCTTCGAATTTGGGTTTGGGCTTAGCTATACTAACTTCTCGTATACGAACCTGGCGATTAAGCCGCAGGTAAGCCGTTGGAGTCTTTGATTTCCCCTTTTTTTTTCTATGACTTAAAGACGCGGATGGCCTCCATAGGCATATTCTGCTCTTGCGACTCCTAGAACCCCCCTAAGTAATGCTTACTATTAGTGGAACTTATTGACTCTGGCTTTATATATAGGATGTAGGGCCATATGAGCCTGCTAGCGGTTCCACTATCGCAGCACCGACTTTCGGCGGCATAGACTACGATCCCGTGGGTGCGCTTCTGCCCGAGGGGTTCGAGAAGGTGCCGGGTATGATATACCCATGGATCAACGACACGAACATCCCAGACAATACCGGCTCGCCAGATTTTCCTTACTCGGCTCATAATCGGTCTGCGCAGCCTATTCTCCCAGCCGGTGGTGCGCCCGGAGGGAACCCGGACCTGTATAAAGTCGTTTATGTCGTGACGGTTGACGTCACGAATACAGGGGAAGGTAATATATTCTCGTCATTATCTAACTCTTCCTCTTGATGGCTTTAAGAGTCTCTGGTCGCCTAGGCTAGGGCCTTGTAGAGAATCCCTCAAATCCCTCCCAATCATACTTTTAGCTGACTCTGAGTGCTCTAGTAACCGGTACTGATGTTCCCCAACTGGTACGAATCATCGCTTCCTTCCTACCTATTGATCCGTGAACCTGCTTCTAACTGGTATTTTTAGTACATCTCTCATGGCGGCTCAGCCGAACCCAAGGTTGTGCTTCGCGGTTTTGACGAAGTTGAGCTGAAGGCCGGGGAGATAAAGACTGTCGCCTTTAATCTGACATATCGTGATCTAAGCAATTGGGACACCGAGGCACAGGATTGGAAGGTCACAAGTTATCCAAAGACCGTGTACATTGGCACAAGCTCCAGGGACCTAAGACTACATGCTGATATTGAATAAGCGTGTTGGACGTTTCTCGAGATTGTAGTTAGAATCAAGACAAGCTCGTAGACACTTAAGATGAGGGTATCTGAGAGGAAGGCCGACAGATGGGATTAACTATTGTGATACCCCTAAAGCTGGGGGCTAGACTCTGGGGATGTGTTACCGCGCCGCTGGTGTACTAGAGGGTCACTCACATCGACTTTCGTGTCGAAGGCGTAATAGTGAATGACACTGCATTTCTTCTGTCGACTTAATTCAAATAGATGAAAGGGGCAAAGCGCAAAGTCCACTTCTTCTTTTTGAGCCTTGACTTCTACTCCGGATTATGATAAAATACGTAACAACAAGAATAGAAAGGCGTGAATAATCGCATTCTTGGGCTAGCCTGGGAACACAAGGGCAAAATAATTGGGCTCAAAGAAAGCTGACATACCTATTGTTCCTCTATAGCTCTTTATGCCATTCATTGACGTCATCCCTTTATATCTCAATGACTATTCTAGTCTCTGTAAATGGATATAAATATTTACAAGAATGTGAGATTTGATGACCTTCTTGTTTCCAGACCGTATTATTGAGCGTTATCTTACGAATAGAATATTCACATTACCGAAAAAAGATGGCCGCCTCCAAGAGCATTAAACTCGCCGCTTTGCTCTGCATTATTTCACAACCTCTGGTTCATGTCGTGGGAGGTTCTCCTACTACTCATTCCAATGTCGTCTATGGTTACACTATTCTTCTAGGAAAGCATAGGCCGTTCTATAATGGCACCTTAAGCAGTAACAGTACTTATAATGGCAATGGTACTTCAGGTACCAATATGACAGCACCTTCAGGTCGGCACCCGCCTTACTGTGTCTGTTATATATGCTGTATGACGAAATCCTGCCAGTTTGGAAATATGACCGAACAGCCTAACTCAACTATCGGGCAACCAAACAGTCAAAAGCTGCCCACGTTGGCTTCTTCATATGAAGCCCATCCGATAAGTGCTGCTCCCAGTGCGATCGGAGGGCGCGTGATAATCTTGTTGGATATCATGGTTTGGTTGTGGATATGGATATTATAGGCTTTACGTTAGTTGAACTTGAATAAAAATGCAATTTCTAGCCAAGTTGGCTTCCTGAATACCTGGGTGGCCAATCATAGTGCTATACTAACTTTTCGGGTATTACTTTTGCAGAGACATTGTTCAACAGCGACCTCGAGATTGTACCGCCTCAAAATTCTTTTTTTTAATAAACAGCTTTTATTCCATGTAGGTGATACTTTAAGAAACGTTTTAATAATGAAGAAAATTTTTTGAACATATAAAAGGGGTTATACGGCCATATAAAATATCTAGGTCGTTAATATTAAATTATATATAATACTATTCCAACATCATCTAATGAGATTTGTTGACGTGCGGCTTTTATTCTCGACTTGTCCTAAATGTCCCCAGATAGACATCAAAGTATTCCGTACGGCTATATGCTTTGCTGCCCTACGATCACCTACACAAGTTAGCATTATGATAACTTATATGTGTCTCGCAGCCCCCAAAGACCTACCTCACCACCTTTGTAGGTAAGTAAACTCAAGGACATGTGTATGTACGTATATCAATGTAGGTAGGTATCAATGCAAGTACATCCTAGTCCAAGAAGGCAAACAGGTAATCACAACCAGTCAACACCAAATTTAATACACAAGAGGATATCCAACGAAGATGAATGTGTAATAAAATGTCATTTCATTAATCATTTCATCTCAAAGTTAAGCGGTGCCTCGCAAACGCCGCAGTGTCTCCCCCACACATACATCGCCCAGCTAACTCCTCTCTCATTCAATAGATACGCGCCATACAGAGAGAGAGACACGAGAGGGGAAGCCTCCTCCCGTTAGACGAAGCCCTTGTGCTTTTGCTTTTCGAATAGAAAAGTCTCTAGACGCCGCGCTAATAAAATTTACGTAACCCGCCACAATCACACCTTCTGTCTCCCAGTGTTGGTACATGTTGGTTGCTGTGCGCCATGTCATAATATTGATAATCGAATACTTCATCGTTGAACCCACTCCCAAGCATCTTTAAGTCGTCGCACTCCTGACTAGGGCTTCTACTCCGCTTTCCTCCTGGCGCGAACCAACTCGGCGGTGAGCTCGGCATTTTGCCGCTCACTATCATGGATTCTTTGTCGTGCTTGTGTTCGATCCATAACTCTGGCTTCTCGTTCCTCCTGTAGTTTGTGTTCTAGCTGGCGCAGCCTCAGCATCCATTGGTTGTGCTCGACCCCCGGCCCGGAGCCCGCATCGCCGTGTGAAGAGCTCAGGCGTCCCCTCTCGGATACCAAAGTGTTAGAGGAGCTCCGGGCCAGGCTATTGATAGTGCCCCTATTGGTTGTCGTCTCGAAATGTGTGGTTTTGCTACGAGGAAGTTTTGACTCTCGCCCATGTGGGCCGGTAGGTACTAGCGGCGAAGGACTTCCCCCTCGATCAACTCTTCACTTGACGACACATGACTGTTCGATTGCTTTGTGAGTGTTCGTTCAGGGAAGCCTCCGCCCCGGTTGCGAGCGTCGTGGGCACGTTGAAGCGTCGCGTGCTCGATTTTGAGGGTGCGATACGCCGTCTCCAATTGGGTGAGTCTTGTCTGCGCGTCATAACTGCCGCTGGTGAAACCGGATCGCACAATGGCCTCGAGCCGCTCTAGTTTCTTTGTACGTACTTCAAGATTGTTTTCAAGTGTCTGGTACTCTTTCCAAAGCTCGCGTTCAACGGACTTGATGCGAGTTTGGAAGTTACCCAATAATGACTCGATTGTTTTGATGGCTGCGAGTAAGTTCTTGCTAAAGCCGGGAAGCATTGTCGATATAGATTC
This sequence comes from Amphirosellinia nigrospora, assembly GCA_004123355.1. Lineage (NCBI taxonomy): Eukaryota > Fungi > Ascomycota > Sordariomycetes > Xylariales > Xylariaceae > Amphirosellinia > Amphirosellinia nigrospora. The sequence goes on from SCHM01000001.1 coordinate 777,388, forward strand.
GATAGATGGCAACGCCCGGCCGTTAATCAGGCTATTGTTATGTGTCCAGTCGGATCCGCAGAGGCCAGCAAGACGCGTCCACAATACTAAGAGTAGATTGTTGCGCTCAGCAAGTTGTTCCTTAAATACCCCTTCCAGCTGGGCTATTTTCTTTTTGTCCGATGCTCGAGTGGCCTCGAGCTCTATGATGCGTGAATCCTGGCTGGTGACTGTCCGCGTTACGTGTTGATGGGTGCGTTGGAACGTCTCGAACTGATTGTTCGTATTACGATGAGCCTGGCGTTCTTTGTCAAGCATCTCTCCGAGCTTCCGAGACTCGAGGGCATGGGATTCAAGCAGACTGTCGCGTTGCTTGATAATATGCTCTTTCTCTAATAGAGAGTTCTTCGCACCATCGAGCTCACGATTGGTAGTCTCGAGTTCACGCTGAAGCGTGGCGATGGACTGGGCACAAGTTAGTCTTGGAATCCTTGGATACGGGCATTAATCAGGTGTCTCACCTGCAATAGACTTGACCGGGTTCCGTTCAAATCTCCTAGAGCCTCTCGCAAGTTATTCTCTAATTCTATGAGCCTCTCCTTCCACTGCGTCACCTCTATTTCCCTATTGCCAAGGCTCTTCCGGAGGGTTCTAGCCTCCTCTTTGGCCGCAGATGCCTCACGATTGAGATCGTTGACAATCTGCTGCACTTCCTCTTTCTCGCGGTTGGCAATCAACTCTCGTTGTTTACGTTCATTGGCGAGTCGTTGATCGAGCTCCTTAGCGCGATCGCGCTCGTCCGTAATGATTTGTTCAGCGTTGGCGAGCGCTGCTTCGAGATCACCAATCCGTATCTTATCTCCTTCTTGCTCTTCACGTAGGAAAGCAATTTCGCCTTGACTAGACTCTTGTTGTACGCCTAGTCTTTGGGTCTTTTCGTTGGATTCTAAGAGTTGGGTCTCGAGTTCTTCGAGTTCCTTTCCAGATTCGGTTAGTTCGTGCTCAAGCTGCTCAATTCTCTTTTGTGTCTTCATCTGTTCATCCTCGAGTCCTATGAGGGATTCTGTCATATTATGCATCTCCTCCTGGAGGGCTTCGAAATTATCCGAGCGATCTTGAAGATCCATTTGAAGTCGCTGAATCTCATCAATCTTCTGGTCGACGTCAGCTTCTAATTCGTTCACAAGCCCTTGGGCTTCTTCTTGTAGATCTGCAAATTTGGTCTCCCAGATGGCCTGGTCCTGCAGGGACTCATCCTTTCCGCCTGGATAGTGATTAGATCATTCATTGCATTCTCTAGCTCGTCCTGGGCGATTGCCGCATTTTCTTCCGCCTGTCGTTTACCCTCCACCGCTTCTTCAAAGTCTGCCATGCAGGAGTCGAGCTCTCGCTGGAGCTCCTGATTGTTGAACTTCATCTCATTCATTTTATCGCGTTGTTCTGCTATTTTATTTTCAAGACCCTCCCGGTCTGCGTCGTCTAATACGGTTGTGAGCTGAGATCGCCCACTTCCTCTTGACATGGGGCGCATATTGGCGCCGACTCGTGATGCCGATCGATCTAAAAGACTATCGAGAGTTGAAGGTGCTGGCCCGCCACGTCGTTGAGCCAGCTTGAGCTCTTCAATCTCCTGGTACAGCCTCTCTTTCTCACGATTACGGGAGGTGAGCATCGAAGTCTGCGCGCCAACTTCCTGCGTAGCTCAGCGTTTTCATGCCGGAGCTTCTCACTCTCTTGGCGAAGGTCTTCAACTAATGTTGACGACTGGCTCAAGGAATGGGCCGGATCTGCTTCTCCGGAAAAGCTGGAGACGGGGCGCGACCGTGAAGGTGAAGCTTGTCTTGGCTTTCGAGAGATATTATAGATATTCGTCGTATGGTGCAAGCCGCCGCCCACAGGTATTGACCCGTTCATCTCTTGCTTCAGTGAAAAAACCTCATCTCGCAACTTCCGATTCTCGTCATCAGCTTGTTCACGGCGTGCCGTCTCTTGTTCCAAAAGATCTTTCCAGACTTCTGATTCCTCTTGTCTTCCCAGACTGTCCCCTACACGCTCGGTAACCCTGTCTCCCATTGCCTTGACGGTTTTTCTACCAGCTTTCTCTTCTCTAATTCACTGGCCATACTTTCTGAGCGGAGTCGTTCAATCTCGCGTACGAATTCTTCGATTTGCTCGCGTAGCAGTATAATCTCCTCCTCATTCGCCTGTGCATTCGAGTCAGGGGTTGGTGTCGCTCCCCCTTCTGACGAAAACCCGCTCCGCGCGGTGCTGGGACGACCTTCGTCATTGTGGTACCGTTTCTCGAGTTCTTTGACTCGACGTCTCAGCATTTTATTATCCCTCTGTATGACAGCCAACGACGTCCTCAACTCAACATTCTCCGAGATCATTTCCTTAATACCCTCTTCGGAGAGTTTGTCTAGCCGGTCCGAAAGAAACATGACCTTGAGCTTGAGGTCAAAGTTCTCCTTAGAGAGCCGTTCAATCGTATTGGACTGCTCCTTCAAAGTCATGTTCCTTCCGCTCCGCGCGGCGGTGCTGGCTGCTGGCGTGTAGTCGGTGAGCTTGTGGTATGATGGCAGGGGCGTAGATAATGCTCCTTTCGTTTGGTACTCCACAGCAAGAGACTCGGGCACCTCGACGCTGCGTACGTGTCGCGCGATGATGGTGTCTGTAGGCGCGTTGAGAGGACCCCTCTTCGCCTTTGGAGTAGCCAGCGTGTCGGCGTGATGTTCCTGGACGGGGCTCTCGACTTCTTCTAGAGGTTCAAGCGGGCCGTGCCGTTCGAGACTGTCGTCGAAACCGGAAGCCATGCTTCCCATGCTGAGAGACCGAGAAAGGTCGTGGCTGACGTTGCGTGTCAGACCAAAGGCAGGAGCGGCACCTCCAGACTGAAGTGCATAGTCGGCACTTAGGCCAACAGTACCGTCGGTATCGTTGTCGTCGCTGGCGAGGAAAGAAGAGGCGGAAGAGCGCTGGCTGGTATTCCTGGTGCGCAGATACTTGGGGCGCTGTGTAACCTTGAGGGCGTTGCCCGGCGTAGCTCCAGCGTCAGTGGACAGCTGATTAGCGGTTACATTCGAGTCATTATGATTTAAGGTGGGAGCGCCAGTTGAGAATGATGCGTCGTCATTGGTATCCTCTATGTTGGAGATGTCCTCAACTGGCATGTCATTATCGTTATGCCCACTGGTAGGGTTATCAACTGTGGCATGAACGGCAGAGGCAGCTCGAGACGCGGCACGGGCTACGACAGCGGGCGTAGGAGAGGACAGGGTCTTGGTGGTGAATGTAGAATCGGCGGCATTGGTGTCGTCGTTGTCGTCGTCGCCGTCGCCGTTGCTGTAGTCTTCACCGTAGTCGGGGCCGCTGCTAGACTGGGATTCGGATAGCAAAGAGCTCTTTAATTGCTTCAATTGAGCTGGAGAAGAACCAGACGAAGTGGGAGCAGGGGTCGTAGCTTCGGCCGGAGATGTGGCCGCGAGGGATTCGCGTGTCGACTGCTGGTTGGCCTCGGGCTCTTCCGGGGTCGATATTGGAGCAGCCTCAGCCTGCGGATCGGATTGGTCTTGCGGCTGCACGGGTGCGGCAATAACCGGCGTGGGGTTTGCCTGGGCGCGGCGTCGAAGAGGTAGATGTCGTCAACGCCAGCGTCTGGACCGGCCACCTGGATGGTGGGAGAGGCAGGCGGCATGAAGCTCGACTCGACATCCTGTAAGTGAGCGCGGACGTGTTCCTCATCTGTGAGAGAATCGGTATGTAGATCGTACTCGGGCTCGATCTTGGTGAACTCGACTAAGCTGCTGTCGTCGGGGTCATCGTCGGGGTGAGGGTGAGAGTGCGAATGCGAATGCGGATGCTGGACCTGGGCTGACTCTTGTTCCACCTCAGCGTGGTCCTGCTGGCCAGCGCCATGGTTTTCGCCCTCCTCCATTACTCGGTAGTGACAGCGGTCTAGCTATGTCAAGCTCATGCGTGGGCAATCGGCTTCGGTAGGGTACGTAGTATCGAGACCTAGTTCGCAGCCCGGATAACACGAACTTTTACACGTGGTAGAGGGTGAATTGTACGCAGGCAGACACGGGTATGGAAATATACGAGGCTTGAAGAAGCTGCTAGATGCTGATGGCTGTCTATAGATCTCTAGACCTCTGGGTGCTGACGACAATGTGCCTGTAGTCAATGGTCGAACATCAGGTGTCAGAGGCACTTGGCCTTAAGCCGGAAATGGGTGCTGGAGTTGAGTTTGGGGACTGATATGTAAATAAAGGGAGACAAAGGGCATGATGCGGACCTGGTGTTGTTGTTTCGCAGTATGGGTATTTCAGTTCAGGTCGCAATGAGACAATGTGTAAGGCGTTCACTGTAAAATAACTGCCTGGTAATATGACTCGAATGGCTATTCACTGAGGCTCAGACACCGTTAGATTGCTTGACAATGGGCAGACATGGGCGCGCTTGAGCATTGAATTGATTGAATTGGGTCTTGATGATCAGCAACAATCCAGACTTAGACTGAAAGTGTTGATGCGATTGATGCCCCATTGATTGCCCCCCAATGGAACTACACTGCAAGCCCTGTCTGCTGTACGGAAGAGGCATAGTGCTCAGTACCTACCGATAGCGCCATCCAATAGCCTGTAAAGCCTTCCAACCTTCTGTCGTTGCTCGGTCAGCGATAGGCGGCTTCCACTAATCCATGGCGGGCTAGGCGCTCTACCGCTTATCAGTCCAGACCTTTGACATAGGGACCCCTCATTGTTGTGTCATAATTATTCGAGGTCTTTCTCTTCATATAGAGATCTTATTGCGCAATCTTCTCACTTCATGCCTACTTGTCCTACATAAGTGAATGTCTGCTCTGTATTGTACACTCATTTCTGAATCTTCATCGCGACTATATATAAGCAGAATACCAATTGGAGTAAATTGAATAGCTTCACAAGGATGGCCAGTGTTGTGATCGATTTAGCGTCACAAATTCTCCGATAGCAGTAGCATAAGGTACACTGTGTAAGCTAGCTCAACGGATTTCTATTATTAAAGTCCACTGTAGTGTAGCCGTTGGATCGTGTTGAAGACCAACCTAAGAATAGTAATGCAGTGTAGATCTTTAATGGGATCAAGAACGACCATTTTACTATGCATAAGTTCGTAAGGCAGGTAGTATGTATGGATACAATATCTACCCAAATGCGTCGCCCAACCATTCCAACGTAAGTCGTGAGCAACATTACACTATATATACATGGACAACTTATATCTAATTAATCATACACACCACACTTCAACCCTATGATTACCTAATTATTAAAAGTCTATCTTCTTCTGGTCACAACCACGGTGCCTCTCGATCGTGGCCCTCGTCGACTTGCACGTAATGGTAAAGGCAAGGAGGGAAGACTTGGAGAGGAGCTGAGTCTCGAGCGAGCAACCTCGTTTTCCTCAAATTTCCGAGGTGGATGGGGCAGTGAAAGCCCGAGGCCTTTACGAGGCGAGAACCAACTGTCACCAGTCGCGATCTTATTCACCGCCCGGAATACACGCTCCAATCGAAAAAGCGCCCCGATCTCAGGCCGCAGGAGTGCTCTCGCGGATTCGCATCTCGTTAAGATCGCCGAAGCATCCGTCTCGCCGAGCAGCGCCGTCCAACGTCGCCATATCCGGCAGTCATTGGACGCGAAAGTGTGGAATATGGCCTGCTGTGGAAGAAAATACCGAAGGGCCCGCGGGAGAGTAAGTGATACAGCAGGTTATCTACCGCATACCCTAACAATGGGTACGATGAGGTGATGAGATTGCGCTGGTCCATTACGTTCCTCTGCCATGTGGGTGATGTCTCCAGCGATAAGACGCTTTGTTTCGTGTCCGGGGAATTCGGGTTCCCGCTCACCAGGGGCGATAGATCTGACGTGTTCAGGTATACCAAGACTGTACGAAGAAGGCTATAGTGGCAGATGTCGACTGCCTCGTGGTCGGCGGTATGGTTGTTGCTCGTCCCGATGACAGCACAGCGAAGCCCCTGCCGGATAAGAAGAATGATCGGACAGATTCATTGATAGGATAAATATGTTGGAGGCCAAGCGACTGCTGTGTATTACCCTCCTCATCCGACGACCTCGCCTCCAAGAGACCGCACGTCCGGGAGCAAAGCCATTGATAAAATTGGGATGGTGTGTCAAAATGCTTGCCCGTCTTCTGCAGCTCCTGCATCGACCAAGGCAGGCCAACATCCAGCGCGGCATGCGGATCGGAACAGAGCAGGAAATTTGTGCGGCCCAGGCGAACGGCCATTCGTAGGTCGTTGAGCATCATAGGCTCCGGCGACAACATAACCCATCGCATAATTGTCGTAGCGTCGGCTTTTTCTTTGGACGAGAGAGCTCCCAAGGTCCATTCATACAGTCTGTACAGATTTGTCGGAAGCTCCCTCAGTACCTGGTTCACGAAGTCCTGCTCTCCTCCACCATCGAGAACCTCGTTGATTATGTTTGTCGCAAGTTGTGCCCATAAGAAACTACTCCCAGCCTTCTCGGCAATATCCTTCACGACGACTGACCGCTTCTCCAAGCCCGGCCTTAGGCGAGACTGTACTAACCATGCAATATCTTCGGCATTATGATCTCCGAGTTGTAACTGAGTTATATTGGCTGGAACTGGTTCGCTAACTGGTCGGCTGGCTAGGCACACACTAAAACTCGGACTCCGGGCTATTTGACATAGGCAATACAGGAGTTCCCGGATATACTCGTCGTCGCAACTATCCTCTGCATCGATCAATATAAATGTCCTTCTCGCTAACGTCCAGGGCTTTCTCGGAATATAGTCATCGAGAAAAATTCGGGTTAATTCTGTGTCATTTATACGACCCTCGCGCACACTGGAGAGTGTTTCGCGAAGATGCGGGTCGTGCAAAAAGCTGATAAACCAAGGAACGGATTGTGGTAATCGATCGCAAGCTGCCTAGCGTTGAGTCTGAGGCGAATATTCCATCGCGACTTTGGCCGTCTGCGGTGCAATATATGATTGAGGTTGTAGTGGGTTTCCACTGCTTTTCCATTTGGCACCGAACATGCCGTAACTGAGTTGACTTACCAGTACCTAGAGCGCCCTTTAGCCAGAGCAGTTTCTTATTGCTTCCATCCTGACGACGATACCAATCGCAAAACTCCTTTGTGCTACATATTCGTCTACACGTACCCAGGGAGCTCTCTTTGAGAACTGGCCGGGAGCTCCTGGCCCCAACTCGGCGACCTTGAAGTTGTTGCAAGCATCCTGACGTATGTTAGCCTATGCTTAAAGGATGAAGAATAGAAACGTCGTGATTACATACTCAATTCTTCCACACTGAGTCCTCGGTACTATCGTTCTTCGTTAGCCATAGACGTCAACGGCGATTTGACAACGAAGCACTACCTTGAGTTTTTCATCCCTTACAATATCTTGAAGGATCTTGGATAGTGATTTGAAACCAGCATCACTCGCCGATTTGAAGTGGCATAGCGTGCGGTGATACGCAGGTAAGCTTTCTGCGTCTTCTCTTATGTCTCCCAGCTTACTCGCCTCGGTACGACTGTTCTGGCTTTATACGTAAGCTCGTTTTCAACTTTTTACTTGAAACAGGGGCGAAACCCACGAATGACCCATTTGCGTCACCCTGCCATTCCTGATATGTTTTAACTACAAAGTTGAAGTGGTGCCACAGCCGAATGAAGGAATCCTGTGCTTCGGCCCATCTAGGATTGTTTACGCCGCACAGAACGGAGAATACCGAGCTCTCCGTTTTACCGCTGAAGGACGTCTCTGCCATTGATGCCACTGTGTCTGCCAGTGGCTCCTGCTCCACCGCTCGGTGCGGGCAACCAAAGAATATGACCGCGGCCGTAGAGCTCAGGATGTCCTGTTCGTTTTTCGCCTTGCTAAACTCAGCTTGCCGTAGCATCTACGGTAAAAATAAGCATGAGCATTTCCGCTTATAATCCCAAGTCCTAAACTCACCTCCTTCACGATGATTCCACCGACGGAATGCGCGATGATAACCAGGGGTTTTTGTTGTGCGTCGGCACTACCCCGAAGCTCTCCGAGCTCCCGAAGAAGATCTTTTGCATGAGAGAAAAGATCAGGCTGAGCAACAACCGGCATATCGCCATTGCGGAGAGTATGGTATCCCCAAGTGATCACGCGCACCTCCGGACAAGCCACCGGGAGTAAATCCTGGGGCCAGAAAAGTGAAGCCGACGATACATTAGACTCAGGTTGCTGCGCATTGGTCCTTGGAACAGTGGCCGACCGATATTTCGCTTCCGAAGATCTCGTCCTCTTGGGCAGAAGCTTCAAAGATCCGTCACGCGCAAATGGATCGGTCCTTGTTCGAGCAGTCGACGCTGCGTTGTCATCGTATTGCCAGCTCCGTATCGGATGCCCCCCTAAGCCATGGACGAAGACAACACTGAGAGGGTATCATAAGCCGGTGCATCTTGAGATACCGGTATGAAAAAGGAACGAACTTACTCAACGAGCGTATTGTCGCTCTTTTCCGGCTCATATAGTACATGAAGACCAACGGAGGGGACCCCCTCTTGGAGTGGACTCATAGCGGCGAATCATAGAGGAAGGACCCTTTCCACTCATCGAAGAATCAGATCTGTCTCAAGACGATATCACTCCATGTGCATTTTCGATGCATTAGCACAATAAATCTCAGTGATAATGTCCAGTTAGATTCCAAGGTGCCGCCAGCTTTGCTTATATTTGACAAGCATTAGGCAGTTGGTGCCTGACCTCATGCGATGTGATCTGGCATGCGAGATGTTGATGGGGGGGTCAGTGTCGTATGGTAACGCGCTGATGCGAGCAGACGTGTTCTCCAAGGGGAAACAAAAAGGCAAAGCGAAACAGACCGTGTCCGCCTCACCCAACAAATCCCACCCTGGGCAGGCCTATCTCATGTCTAGATACCATATATATATAATCCGTGCCGTGTCACCATAGCCTGTCCGGCTGATTGATTGGCCACCCGCGCGCAATAAGGCTAAGCGGTTTTTTATTTAGATATTTTTTATTTCCAAAAGTACTATGTAAGTAAAATAAGTGTCACAACAACAAGGCCAGGTAGGTAGAGAGGCAGTGTTCCCACCAGGAATTATAGTAGCAGTATGTTCTTCTCTCTTCGACGCCATCGCGCCACCGTCTCACCTCGTGTTGTCGGGATACACTATGCGATATCCCGAGACGAGAGTGTTTTACCTCTCCTCTCTCCTCGCCTAATCAAAACTCTTCGCCCCAGCTTTCTTCCCCTCGTAGGTTTACATAGTTGCGGCTGAAGCCAACTCGGTGAGGTTGCTCGACATTGCGTTTCAACTCGTCGGTCGTCACGTATCACACCTGCCGACATCACACGACCGGAAGAGGAATGTCCCAATAGTTCTGTCTAGCGACGTGATCACTCTGCTATTATTTGAGTCGCCTATAGGTAATCATGACGTCTCGTTAATACTAAAAGCACTGTGACCCGACGCACTATTGCCCTCGGTCGCACATTGTTCCACACGTTGCGAAACAGTCGCTACCAGTACTGTTGCTGCTGATCTCTCCAGCCTTGATTGATTTACGTGCGCGTCTCTTGATTGGGTGGCCCCGTGTTTCTCGTCACCCTTTCCACTGCGAAGCTGAGTCACCCGACGACCGCTGATCCGCACAGAATATGAGGATGCGATATGATTGATGTGTATACGTGATTGATATCTCCCTAGCTTTCTCTTGGATTTATAGGAATTTACGTATGCTAATAGCCATAGAATAGGTAGGTGTACAAGTTTTAACCGACAAGAACATTTTCACTAAATCGCCATAGAACGTAGCGATAAGTTTTACAGCTATGATCGCTTTTCTTTGAATCGGTTGGGCTTTTTTCACGAATGCCGACTTCCCAGGGTAGTGATAATGCACCGCCGGTATATACAGGGAAATGATCCGTAACGTGGCTGCTGGTGATTGTTACGTTACTGTGATGTGTTTCAGAACTGTTAAGAAATATACCTGCGCAGCTTGTTCCACCGATTCTTACTTCCCATAATGTGATCTTTATGGACTACGATTGAGCATCTTAGTCATACAAGTTCAATTCTCGATTGGTCTAGTGGTCAGGATACCTGCTTGTCATCACAGATTCTCTATACGATAATCCGCAGGTGGCCGGGGTTCGATTCCCCGATCGAGAGACTTTTCCTTTTGCCGATGTAATGGATCGGTTCATCTTTTGTTTTACTTTTTATCTTTAAAGAAATGTGTCCCTTCTAGTTGCCTGTAGCTATAAGGAAAGATTTGACCTACAGATTTTGTAGTAAGAGGAGCTTAATCAAATCCAGGGGCTGTCCGTACTACACGCTATTATACCCAATAAATATGTCTTGCACTTCGAGAGGGATTTCATGATAGAAAAGGCTACTTCAATGTCGTTAGATTGTATCCTTGCTTCTAACACATAAAAGCACGTAAGTTGCCCCTACAAGACTACGGGTTTTTTAACGACTGCATATAGGTCAATTCATAAACTCGAAAGGACTATGTAATGAAGAACGCACAAAGGCATTCATGCGCAAGCAACAGCAAATGCAACTGAAAAGGTACAGATAGGGGCAAGTAATCTTCACTATTCCTCCTAGTATTCTTTCTTTTCTTGCGGCAATCATAAAGTGTGTTTGAATTGCTTACTCCCTCCTTCTCACACCCCTTTTTCTAAGCCACCGTCCCAACAGGAAATAGGAACAAACCTCGTGTGCGTCCCCTAGAACCCCAGGATCTCGTTTGCTTTTTGTATGACCTTCCTAGCACCGGGGCTGTCTGATTCCACCCCAGCAATCTTCTCAAAGCCGAAAGCCCGTAGTCCTTCCGAGTCGGCATGTGTCCGAAGATAGGACTCCGTAGGCCGATTCACATGTTGTGACTCGCCTCGTCCGCCAGGGAAGTCCGGAGCGGGGGTGCCCTCCAAGAAGGCATTTCTCTGACGCCTGAGGTATATGGCGTTCTGCTCAGTGACGGGGCATACTGGGATGTAGAGGACACTTGAATCCGACTGCCCGCTGTGAATCTTGTCCACGCCATGAATAGCTAAGGTAATATGTTAGCTTCGTATAGAGAGAGAAAAATCCGAGGACTCACTGTCGCAATGCCACAAGACGAAATCGCCCGGTTTGACTTCGGGCATATGCACCATACTATGCCAAGCTCAAGATGTGGGTGGAGGTCCGTGTTAAACTCCTGTCCTTTGCCTAGTGTTGCCCCATGCAACTCGCTTGTCATCTCGGAGCCAGCGAAAACCCAGTTGTCAGCTACCAGGTACTCTTCGGCAGACACATCCCTTGACTCCTGAACAGGTCTGAAGAATGGGCGGAGAAGCATGTATGCGGATGACAATCGAAGTAGCGGATTAACCAGCAGCGTGCCTCAAAGCCTTTAGTGTAACTCATGCTCAGCCATCCCTGGAACATGCGGAACATCGAGGCCGCCCCGAGTCCGTCGTAGTTGTCCATACAGGCGCTGGCTCTAGTACTGGCGTCCCATGGGTCGTACTCCTCCCACGAGCCTTCGAAGACCTTGTCATAAACGCCGCCGAGCCCATACCCGTTCTTCTCCCACCGCTCGACGCTGCCTCCGTCAACATGGGGCCCAGGGCAAATTTCGCATCACCTGGTTGCCTAATCCGTACACGGTCTGCATAGGAAAGAGTCTGTGATAGCGAGATCAAGCTCTCGGGGTTCGATGACTGCCAAACATTCATGAGTTTGGATTGCACCTTCAAAAGATTTGGATGTGCTCGGGCGCGGATCTGGGGGCTCGACCAGTATAGCTCGAATACTTGAGGGTTGTCTTGTGGAAATGCTACACTCACAGTTAGAAAATGGCATAGGAAGAGCACGAAAGATTCATTTTACCTTTTGTCGAGGGGTTTTGTCTGACATATTCTTCAATATCGGTCTTGTATGCGCGGGCTTCATTCTCGGGTATCACACCCCTGATGACGGCAACGCCTCTCTTCTTGATCTCCGAGCGCAGCCTTTTTAGATCATCATCCAAATTTGCAAATTCGAGGCTCGGTATGACTTTCGACCCTTCTTCTGCGAGGATTTTGTTTTCCTGCCTAAGCTGGGTCAGGAGCCTTTGCCAGCTTGCAATGACGCGATCTTCATGGCCAGCCACCAACGACTTCTTCAGGTCGAGGAACCGTTCTGGCAGCGGTGGCGTATTCCCACCGGATAACGAGGCGAAAGCATCAGAAATATTGCCTTCTCCTTTCATCTGGTGCTGCTTAGAAGCCATTGTCGTCATGTGGCGTGCTAGACTGTATCTTAAAATCGCTATTAGGCACCAAGTTGGTAGCAGGAATGGGCCTCAAAATATGGTTTACTATCGAATTCATTTGTATTGAATCTTTTGTGATTGCTGTCATATCTACCGAATCTATTATATATATATATACGTACATATATGGCGGAATGGCCTATGCAATGCGAGGCGGTATATCTGCGTCGGAGTACATCGTGATGCTGACTGACAGAGTCTTACCTGTACAGCCAATGGCGGAACACAGCGGGCCGCTATACGAACACGGAAAAGGTGTCTTGTCCTCCCCAGGCCTACAAGATGATCATCGTCAGCGGGCTACTGTCGGAGCTTCGCGACTAGTAGCTGTCCAAAGGCACACCTAAAGTTGCACGCGCTAAAGAGCATGCTATACAACTATATTAGCTCACGAAGGTGGCTTTTGAAGGCTTCCATCCGTATTATAACGAGGGTCTATAAATTACTTATGTATCTAAAACATAGGGTTCTCAACAACAGTGTTCTCATTTCTGCGCAGTTACAATTTTCGTACGCTATGTGAAGGGAATTTGTGAGGGCAAATATATGGGCGGACTAGCCGCTTTTGGTAGCCCCGACGTGTCGGAGCTGGTCACGGAAATGGGTCCTCGAAGAAACGGAGTAGATAGATAAGGTAGGACGGTCATTCTCATCATGTTTGTATTTTGTATTGTGCAGCAGAGGGTGCTTTTGACTTTTCTGTGCGTAAAATGAATAGCTACCCGATTTGTCTCATCTGGGTTCGGCGACAACGTCGGAGATGACAGATTAGGTCATCGCCGCTCTATTACAGTTTAATTCTCGGGATAGAATCCCGTCGCTGTCGAGTCATGGTCAAATTCGTGGAATCGGACACGACCGGCCTGCCGCTCAAACGAAAACAAGTCGCACATGCGTGTGAAAAGTGCCGTCGCCGGAAAAAGAGATGCATCCACACGGATCTAAAGCCGCACGGCGATCCGTCTTCCGCTCGGTCGCCCGACAGGTCTTCGGCGGCCGCGGCAGAGAGGTCGGAACCTTCGCGGCCCTCACCGAGCAATCAGAGTAGTAAGACGCACGTGTCGACTCCGGCTCTTTCAACAGGCGACACGCTGCCAGCTACGCCCATCGTTCAGGATGGGGAGGCAGAGAAGCGCAGAGACGCCCATCTTTCGACATACTATGGCGATCTAAACCCGGAGGCAATCCTGATGGAGGCCACTAGTCTGTGCTCTAAGCGCGATGTCTCGGCACCTGGTGGCCTTGGTATCTGGCAGGCCCCTATTGCTCCTCGTGCCATCGCGCAGAGCCCGAGCGTTCCGAGTGTGCAGTCGTCCTCGCGACGGGCGGTTCAAGACATGTTGAAGTCGTACCTGTGGAACCACTGCCTCCCGTGCCGCGCCCCAGCACCCGACTATGCGGTGTTGAGGCGCATATACTTCGAGAAGATGAACCCTATATTTCCCATCTTCGAAGACCCCTCGGTGTCGAGTATACCGGATGAGCCAACAGACATCCTGGTTCAGCAGGTGATTAGCCTCGCTGCCGCCGCGGACCCCGAGGCTACGCAACATCTTCGTGTGAGCCCTAACGGACCTCTCCTCTCCCGCCAGGAATTCTGCGCCTCGTTGTCTAATTCCGTGTTAACGACACTGGAGGCTGGAATTATAACGGACCGAGTTTGGCTCACTCGCTTGTCGGCTGCTCTGTCATTATACACACAACCCACGAATGCCGAAGAGGCCGACATCCCGGCCCTCTTGAACAGCCGTGCTGTTCATCAAATGCACACGCTTGGAATTCAGATGGCGGTGGACGACGGACATCCGAAGAGAGACATGATTCGGTCCATCTTCTGCTGTCTATATGCGCTTGACCGCATCACAAACGCATTCTACGGCCGTGCTTGCTTAATTCACGAACGGGATGTTGGGTGGGACATAGATGACTGCATTCGTGCACAGCCGCCCCCCTTTCGCCTTCTTCTAATGATCATTAATCTACTTGATAAAGTAATCGGACTATATCGTCCTGGAACTCGGCCGAGTAAACCTGTTCTCATCGAGTTGCCTATTTTCGAACAGATGGTCTTAGATGCGGAGGCGTCGAGGATGACGAGTTCTTGTCTCGGTAAGTGAGGCGCAGAGTCAAATAGAGGACAAACCTGCTAATTGGTACCAAGCCTCTCTGGAGATATTCTATCATTCAGTCGCTATTCTATCGGCCCAGTCGCCGGCTGATTTGACGTCATCTACCCTACCCAACCCCGCGACCAACAGTCGAAGATCGCTGGCGGCAGATCGTATCACGTCAATAATTAGCGAGGAGTTCGCTGGCCAGCTCTCATACATGCCATTTATACCGTACGCGGTGTCCCTGTCTCTTAGCGTATCGTATAGGAAAATGCGGCACAGCAAAGTCCCCATGTTTAGGAATCGCGGCAAAAAGGCTTTCCGGAAGAATATACAACTCTTGAAATCCATGGACGACATGTTTTGGAAGTCGAAAACCATGGTAGCTATGGCGGAGCAGGTCCTCAATGAGATGGACAAGACAGTCGCATCTCTCGCTCAAGAGAACGGGCTGACGGATCTCTCAAAGAGAGCCGAAATAGTATCACAGGGCGAGCGTTCCCACGTACAACCAGAGGAGACCCGGGCCGTAGACTATGCACATAATGTGATAGAAGTGGGCAATGAGTGGACGCTATTTGATGCTGTCCCTGATCTGGATTTATTTGGACACTTCGACCCGACATTTGATTTGGGAGCCGTTGATGCTGCGCTCGAAGGCAATTTTGATTTCGGAACGTCGACGAACTGGTTTGATTGGCAGCAACAAATGGGATGATATCTGAACTTTAGTGTTCCTCACCAGCACTAAAGTCGCTTCAAAGGGCGTCCGTTCGCATGCATTGCTTGCGTGGTATATGTAGTGTATCTACCAATTGGGCCACACATACACTAATAGCATGAATCTAATCTAATGACCAATCATCGAGGTGACAACCTGCGCTGGTACGGGATGCACACATGGGCATTCTAACTCTTTTACCAAGAGAAGAATCTCCGCGCCATTGTCCTCGGGCCGTCTACACGTCGGCCTTGGGCGGTCGGACCCCGCATCCTCCTCCGCCGCTTGCTATTACAGTTGAGCTGAAAGGTTGGAATGCTCTGGCCCGTATGCGAGACTTACATAATAAAGTAACCAACCTTTCGCACTTCGATATGATGGTTTGTTAACTATTCTCTCGCTTGCGTTGGGGATCCTACTTATGCGTTTTTCGATCCCTTTAAAGTATTCGCCTTCCCCCTTGCCTAGTCTCTCTCATTTCTCCGACGCCTCTAGCAAATAGGGGAGTCGGCATCGCCCACAATGGCCTCCATCACCGTCACGCTATCGCAGATCGCCAAACTGATCGACCACTCGCTTCTTCACCCCACAATGACAGACGGCGAGGTCCTAGCCGGTCTGGAGGTAGCCAAGAAGTTCAACGTCGCGGCCGCTTGCGTGAAGCCGTACAATGTGCCCGTCGCCAGGGACGTGCTAGCAAACTCGGGGTCCTGGTGTGCGCCGTCATCGGCTTCCCCCACGGCAACAGCACGACTGGTATCAAAGTCCTCGAGGCCGAGCAGGCCTTGAGCGATGGCGCGCACGAGATCGACATGGTGGTCAACGTGGGCAAGGTGCTGGGCGGCGACTGGAACTACGTCACGGAGGAGATCCGCGCCATCAACGACGCCGTCGTGAGGCGCGGCGCGGTGCTCAAGGTCATCTTTGAGAATGACTTCCTGGGGGACGAGCACGTCGTCCGCCTCTGCTCCGTCTGCTCCGCTCTCCGTGTCGCCTTCGTCAAGACTTCGACGGGGTACGGCTTTGTCAAGCAGCCGAGCGGACTCTATGCGTACGAAGGTGCGACGCTCCCGCGTCTGCGGCTGATGAAGGCGAATGTCTCTGAAGATGTTGAGATCAAGGCCGCTGGCGGCGTTCGCACGCTGGACGAAGTCTTGGCCGTCATGTCGGTCGGTGTTACCAGGATAGGGGCGTCCGCTACGGAGGCGATCCTGCAAGAGGCCATGGCGAGGGGTATAGGGAGCACGCCAATTCAGGTATCAATACCTGCAGAAAAATAACAGAGAGCCTGTTCGCTCAGCTGTGGCGTAATAGCTTCTTCGTCCCATCTGCCCCACGCTGTGGAAAAATCTAACAAAAGGCGGAGTAAACCGAGACCGTCTCACACTCGACTTTTTAAGACATCTCGCAAATACAGGGGGAAAAAAATCACTCTTGGATATCACGATAAAGAATGTAATTAAGCCCAGTGTAGCGCAACCGTCTATTGAGTCTAGCTATTTTTATATAACCTTTTATTATTTTTTTATTTATCCCAATTTTTTCCCAATTTTTTGCTCTTTATGCGAGTTTGACAAAGGTCTGGATGAAGTCCTTCTTGCCGAGGGCGACGCCCTTGCCGCGCAGGATGTCGTAGGCGGTGGTCAGGTGGAAGTAGATTGGGGGTGAGGTAGCCTAGGACGTAGTCGATGGCCTTCATGTTGACCTCCTTGCCGGCGCCCATCATGGCGGTCACGGTCTCGCCCTCCTTGCCGTTGACGGACTCAGGCTTGACGGCCTGGAGGAGCTCGAGCACCTCGGAGAGGTACTTCTTGCTGTCCTCGAGGGAGGCTGGGTCGTCGTCGTTAGCTGTAAGTTTCTTGTCTTGTTTTTTACATCTAGTGCGTGGTACATGTATGACTTGAGAGCGGGGATAGGCATCCTCCACTCGCCAAGTATGTACGTACATACACAGAGAGGAAGGAATAAGGGTAGAATATAATCACGTACCAGTCCGAACTCAATCTTGGGAGGGGGGGTGCCGGTGAGCTTGAGGACGGTCATGGCGCCGTGGAGGGCGCTGATAACGAACTGCTGGCTCAGGGGCCACATGTCGGGAGCGATACGGGTCTCGAGGAGCTCATTGATGTCGGTGCCATGAGCCTCGGCCTGTGCGATAAGGTGCTGCTCCGCCTTGAGGGCGTTGATGAGGAAGAGGGAGGTCGTAGAGGGAGTCATTGTTGCGGTTGTGGGAGTAGGTCTTGTTGGTGAATAGGTTATTTGTCGTAGCTTGATAATGAAGGAGAGGAAAAGGGGGAAAGACGACAGCAGCAGTGACACGGCCCCCTTTCATATATAGACAGACAGACAGATGGCACAAGCGAATCGAGACAAACAACCCCTCCGTTACCCAGACACCAACTGTCCTCAACCCTCCTTGTACCGTTCAACAACCCCCCCCCACCGCCTTACTATTCTCGACACTGGCGATCCCATGTATGGATGGTTGCGGTCAATGGCCATTGGGAAAAAAAGGATCCCGGTCAGAGTTGTGTCGTTAGACTAACTCCTTTCGAGCTTCTCGTTCCCAATAGCACCTCTAGCCAACCCTCTCCCTCCATGTCATTGGCTTGGTAATCATGAAGTGGTCTGGTGGAGTACTGACTACGCATATTTAACTAGATACTTAGGCTCGCGTCTCCGCTGACAAATATGGGGCCGGCCCGGACAAGAACAAAGTTTCAGGGGTCCCATTACTTAGGTAGTTATCGACATCGTACATATTGCGGTGTGGTATTCGTGCCGTATCTGCGGCTACGAGAATAGACCAGGGTTGATTTATGTTCTTGGCTATTGGCTGGGTTAGAGAAGAATGCTGGTATGAGGAATCATTTATGCAAGTAAGCAGGCCGGGCGGGCATAAGCAAGATCGGGAGTCATCATGGAGTTAGGGCTCAAGAGTCGTCGCGATGTTGAGAGCGAGTTAAAGTATTACGCAACCCGCGTAGGGGGCCCCTTGCGTCTCTCGCCTTATCTAAGTAACTACATGAACATAGTAACTAATCCAGCGAAAACGTCGACCCGGGATGGAATCATGATAACTTCTTTCTGCACAGAGCGCATTACCGACCCTGTCGTGTAAGGATCGATAAAACAAGCGAAACAGGGATCGAGCTCGTTACATACAAGGTGAACCGCTTATGCTGACCACGACGTCGCAGCCCCAAACCCCAAATTGCCTCGGAAAGACTAATACAAATATTGTGGCAGGTAGTAAGAGGTAGATAGTAAAACACCAAGCCAAGCCACCCTTCCCAGACCTATCGAAGGTTATGGAAACACCGGTGGAGCACGGCAAAGCGAGTACCGATGTGTGATGAATGAATCGAAGCGGATATCTACGCGACTCAAGCGCGGGCCAGTCGACGCAAGCACACTTGCAGCTGAGCGAGGAACCTTGCGGCAGACCTACATGTACATATATACATGTATATGACCTATAACACAGGCTGGGTCCGCTCATAATATCATTGTTACGTATGTACAGCAAGAACGTACATATACATATTTTGTCTTGCATGCAGCAGGTAGCATACATTGCGGACATGCCAGCAGGGGTTTGCTGGCGTTGCGTGCAGTACAAGTGGACTTAACATCATGGGATGTTAGCATCTCGAGATTATGTACGTGTATCGAACTGTAAGGCTTTATTTAGGACCCCTCTATCCTTCTTTAGCCCCGCCCAGCCAACCCCCGCGAGTTCGGGTTTTAGCTTAGATGAATAATAAGTCAGGCACCGATGGCCGACGGACTTACCGTCTAACGAAAAGTTGTACTTAGGTAAGTAGGGAAAAAAAAAAACTTAATAAGGTAATAACCTTATCGCCGCCGAAGGAAAAAAACACGATTCGTCTATCGCGATCCATCAACCCGTCGTCTGCCGAAAAAAAGTTCCGCTCTCAACGCGGGGTTCATCAAACCCGAATTACCGTCAAGACCATCAAGGTTCTGCACGCTCGATGGGCCAAGCCAACCCAGCCTCCAACTTAGTGTGTCGCCCTACTTACTAGGTAGGTTAGGCAGACAACGCAAGAAAAGGGTCTTTGTTTATCTTGCGAGTCTAGATCACTCGCCGGCCCGGCGTGACAAGTGAGATGCTTGTACGTGTCACAGATGCCTTAATTCTGTCAAGGTTGGGTAGTCGGTCTCACTGTTTTATTTTTTATCAAATTATTTACGGTCAAGGCGGCTTGGTAAGTAGGTAGTAATCCAGTGTTGGAATGTGATGTTGCATCGTGGACAAAATATAAATACCACACTAATCAGACCCGAGTCTTAGCGCCTAATCCTAACGAGATACATCACAGAAAAGGGTAATAAAACAGCGTGAACTCCTAGCCGGCTACAAAGTCATACCCTCACAACATTTCCAGCACCGTCGCTCATCCATAGTTCTCCAAAAAAACATGAGGTTGAGTGGCCAGCGTTGAGGCGGAACGCCCCTTTTCCCTACCCCATAGAAATGTATCCCGATGCCATGGTCCTCGTCAACAACTGATCATTGAATCCAATAAACGCAACAAGCTTCTTTTGTTTCAGAACCTAAACAGCCACCGTGGCGGTGACTAATCCTTGGTAATCCACAGCCAGACCACGGCCTTCTCCCGACCAGAACGGGAGCTATCCCAGCCGCAATCACTTAGCGTCTTCTGACAATCCGCCTCCTGGTCTCCCTGGAACACCATGCCACGGTACCACTTACCACCGCCGGCCTCGATGACTTCGGTGATCCTGTTCAATGCTGGATTGGGGTTGAAGGCGCCGAAGCGTTGCATGAGCTCCCCAATCGTCGTGTTAGTGGGTACATGAAACTTGGCGAAAGAGAAATTCATATTGGGAGCCCTCCATGGAGGTTCATTTGTCTTAAAGACGTGGATCTTGGTGTGGTCGCTGTGGAAGATGTAGTTGTAGCCAGGCTCACAGCCCGCGCCGCCCGTAGAGTTGACCATGTTCATACCCGGAAATTCGTCACTGACGTGGGGGTGTGGCTGTGGAAAACGCTGATCTGGGCCGTAGCCACTGGCGCCATATAGTCCGTACTGCGGCCAAGGATACGCGGGTCCTTGTAGTTGAGAGTATGCTCCCGCTGGGTATGGTCCCGATGGGTATGCACCTAGGAATCGTCAGCCTGGTCATCCATGACAGTGGTAACCCCAAAGAGTCTGCAAGACATACCGGGCGCTGCATTAGCATAGCCCTGTGCATTATGCATATTGCCGCCTTCGACATCCCAGCCGAAGCGTGGGTTCCACCCGCCCTGTCCAGGAGTTTGGCCAGCCATAGGCGCGGGAATATTAGTAGGTGGGAGACTAAAATCTAGCTGGGGGGAGACTCGGGTGGTCGTTTCAACACTACGGAAGGGTGATGTAGGGTCGACTTTGTGTAGGAAGGGATGTAAGTCAAGATCAACAGGCGTATTTTTGGCGAGAATCAAGTAACCGTCCTCCGTGAAGTCGAGATCGTAATATGTGTTTGAGGGGTTATCTGATGGGGAAATGTTAGTATAAATCTGATAGGGTGAAAGAGTGATGGAAAGGATCAGATGCTATGGATAAGCCAAGATTTGACCCGGAGAAAACGAATTGTAGACTTACCACCAATTTCTAGTTGAGGCTCGCTATCAGTGCCAGAGTAAGAGATTGAGTCTTCGTCGTCTCTCTGTCCTAAGAGGAGCTCGATGCGCCAGAGTTCACGGTCTTCAGCGTCATAGAACGATCCAATAACAAGACAAGCCCACGGTAGGCCGGTTGGGTGAACCCAAGTGTATTGTCCCGTAATGAGTTTCGTAGCGGGATAGGGAAGTTCACGTCGATCCGATCGACTGGCTTGGGAATCCACGTTGAGTGATTGTGGCCCCCTGCAACTCGGCGTCTGCACGAGCTGAAGGGGTAGGACTGTGCTACGCTTTGATCAACACAGCTTGTATTGAGGCGTGACGAGAAAGAAAAGCGCGAAGATATTGTTATGCGAAGAGCTGATTTGACACTATGCACACGCCGCGAGCATGGGAAATGAACCGGGGAGCAGTTGGTTGTTTTTGGTGGCTAATTCTGTAAGAGTATCAAGGCGTCAAGCTACAACGATGGTATATAGCAAGATGAAAGAAATTGAATATTTGCGGCTTGTTAAACAAATTGGTTTCGTGTAACTTGGTCGAAGGCGTAGCCTACACCATGAAGCATTCACGCATCTCCATTAACTAATTGGCGATGTTTAAGTGGGCCGTAAACCAGCTTCCCAGGCGGTTAGCACCACGAACAAACTTCGCAACCAATGAAAAGCCCGCGGGGAGAGTGCATGTTTGGTGATTGTCCTAGACAATCCAGTCATCGCTCGGATATGAGTTAGTGATACCCAGCTATTTGGGACGCGCGTTTCCACTACATGTTTGGCAGAGTACCTAAGGTAGCGCATTATGAATGCAAACATTGGTGTGAATCATTACCATTGTCACTCAATGGCACATGTGGCATGCCAATGATGGCAAACAAGGAATAGGGCCGGCATGACTTAAAAACGCCACACCTAGCATACACATCCAAGCCGAATGCTCTACAACAGAGCAGGTGATGATCATGTTTTGACACTGGCAAACTCGAATTTGTAGCTGGCGATTCAAGCCCGCGGAGGACCAATTCTGAGTCACCCCATGTCAGTAGATCATATGGAGTGCCCGGTATGCTAGGTAGGCACATATCACGCCCCTGATTCGCCTTGGGGAGAGTGAGATTGAGTCATGTGGTTGTTGAGAGATACAGCTGTGAGACTGAGCAGTCGTACAAGCGGTCTGACGAAGTACTTCGGCGATCACAATTTATTCTCTAGCCGAGAAAGTAGATGCCATCGTATGGTTTGATAGTCTAGCGAGAAGGCCATGCGCGGGACGGCAGCGATACGCCCAGATGCGAAGAGCGGTAATTGGAGGAGATGGAGGTGAAGGACTCCGGCCTATCATTCGATCAGGTAGAGGCGGCCGTTTCCTGGTCTACAAGTCGTACTGCCCCGCCTTTTCGACCTTCGTCAGTCTCCTGCTTGACACGTCTTCGCTTCTCAACCTCTGCTACGAGGTTCTTGAAATACACCTCGGCCTGTACTGTGGCACTGTAAGCAACAGCGCTCCAGCTCCAGATATTCTTCTTTTCCGCATCGGCGCCGGCTGCGAGAAGAGTCCGTAATACGAGAAGGTGCCCATTGCTGCTGGCGAAATGGAGGGCGGTATTGCCGTCGACGTCGGCATTCTGGACGGCTAACTCGGCACCACCAGGCACATAGGTAAGGAGGATTTGAAGCACAGTATCGTGGCCACCGATGCTAGCCTCCATGATAGCGTCCCTGCCCCGTATATCACGACGCAAGATGGTAGCCGAATCGTTCTCGGCCAGGAAATGAACCACCTCGGTATGCCCGGCACCGGCAGCCAGCATCAGAGCAGTCTGATGAAGGTCATTGAGGGCAGACGTGGGTTTCTCGTGGTCGAGGGCAACCAGAACCTTGCAGACCTGAAGATGTCCGAGACTAGCAGCGAGGTGGAGATTCGAGTTGGCGAGCCCGTCGGCGGAATGGTCGGGGTTGTGAATAAGGTCGGGATGGTTGTTGATGATGCGCCTGACTAACGAGGCATCGTTGCTGTGCACAGCCCTACGCAGCCTCTGCAGTGGTTCGATCCTATCAAGGCGCATTCGTGTAAGCTACAGAGGCCGGAGTATGCAAGCAAGGTTGGGTATTTACATGTTCTAGAATACTCTGCACACCGTCGAGGCATATACGACAGCCAAGATGGAATCAGGATCAATCAGGCCTCATCTGAAGAGAATAGATATTCCGTAGTGATTAATGTATTGGATATATGTCGTGGACATGTGCCACAGAAGATGGTGATAGGCCTTTGACATAATGTTCCAGAAGGGGTCGGCTTGTTTACGTTTACAAAGACGTAAGCGAATGGCGGCTGACGACCTGGTTGTCATGATGCATTAAGCACAGTACGTAGTGTCTAATAACACCGTCCGCAATCAGATACCAGTAGAGGGGTCGATAATCTCTTGACCCCACCAAGCTGCCTGCCCTGGAGTTACTGTCATTGTCGTCTTTATCCTCGGTATTGCTGGTTTTATTACTTTTATTCTTTGGTGGCTTCTTTCTCTTTGGTTTCGGATTCGAATCTGATCTTTTATGCTGTATACCTAGAGTGTGCCTGCCCGTCGACTATCATGAGCTATTGAGGCCGCTACAATATGATTAACAAGCACAAGTTTCACTTCAGGTTCCTGTTGACTTAGTAACGGCGAAGCATTGTTACTAGCATCTGCTAGCAGAATGATGGCCACAAAGGGGAGAAGTGAAAGAGTGATGTCGATACATGCGTGTTAAGGAAGGTAATCTACAGTGCTGCCGTTCTCGAACCGAGAATCGGGGCCACTTTAGAATAGATGTCTATCTTGGAGACAGGTATGACGGCCAGGTGGGTGTCTAGTCCTACAGCATAAATTAGCAACAGTGGGTAGCTACCTGAGGTGTAGAGCTTTTAGAGATCAACAATTTCTTTAGACCACCTAGATACTCGTTACCCCCATCAGTTCATAGCTAGTACGGTCCGAAACCTGAAGACGATCACATTAAGGCAAGGCGAGGCAAGACTTTAGTTACCAGGGCACTCGTAGATGGATGCTCTCGTAAAGTAGATGAGTCAAGTCAATCCGTTTCCTCACCATTTCTTGGTACGTTTTCTAGGGCGGTTTTGCCAACCTGCATAACTTCAAGAAACTTCGATTCGCATCCTAATCACCAAGTCGATTTTGAAGCCGTGCACCTTTCTGAATCCGGCGAGTAAAGACCTCTAGTAGTGTAATGTCACTGCACTAACCCTGGGTGCGGGAGCTAAAGGTGCGCCTTGGACGAGCCACGGACGATTGGAAATACCATAACAACGATTAGGCCTCGGCAATTTTTAGCGCAGCACGAGAACTGACTTCTTGAGGCGCAACTTGAGCTAAAAACAGATAAGAAAAAGTGCGTGTTTATTTGATATGGCGCAAAGTCGAAAATGCCAAGATCCCAATGTAATTTATACTTCCGACGCCTTTATCGATGATTTGCTGATACGGTTCCCAAGCAACACCGAGGTCGGCGCACGATTCCTCCAGGGTTCGAACTATGGCTTAAATTGCATAGCGCTATAGCGGTAGACTTGAGTGGAAGCTTACCCGAAACAAGCTAGGACTCTTCTCTCAAAAGAGCAAACACGAATCTTGGTTCCATGGGGAAGGCGATCTCCATACATGCCTCTTACTTCGAGGTGAACGGTATATAACAGTAATAAGCTGCATTCGTTAAATCACGACACTTTTATCACTGTATGTAGGCACTCTCGTCTCCTAATTACCAAAACCCAATGATGTCATTTATCAAGGCCAAGCATTTGAAGCGCGCCGTCGTGTGCATTAGCGTAGCGCGAGGACACCGCTAGGTGATAGATATTCTTTCGAACATACGGACATCGAACATCACAAAATTCATCTCAGCACCAGTACCATCTCTGATATGAAATGTTCATAATACTTATTGGAATTCGCAGCAGAGCTGTCCTTTCGCCAGTTGCTAGTCTTTTTGTTTTGTTACTTATATGTGATACCTGCCCCTCTAACCCAGCCATGTAAGCATGGGACAGTGGATATCGAATTACATGCATACTTATACTATGTACGTAAGTACTGTAGGTCTGTACCTTGTTCCTGGCGATCATCTCAAGGCCTACCTCGGCAAGTAGGTAGATCGTGGCTCGTTTAAAGTAAAACTATGGGGTTTTTGCATATTTGGTCGGTGTCGTCGTCAGGGCCACGATCACGCCATCGTCGAGACTCATCAAATCCCCACTGAAATCTCCATTGAGCTGCGCGCTAGGGGTCTCTTTCTCCGTCGCATATCAAAAAGAAGATGGGAACCTGAAGAAGCTGAAAGCCCTTCTCGGCTGAAACCTGAATTTCTCGTCCGGGGTATCCAAGCATCATCAACAAAAACCCCAGGTTCCCACCGCCCTGCATTCCGCGACCGCTCCGTGACAGAGATGTCGAGGATGAGCAGCCCAAAGGATTCGAGCGCGGCCCTAGGGCCGCTTGATACAGATTCTGATCAAATGGATTTACAGGACATTGATCCCGACTCCGGTGTCAAGCGAGGGCTGAAGACGCGCATCTGAGCTTGATGGCGCTCGCGGGGACATAGGGCCGGCTGCTCGTCGAACTGGCGCTGCGCTGGCGAACGGTGGTCCAGCAGCCCTCATTATTGGATTCGGTGTTATTGGTATTGTCGCTTTCAGGTGAGTGACTTAAACTATCGCTGGTGGGTAGGTTGGTAGTGCATATAATTGGCTGACGTTGCGCTAGTATTATCAGCAGAGTGTTGGAGAAATTACCACTCTATACCCTTCGGGCGGCGCGTTTACAAAGCTGGGTGATCGTATGGTCGATCCGGCGTTCGGTGCCGCGGTCGGCTGGAATTATTTCATCATTTGTTTTCGGTCTTAGCCAACGAGTACAATGCTGTTACGATATCCTAGCATTCTGGAGCGAAAAATCCCCGTGTGGGGTACTTTCTTCTCCTGGTAACCCCTCCCACTTCACACCCTAAATGGCAATAACTGACTCCAAGTGTTGTAGTGGGTAAGTTCCCTTTCGTGGTCCTGTTGTGCGATTCTTACTAAATGTGGGCCTAGTCGGCGTTTCTGGGTTTCCAGTTTCTTGGCGTCGAGACCTTTGGAGAGGCAGAATTCTGGCTTGCTCTTTTGAAATTGGTAGGTCTGATTGGCTACTATATCTTCGCTATTGTGTAAGTCTCCAATGGTGATGAACAATTCTTTTGACGTACTAAAACAACACCTCTAGTTATGCTTCTGGCGGAGTCGCCGGAGCCGATGCTATTGGTTTTCGTTATTGGCGTGATCCTGGAGCGTTTACGGATGGGTTCGCTGGTGTTGCGAAGGTCTTTGTTTTCTGCAGCACTTTCTACGCCGGAGTCGAGTCTGTTGCTGTAGCTGCTACAGAAACTAAAAATCCCAGCGTGGCTGTACCACTAGCAATCCGCCAAACATTTTGGCGCATCATCGTTGTCTACCTCGGTGCGGCCTTCTTCTATGGGCTCACATGCCCAGCAAACGCTGAGGGCCTCACCAAAGGCAGCAGTCGTGCGCTACAAAGCCCCATGACGATAGCCATTCAGAATGCAGGATGGGAAGGAGGCGTTCATCTAATCAATGCCTTCATCCTCGTCACTTGCATTTCAGCTATCAACAGCTCAATTTACAGTGCGTATAAACTCTCCCGTGCCCGATCCCCTGGCCTTCTTGTTCCCTACAATCCAGCGATTTCTGCATGTGAGACTAAGAGATCTTGACTAATGTGTTTCTGTTCACGTAGTTGCATCCAGAACCGTCCTGTTCATGGCTCAGGATGGGAAAGCACCGAAGTTTCTGGGATGGACCAACCGACGTGGCGTACCAGTTCCTGCGATCATCTTCGCGAACGCTTTTGGCGCCTTGTCGCTGCTAAACCTCTCCGCTGGCGCGGCAAGCGCCTACTCCTATATCGTAAACCTGTCGGGTGTGTCTACATTTCTCGTCTGGGGGTCCATCTCATTCATACATATTCGATTTCGGCAAGCTTGGCAAGCACAGGGCAATAGTGTCGATGATCTCCCTTACAAGGCACTTTGGTACCCATGGAACGCCTGGTTTGGCCTCTTCGCGAATCTCTTCCTCGCTTTGGTGCAAGGTTGGACGAGCTTGGTGCCTTTCAACGCTGGGAACTTCGTTGACGCCTATATTTTGTTGCCGCTCTTCGCCATCATCTATGCGGGTTTCAAAATATGGAATAAGACTCGTTTCTGGCGATTGGATGAGATTGATCTTCAGTCAGGTCGACGGCGAGATCTAGATCATGCGAAGCAACTTGCAACCGGTACCAAATCTCAGTCATGGTGGCGGAAGCTCTGGGAGAGCTTCTAAACGTCTCGTAAAAACCTGTTTGGACAAAAGCGTTGTGGCGTGATAGAGCTCATATATACCCAACAATTGTGTACCCTTCGGCGTTTACTACCTCTAGAAATTCTTGAGGTCTTCACCTGTTATATTCTTCCCCTCCAAATAATTTTTTTCTCTACTTCGGCAACCAGGAAGTATTATAATGCGGGCAGCCCGGCTTTCTCGCTTCTTAGCTACCTATATATCGCCAAGAAAATAGAGGGGAACGTCGCATTTCCCAGGATAGACCTGGATTTTCCCACCAATATCTGTCGGCTAAACGCTACATTAGTTGCGACTTTCCGCGTACGGTTATCATTACAACCTTTCCCTGCTACTAGGCAGTGGCCGAAGTGGTTCGATTTAGAAGTAGAGGACACATTTACTTGCCTGTATAAATATCAGTGGTATCAGGACCATGCCATGTGCATTTGTA
The DNA here is from genome assembly GCA_004123355.1 of Amphirosellinia nigrospora. Lineage (NCBI taxonomy): Eukaryota > Fungi > Ascomycota > Sordariomycetes > Xylariales > Xylariaceae > Amphirosellinia > Amphirosellinia nigrospora. The sequence continues at coordinate 805,047 of SCHM01000001.1, forward strand.
GCTGCCGATCTCACCATTTTATTAGGCTTTTCTCCGTCTACGTGCTGTATGACTTGCATCCCCAGGCCACGATAAACAGAGCTCTGCAATATGATGTATTTCCCGTTTTTTAAAGTACTGCTCTTTGAGCTTCTCTTCGTTTCCTGCGCCTTAGCTGCGTCTAGTATCAGGAGCATATACCTATTCAAGGATGTGATGAAGTCAGACACAACAGCGCTGAAGACTTCTGGTTTCAACTCCGTCATCATGTTCGGTGTCGGTATTCTAGAAAATGGAGATATAATGGTATGACATGGTTTTAGCACAGTCCCCGTTTAAGTTGAAGATAAGGGTTGAATACGGTCCCCGCTGGATTCTCTGCGCATTTCCAGTTACGGCCATTTTCAAATATTGCCATGCGTAGACCATCACTTCACTAACGCTTTCTCTGAAAGTACTACTCGAATACGCCTGGGAGCAGTGACGTCCTTGCGGCATCCAACGGCACTTATGTCGGCGGCGATGCGCTAGCTGCGAAAGTCCAGTCGTTCAAAACGGGAACGACAGGGATTGACCGCGTCGAGATCTCAATGAACTCGCAGCACGTGAAGGATCTCATGGCAAGTCCCGGACCAGGCGCATCGACGCCGCTGTACCGCAACTTCGCCGCGCTAAAAGCGGCGTGGGGCCTCGATGCCGTGAATAACGACGACGAGTCCCTCTATGACGTCGCCAGCACCGTTAAATTCGCGCAGATGCTCGGCCAAATCGGCTACAAGTACACCATCGCACCGTATACGAACTCGGGCTTCTGGGTCAGCCTTATCAAACAGGCTAATGCCGGCATGACGGACCCAAACCTACTACTCGACCGCGTGTACTTGCAGTGTTACGATGGCGGTGCGGGGAATAATCCCGCCAGTTGGGCTAACACCCTTGGGCTCAAGGTTGTTCCGCTTGTATGGGTTACCAACGATTCAAAGCCTTCTCAAGGTACGACAGTTGCGCAGGCCCAGAGCAAATTCACTAGTTGGAACTCGGCGGGTGGTCTTGCCGGTGGTGGTTACTGGAATGATTATGACATTGAGAAGAATGGGTTATCATATTCGCAATACGGGGGTGTATTGACGAGCATCTTTAAATAAAGTTGTGCGCATAAGAAACGCTACTTCTTGATTCTATAGCAATAACTAATTTCAGGCAAAAACTTTAGGATATGAAGTCAGCGTTATCATAATTCTAACAAAATTTACAAGCTGTCTTCATGACTTGAAAAGGATGAGTACTGACTAAAGAGTAAAATGACACTCAAATTCGAGAATAAGAAAAGACATACTAGGTAACCTATAAACCCCAATGTCACAAGACGTCTCCTGATCTCCCGATGCCTTGCCTAGCACAACAAAAGCCTCACATTCCCAAGCCACATATAGGCTCCGTAGGATTTACGGCCCTAGGGACAAAGGGCCTAGATGTATATAAACAGGGACTAGCCCCCAGAGACTCCTAGACTCTCCGCCAAACAACAGATATCAATATACACCCCACGCCCTGATAGTGAGGCCTTGACACCTAAATATCGTACAATAGTCAGATTGTAAGAGAAATCAATATGTTCCTTAATACCCGTATTCTACCCTTCTTCCCCTAATATCGTAATGCAAATATGCTGACAGCATGTTTTAACTTGAGCGTTGCGTTTTAATATTAGGTTTCAGTAAACACTCAGAATTGAATATTATTCTTAAAATCTATTCAAAATCTACTATAGCTTTAAAAGTGCCATGAATATTCCGTGCCGAATATCCTTCCCATATAATATACAGCCTGGCGGACCTCTATAGACCTGTGTTGCCGGAGTCTGTATGTTTTGGTGATCTATCTTAGTTTTAGGTGAAAGTATTGTCACGTGACCACGGGTACCTAGGGCCGCTGCCTGCGCGTAGTCCCTGTATTCCCTGTGACAGAGAACCCTCTCTTTTAGCTTCATGCAACACACACTCCAGATAGGCCTCTGTATCAACACACAGCTGTTTAAGGCTCATTTTATCCTGTTTGACCTTGTTGAGTTCCCTTACGAGTGATATGGTACAGTAAATGACCGAGACCTACGATACTCGTGCAACTCTGTTAGCCTTGTGAGGTAATATTTAGCGAGATCCGTATCAAAAAGGGAAGCATTACCAACTTTGTTACCCCCTTCAGTAATATCCCATTAGTGCCTTCCTCTTCTTTTCTTGAAAATAAATTCTTTTTGTCATCGGTCATTGTGGACACATTGCATCCTTGGTAGGTAAAATCGGCAGAATGAGCAAGATGAAAACTTGTCAATATGAGTTAATGACAAATAGAAAATCCAGTAGCGAATCAATCTTAGCATGAACGCCTCATAGCGGCCGCGCCTATAATGACATAATTTGAGAAATATTTCGTTTTGAGAATTTGACGATTCCCCCAGTTTGTCGATCACCGTTAGAGATTTGGTATTTCAACTCTCACCCTCTCAGCATGTACAAGGGTAATGTATTTCTAGACCAGTCCTTTTAAGCTATCGGGGTACAACCGCTCTACCAATCATTAATTTTTATACGCTTAATAACATTATTATACCTTTATCTCTTTAGTGTCGTTGATACCACTGCTATGAATGACGCCACAGGACGCCAGGCATATCCTTAATGATCACAATGAGGTGATTGCCGTATATTTTCAAAATACTTGATGAATATAGCTTGAGAATCATTTGAGCAAAAATAAGTACGTGTCACTTATCTCAAGTACAGGGGACTTGTCAGGGGGAAATCATGGACAATCGCCACAACTGGGAGCTTCGAGCAATATTCACCACCCAATAAGCGATTCGTAGATTATCCGAGGGGAAATTCAGACACGATGGGGGCAAGCATGGCAGCCAATCAATTTTCGCCCCCCTCTTTTCGTTTTTTTTCTCTTGTGTTTTGTTTTGCGATCAGGAGACGTGTTCGCGCCGAAGACGCGTCCTAGGCTTTTCACACACTGCCGGACTATTCCGACAAAAGCGTTGGCTGATTAACACTGTCATAAAGAAATATCTAACTAGCAAGATAATCACGAAATCTACCTGCGGACTAGAAAAAAAGCCAGTGTTCGCGTTGGTGAGCAAGAAGGTCTAACCAATTCTAATTTTAATATAACTAAAGCCTAGCATCTTAAACACACCGCTTTGAAAGTTCAAGGCGATGAGTAGCTGGTAGCCTGACAATGGACCGGGTACAAGCGCAATTAGAAGAGATGCCAAAGATCTAGAAATGCAGGTTGGGGACGGTAGGTCTGCAAAACTGAGCCGGTAGCCGGTCATAGGTCATACGTACCTACGAGGTAAGGTGCAAGGTACATGGAGGCGAGGTGCTCTAACTAACCCTAGCTGCTCTAGCACCAGACGAGGCCCTACGGTTAGGTAGTTCCCGCTAACGATACCTAACCCATCGTCGATCAGGTATGGAGCCCACTTTAAGTGCCAGAAGAACCTAGGTACTTAACGTAGGTACCTTATTCCTGTCTGGTTAAGTCCAATCTACCGAAGCATTTCGCCTCTATCTAAGCAACACGGCGCTGCCCCGTAGATTAAACTTGTTTTTTTTGCTTTTTTTTTGTTTTTTTGGGAAGTATGCGTACCTCGCCATCCCTACATCATGACATCACTGCCGCTGCAAAATTACCCTACGGTATCGGATGCTCTTCCGACGTACTACTAGTGAGCGATACACTACGGCATGGAGCCGAAAAAAAACTGTGACTGACGATACTGATGAACGATGTGTCTACTTATTTCCCAAGTATCAGGAGAAGGTGGTCAAGATCTATAAGAGACCTAGTTATCTTCCTCGTTTCTGAGTGCGGATTGCTCTTACGTCGGTATGCGGTGAGCCTCTCGTAAGAAGTTCGGCATCGCCACGTGGTACCCCGGCGCCATGGAGCCAATCAAGTATAAGTCTAGGAACCGGACTTGGCGCCATCCAGCCCGACCAATGACTGTCGGGAGTCTTCTTCGAGGGTTACTTATACATCATCTCGGCCATACTCGTAGAGAATCCCAATCCCATGCCGCCTGGCAGTGTGTGTATGCATAAGTAGGTAGCATGTGCTGGAATACGTAGGTATTTAGCAGCTGTAATCCACAACTGTATCATTGTTCAGTTTCTCTCACAAAAAGAACTCCCATCACTGAAAAATGACTGGCAGACAATAATTTAATACAGCCGAAGCCTGGTCCTGGTGAAACTGATGGTGAACCCGAACATCACGCAACCAGATCACGCAGAAGCCGCGCTTCTGTCTTGGTCGCCTGCGACCCTTGTCGGCGTCTCAAAACGAAGGTGAGGCGTCTATACCTATCAAAAATCAATTCTACCGACCTGCAGAGCTAATACGTTTCTAGTGTGATGGCGAACGACCGGCGTGTCGTAGGTGTCACAATAAAGGACAAGAATGCATTTACGAACTCCCTCATGACGCACTATCGCGGAGCTCGGCCAGGAAGGAGATTACGAACCAGCTCCAGCGTGAAAACATAGAACTGCGTCAGCTGTTCCATGATCTTTCGAGAAGATCAGAGTCAGAAGCGTTGAACCTCTTTCAAAGGCTGAGAGAGGCCGACGACCCCATTTCTCTGGCACATTCCATCAGGCAGGCTGAGCTACTACTCCATCCCCACAACGGGAGACCGTGGCGAGTTAACGACGATGCAGCAACTAGAGTTCGATGCGCTTGGCAACAGCCTCCTAAAGATCCCTGCTCGCCCATGGACTATTGTCGCCGGGGATGGGATCGTGTCTGAGCTCATTTCTGCCTGGTTCAAGTGGGATAATTCTTTTCTATATCCCTTTATCGATCGTGAGTGCTTCATACAAGACATGCGTGGAGGCAACCCCAAGAGCGCCACGTATTGTTCTCCATTCCTCGTGAATGCCATATGTGCGCTCAGAAGTGTGGGTTGATTTCCCCCAGAGCCAGTTTTCTGATGCTGATATAGATATCAGTACTTCTCGGAGACGGTAGACAAAGTGCAACAGGTGACGAAACAAGACCTGAGAGAGCAGTTTCTCATTGAGGCTAAAAAAGAATACGAGCATGAGTTACCTACTATTCCAACAATCCAAGGGTTATGGATCTTATTTGCTGTCTTATCTCTGAAGGGGGAGGATAGGAACGGAAGTCTGTACCGGTTTGCTTCTTATGGCATGCTCAAAAGATGCAGACTCAACCAAGTATTTTGGTCCTTAACAGACACCGACCGGAAGACATTGCGAAAAAGCGAGCGATCTCAAAGACTGTCTGGGGCCTCTTCTGTCTAGAAAGGTATTTAGCAGCAGTTCGTTTTAACACCGCCATAGTACCGTATGGCGGGCCAATTACCAGTGTATACTTGTGCTAACGGGAAATTGCCTACTAGCATTACGGCCACCAACTTCCGCGACGTCGATGTACTACAACCACCGAAGATTCCATGTCTCTTTCCAGAATTCAATTACGAAACACCCATCGATGTTGACATTTTCGGTCAACGGTATACCGCGTCATCGGCACAGCCCCCTTTGTCGGCGGAGCTATCAGCATATTTTGTCAGTTGGCCGTCTTGATGAGCGAGGTCTTGGTGCTTGGACAAGGGAGCCAGGATAACGAAACCACCGGCGGCGTCGAAGACCAACCCAAGCTAAGGAAGAGGAGGGAAGCTTTGGCACAGCTAAATCAAATCAGTGACTCGCTCCCATCCGCACTTCATCACGACCAAAACTTCACTCCCGAAACGTGTTTCCTTAGGCAAGTCCAGCCTAATCTTTGATTTCCCGCAGTCGGGACAGTTGTTAACAGTCGTCTCATATACTCTATGAACAGGGTAGTCATGAATGCAGTTGCGTATACAGCTCTGCGACCGCTCCATCCAGACGTGGTGCTGGATGAAAACAACGGGAAGAAAGTGAAGACGATAGTTCTGGAGTACTGTGCACTCGAAATGGATCTAATGGAGCGATACTTCGCAACCTGGTCGACGCCCGAGTTTTCAACCATGGCCTTCTTGGGGCCGCTGAACTCGGGACGGTGCTGCTGCCGCTGCTTCCGGATGAGCGCGCACAGCAGCTGTTTCCGCGCACATGCCGGCTCATGCGCAACATCGCCGCGCGCATGCCCATCGCCAAGTACGTCTTGAAGGGCTGGCAGGCGGCGCTCTGGGCGAGGAATATGGATATCCCGGGACCTGCGCAGCCTTACTTCCGGAACCTCGGCGACGGACGGGGCGCACTCCGAAACGTACCAACTAGCTTGGTGGTGGCGCGCGTTCCCGCCGCCGACGAGACGTTTTCAGACGAGTGGGACGATGGCGAGTTGGGGTTTCTGCTGCAGAAGTGGAATTCTATGAGTATAAATTGAACGCGGAACGGCATTTGGGACAGTTGGGCGTGTGGATAGTTACTTTCTGTTTGGCTTCGACAGCGATTTGATTTGCACTGAATGACGGCAGGAAGAAATTGTGGACAAACTTGTTTAGAGATACAGTCGATCTATGGCATTCTAATTCGAATCGGCTGACCTTTTCTTGGAGGGGCCATTGATAACTGGCTCCAAATTCCGGCAGACAAAACGGCATAATACATTTACTTTTGTCTTCCCTTCGCGGGGAAACATTAACATGTGCCCTTAAGATATTATTACATCGTGACATACAAGCAAGTGACTGCCAAACTTGAGATATGTGAACTCTATGATTATACCTTATCCTTGTCTCTGTATTTCCCCGCTGTCATGATACAGAACTGCAACACTATACCACAACACTACAAAAGGTAGAACGTTGTCAAGTCGAGTACTTGACTGCTTGCAGTTGACTATACGTGTACTGGACTCGTGACACCCGCCATTAGTATAGAGTGCTTTGATATTGAAAACTCAAGGACTCTAGAAATAATATCACTATAAAACAACGAGAGTGAAATGTAAATGATATTAGACATGCCCATTTTATAAAATCGGATCTTCGTGCTTTCAACCCTATAGTGCAATGTACTTCCTGAAAGTTCTTGAGTCCAAGGCCGCCTGAGCATGCTTGCCCTGAAGGAAGTAGCATCGTTTGCACGCTCCCTTTGAGGGAAAATGTGCCATATACGGCGCCTGTTAAAACCAGCGGTCTACGAGGTTCACTGGGCACGACAGTACATATTGTTAACAGGCACCTACCTAGGTAGGGGGGGGTGTTAACGTCATGCGCATATGAAACGTGAGGAGCAGACGCACTTACTTATGAACATTAACAAATTACTAATCGAGTCTAGAGAGAATAACTACCTGATACTCCCGAGAGAGGGGAAGCGTTCGTAGCTCTATTCAATGCCTTTTACTCCTCAACTCGCCCTCGAGACATCGTGCGTACCATTAGGACACTTGGTGAGTAGGGGTTGCTGGGCTTGATGACTAAGCACGACGATCACCATGCGCCCTTGGAGAGACATCTTTGATCATGACATGCGCAAGTAACATGAAACGGCATAGATACGTAGTATAAGGTTTCGCATTATAAAATGCAGGGTCATCAATATTGTTACTAAGCGACATTACTTACATGTGTTACAACATTGATTTCTTACTTGATATTTGCGCGTCTCTGTTCAACAATTAATACCTACGTACCGATCCATCTACATAGGTACCTAGCACCATCATGGCACAGCTCAAGAGAATCAAGACCCCGGTCCTCGAAATCGCCTACTACGAACATGGCACGCAGGACGGCTGGCCCGTGGTCCTCGCGCACGGGTTTCCGTACGACATCCACGCCTACGACGAGGTAATCCCACTCCTCACCTCGGCCGGCGCGCGGGTCATCGTGCCGTACACGCGGGGGTACGGGCCGACGCGATTCCTGTCGGCAGACACGATGCGCACGGGGCAGCAAGCCGCGCTCGCCTCGGACATCATATCGCTCCTCGACGCGCTGGGGATTCGGCAGGCGACGCTCGCGGGCTTCGATTGGGGCGGTCTCGCCTCCTGCGTCGCTGCCGCCCTGTGGCCGGAGCGCGTGGCCGGGCTCGTCAGCTATGCGGGCTACGACGTCGCCGACGTGGCGGCGGGGCTCGAGCCGCGCCGCCGAGCCTCGAGTGTGTCATGTGGTATCAGCATCTGTTCCAGAGCGAGCGCGGGCGGAAGTGTCTTGCGCGCGACCGCAAGGCGGTCTGTAGGCTTCTCTGGAGGCAATGGTCGCCTGCGTGGGAGTTCACGGATCAGACCTTCGAGCGCACGGCGGAGGCCTTTGAGAATCCGGATTTCGTTGACGTCGTCATTCATTGCTATCGCTTCGTCCACGGTAAGGAGCCTGGGGATCCGGCACTGGATCACTCGGAGAGGAAGTTGGCTGGGAGGCCGAAGATCACGGTGCCGTGCATCACGCTGGACGGCACGCAGGATCCCTTGAAGCCTGGAGGCTCCGCTGGTCATGCTGAGATGTTCGTGGGACGCCATGAGCGTAGGGTGTTCGAGGTCGGACATGCGTTCCCTGCTGAGGCGCCTGAGGCTTTCGCGCAGGCCATTATTGATGTGCACAGTTGGGAAAGTGGTAGCTGAGATGGTATAATTGATATATGCAAGCTTGTGCAGCAAGAACCTTGTTGCTAGCGTAGGTTCTAAACCTCCTAAGAGTTAATACTTGCACCCTTTCCACCTGGAACAATAAGCCGCACTGAACTCCTGGGTATACCTGGTGCATGGCTGTGAAATCGAAAGCTTGGTCATCGAGCTTGACTACTTCCTTTAGAAGGCCCAGTCACTATCAGCCCCCCACTCTCACGATAGTCCTTTGTCCATCTGTAGTCATTCCAGGCTTTGTCCTTTGGAAGGTTGTAAGGCAGCGCAGTCTGGGCATGCGGCACGATGCCTTCTTGCCAGCTTGCTGTCCGTCCTCGAGAAGGTCCTTGATAAGGTGACCTGGAACAAGTACACCACACTCAAATTAGACAACTTAATTAGTTTCTTGTCAGAAGTCAATTCGTTCCCTTTTTTGTCTTGCTCCAGGGCACCCATGCGGATTGCGATAAATTGGCTGATCCGATGTATGCATAGTAAGGTAACTGGGTGGTGTCTCGAGGGTTGTACGCTAGAATGAATTTCTGATGGAAGAGTTTCCCATGATCTTTCGATTGGTAATGATGGAATATGCTCTTGACTTCTTGCGGAGCCGTGTTCCACGGACGCGTGTGACAGCCGATATTACTTGCAGCGTCTTGGGCGGCTTCATCCGCGCTTTTGACATCTTGCATCGTGGGATAAAATAGTTTGAGCCCAGGGACGTCGCGGGTCGCGTCATGCGTTTCGAGGGTATCCGGCCTAGAGCGCAGTCATAAAACCCGTTCAGCCACTTCGCGCTGAGGTTACCAACGCTGGCCGTGCATACCTCCAGTTGGAGCTCCTCCGAATTTTCTTTTCCGGGCAGGTTCAGATTTAATTGCCTCACGAGTTGCCTCAAGCGGAGTAGTCCATGTTCTTCGGCTTTTGCACCGGAACGTGTGCCGGGCACAGAGGTGAGAAGATGCACCTTCACCGTGGCATAGTCGTATAACCCTCGAATAGAAGCGAGGAATTCTTCGGGCGTCCCTAGGGCTTCTAAATGTGATATGAGGTCGGCCTCAAAGCCGACGGGCGGTTGCGATGAGGGAGACGAACGCTTTGGTACATCATGAATGTACCAGTGGTTGTCTCCCATCTCCGTATCGATGTCCATCATGTTGCAGGATGTGATGACAAGACGAAGGAAAGCTGGATACACAAGGACGAGGACCTTCGAGTGGCAAGATCCGGCACCCCACGGGTAAAATGTATGTATATTTTGCCCATATTTCTGGCGATGTAATTGCTGAAGAATGGGCCTTAGGCTATCAAGTTGTTTGCGCGATGTTTTCTCCTGAAACTTGACGCCCGCCAGAGTACTCTATTGTATATAAGTCAATAATGATAGCCGACCGTTAGGCAAAGAGGATGAAGAAATGGACCTTACTGCTTCTTGAACAGTAGACACATCGAAATTCGGGTCTCTCCCGATGTATATCTATCGCCTGATTAGCTGAGGACCCTCACAGTAGTGAGCTGTATATATACTGACAGGGATCCCGCCTGGCTTGCGCGAGAATGGAAGATGTTTGTAAAGCTCCTCCTCAGCAATGAAAAAGAATAGACACATGCGGTTTCCAGGTGATTCTTATAAATGATATCGTCTAGATTTACGCAGTTTTTGGCGTGTGTCCGGCCAGGCGTACGAGTGATTCGGATTGCACCGTTGGCGTAGGACATGGGTACCAGGGGTGTAGCTAGACAGCGCTCATTAGTTTGGTGCATAGACTTTCTCATGAGAGAACCAGCACACCTGATTTTTGTGTCCGGGTGCGTGCTGTAGGCTTGACCTCATCAAGCTCACTACTCGCCTTTCGTTTCAGCGCCCCCAAAGAGGCCCTGTGAGTAGATTGCATTTCGTTAGCTAGGGAAGGGATACCTATTGGGGGCCTTTGAACATGTTATTCTCACTTTTGTTTCTCACCCATTGTGATTCTTGCACCAGCATTAAGAATATGAGAGATGGGTTGGGAGAGAATAAAACGATGAGATCGCATTTTAGAATTCAGACATTAAATGCAAAGTGCTAGAGATTGTTGCGTCTAGCTTTGACACCAGAGTAACCAAGGAATGAAGTATTTCTTTGTCTTTCGGTCCTGTTGCTCTACACCCGATTGCGCCAGTTAACGCACTTGGTAGTGTTGTTGCACCATAAGGTGATGGCACTAACCTCAGGTTGGGATAGTCGGTTGCCGACTGTGGCCATCTGTAGGGAATGTCTTAGTGCGTAAGTACCTCGGCCCCTATCCTTAACATCCGACCTAGTACATTATTAAGTGTTAATGCCGCTAGACCAGAAATGCACCGTAGTCTTTCAATTCTGCCTCCTATCACAGAAATACCAGTAGTGCAAAATGGAGAAGGATGATGAGGACTACCTGTACGATTGTGCTGTGAACAGTGAATGTGAAGGCTTTCCAGCACGGCCTCAGTCGCCATCACCAGTCAAGTCTGGGGCATTTTCGTACGATGGTAGGAATGGCCTACTTGCTGGGGGCTTCTCTCGCGCTCCATTAGAAGACTTGAGATTACTCTTCCGTAAGAATGCCTCGTCGGCTCGCCAAAGGACCGCCACCAAACCATGGATCACGGCGCAACTTCGCCTGTACGATATCGCCTTTAACAAGTCAGCAAAAGTAGACGAGCTGAAGAGTACGCTAGAGGCTGCGGTAAAAAGCCGAAAGGTGAGCTAGCCCTCCCTTAACTACGTGCGCGTAGAGATGAAAGCGAAATTGTTTTTGTCGATTCTAACTACTAGCCAATACTCAGTGTGTTGAAGGAGGCCCTCCTTCAATTGCTACCGTGCAGAAGAACCAACTTGCTGCTCAATTCGCTCAGGATCGTGAGAATCATGCACGGGCCATCAAAGAGCACAAGCTTGACATTAAGCAGTGGCATAAGCAGAACTTTTCTAAGCTCAATAACCCGAGTGCCGAAGCACGCTACGACCTCCATTTCTTCTTCTCCAAGTATTTTGTGGACGACAAGGGCTTACCTGCCCCTCACAAGACACCCGAGCCTATCGTTATATGGGATTTGTTCGATCAGTTCCAGTTTCTGCGTAACCGCGTTGATGCTATACCGGGGTTGGGCGCGCAGGGTAATGAGTATCTAATGGTTATTGCATGGGCTTCGGAGCTCAAGAGAGGAGTTGAGATCGCTTTTAGCATGATTGACCAGCCAGATGTAAAGACTGATCACCCTACGCTTGAGGCGTACTTTGATCTGGAACGCTTCCTCGCCAAATACTTCCTAGACGGCTTGCGCGGTAAGCCTGCGCCTTGGAAACAGAAGGAGCCGCTCGTTATGAAGTACTGGATTGCCCACAGCGACGTCTTTGATGGGCTCGTACAAGCTGCCAAACATATACCGGGGCTTCTGGTTCAACGAACATCGAAGCCCATTCCAGACGACATTTGGAGATGCAGCGAAACCTGTGTAATTATTGGATGGGCAAAAAAGGTAATTCCCCAAATGGAATCGTGCAAGTCAGAGATCGCACGGCTCAAGGCGGCAGAAACCAAAAGGGAGGAGCGCGAGAAGGAAAAGGCTATTCTAGCCAAGCTGAAGCCGCATATAGACTATGCGAGAGCACATCGCTCTACACAGCCTGGCCAGTTTACACTTGGTCATCTTGTGGGTTCGTACATAATGCACTGCCGCTTGCTCCAGGACGAATATGGATACGACCTTGGCTCGATGACGCTCGATATTCACGCGCCAACCAGTACGCACGGCGCTATAGCTGCTTTCAATTTCGGCGTAATCGAAGGTACCATGTTACTAGCTACTTCGGAGGAATCTCTCGAGCTTTTACGCGAAGAAGAGGCAGTCCGTTCATCCGACGAGGAGAATGAGTTTTCCGATGATGAACACTTTACCGCTTCGGGGAAGCGCAAGAGAACAACCTCACAACGAGCCGGCACAAAACACTTCAAACGACGACTCGGTGATGATCGCTCCCAAAATCCTGGTCGATTCTACCTTCAATGGGCCGGTTGCGAGACCGGTACCGCGCACCTGGTGATGGACGAGGATCATGATAGGATGGGTTACTTCGACCTGGACAAATCGGGAATGACTGCGCGGGGTCAATTCAATTACCGTGAATTGTTTGGGAAATATCTAGTGTTTACGCTTCTCAAAGTCGCAGATACACCCAGAAACAAGCCGGAAGCCTGGTCAAGCTACTGTGAACAGGATCGTTGGATACGGTGGTAGTTTTGTTAATTCGTGTGTATGATAGATGTACGATAGTTCTGTATTAATGTTCAGTCTGAAGAATTCCATTTCAACATTGATATCAAATGGTATCCGATACCCCGCTAGACCGAAAAAAATACACGAGGCGTCGAACAATTACTCCAAACAGGCTGGTGTGGCGGTCAGTATTCTACTTCCAGTTTTTAGCGCTTCCATCCCAGTGCCAAGCACACCAGAGGCAACCGTCAACAGATCGCTTAGTTATCGGGATGGGACAAAGAAGTGATGAATGGTTCTAAGAAAACCTTCAAGTTATCATTTGCCGAAGTTCACAAGGTACCAACTAACCTTCTAGAGACCTATTCGGCATGGCGGCTTTATAGAACACGATGATTTGACTTTATTTTAGAGATAGCACGTCTTATCTCTGTGAGTGGTACAGGAAGGGAAGCTTTTCAACCAAAAGCTATCGTCGATATCTTTTCCAATGTCGTATTGGGCCGTCAGGCATGCTGACCCCCCTCCGCCGAAAACCATCAACGTAGATGTGTATTGCAGGTCAAAAGGGTAAGCACAGCTGGCTAAGCCCTCCAGCTTCAGTACATACATGCATATGACCTCCACCTCAATTATATCTTCAGCCATCCTTACCTTCTACCACATATAACCGCCCAGTAGGTTATCAATCACACAATCAACATAAGCCAATGTTTTCTGCATCACTCAACGACACAGGTTATACTACTGTTCTTTAGACCGAAGTGACCCATATCCAGCTACCAGCAAAGAATTGGAGCCTACGAGGCGAAGAATTGGCAAGGCAGATTTCCCCGCCCCCGCGTGCATCGCGCGGAGCATCATCCAACTAAACCAATCTATGTCGTATTATCGTATTATCGACGAACACTTGTTCATTCTTCCCCCTATCGTTTTTATTTGGGTATAACTATTGATGCCACATATACGTTCGCTTTGTAAGGCATTCAGGGTTGTGAGATTGATCTGCACTCCACGCATTCGCCCTTATGTGCCCTGGTAGGACTAAGATTTCGAAAAGGATCGAACAAACAACATGGAGCGACCAGCTAAGAGACCGAGGCTTGCTAAAGATGCTTCCGATCATGTCGCCGAGCCTATTGAGGCCATGCAACAATATCGCGACTCTGGCCAACGTTCGATTAGCTTCGCTGGCTACGGACTGCAAAATACAGGCAACTTCAAAGCTGGCAGAGATTTCATAATAAATGTCAACGAGCAATCGAACATAAACGTGAAAGCTGGCGAGCGCAAAAGACTGCTTGAGTTGCTGCAATTTGACCAGATGGATGCCAGGCAATTAACTATCAAGAAAGCACATGCTCAAACGTGTGCGTGGTTTCTCGATACGCCACCATACGTCAACTGGAAAACCGCCTTGCATAATGACCAAAACTTCTTATGGATAAAAGGGAAACCGGGAACTGGAAAATCAACCCTCATGAAGTTCTTGCTAGGGAAGCTTCGCGATCAGATCCGACAGGCTGGGAATCAAGAGATTTTGCTCTCGTTCTTCTTCAATGCTAGAGGGGATGACCTTGAAAAGACAACCGCCGGTTTATACAGGACACTACTACTTCAACTTCTTGAAGCGCGCCCCAAGCTTCAGTATGTTCTAGATGATATTCGAATTGGGCACTCCTGGACCATTGGACCTCTCAAAACCGCTTTTGAAAAAGCTATCCAAGGCCTCGGCAACAGCTCTATTGTCTGCTTGGTTGATGCACTCGACGAATGTGACGAAGAAGAAATTCGAGACATGGTATCCTTTTTAAGGGACATGAGCGTTATTTCCAAACGATCCCGCATCTGCTTCGCAAGCAGACATTATCCGCATATTACCATGAAGACAGCAGAAAGTATCATTCTCGAAAAGCAAGCCGGTCACTTTGAAGATATAATAACGTACATACACAGCGCGTTAACAATCGAGGACGATAGTCTTGCAGATGAAATACGCCGCGACCTCCAGAAGAAAGCCTCCGGCGTGTTTATGTGGGTTGTGCTTGTGGTAGATATGCTGAACAGGCAATACGACGCAGGCTATCGCCACTGCCTCCGCGAGCGGATTCGGCAACTCCCTGGAGACCTTCACAAGCTATTCCTTGACATTCTAACCGCGATAATAACAATATGGATGGCCTTCTTCTGTGCATTCAATGGGTAATATTTTCTCGGAGCCCTTGACGCCTAGACAGTTCTATCTTGCTCTAGTTTCAGGATTAGAGCCTCAAAATCTGCCAGTCTGTCATTCAGATGATATTTCGAAAGACAGCATTGAAAAACATTCTCAGCAACTCAAAAGGACTAGCTGAAGCTACCAAGTCTACAATCCCAACCATTCAATTCATCCACGAATCCGTTCGGAACTTTTTGCTTGAAGAGAATGGTCTTAGTAGGATCTGGCCCGATATTTCGAAAAACGTCTATGGGTTAAGCCACAACATGCTCAAAGAATGTTGTCACACATATATGAACATGCCGGAAGCGACTACTCTCGAAGGGTCCCGCACAGAGAGGATGGCGGCATTTCCGTTCCTAAGCTATGCTAATCAAGGAATATTATATCATGCCAACGAAGCACAAAGATACAACACAAGACAACAAGACTTTATCACTAAATTTCCGCTTTCCGATGGGTAAAACACCACAATTATATCTGCCGTTTTTTTGATCGGTATACGCCCAAAGTTAGTCTCTTGTACATCCTAGCTGAGTTTGATATGGGAGCTCTTATTCGTAGCGACATGAACCGACAATCATGTTTCAAGATAGAAGACGAGCGATATGGGAATCCAATTCTCGCAGCAAGTGCCAGAAGGAACACCGAGGCGATCCAGATCATGCTAGAAGTCGAGACTGAACGGCTGTCAGAAACCTCTCTCTCACACCTCTCCAGTTTGATTATGATGCCAGGCGAAATAATTTCATATGCTTCAAGAAATCGGCACAGATTTAACAAACATGAGGACCTGTTCTGCCAGCTCATCGAACATGGCAATGAAAAGGCGTCATTGTTTTTCCTTGCGGTGGAGAGGTGTGACGTCAATATCAGGAACCTACAGGGAGAAACAGTTCTGATGTCCGCAGTGAAAGAGGGGTTTGGTGTGCTAGTACGTGAGCTTCTCCAACGAGGTGCCGACGTATTAGCCGCCGATAAAGACGGCCGAACAGCTTTGCATTTGGCTTTAATTCGCCGCTCTGACGAAATAGCCAAGCTGCTTATCGACCGCGGAAGTGACATATTTGCCGCCGATAAAGACGGCCGAACAGCTTTACATCTAACTTCAACTTACGGCTATAATGAAATATCCGCGATGTTTATCAACGACATATTTTCCCACTCTACAAACGGTCGAGCTACTTTGCATCTAGCTTTAACTCACAGCTCTGACAAAATAGCCAAGCTGTTGATCGGCGACCAAACTGACGCACTCGCTACCTATAACGACGAGCTAACAGCTTCCGACACGGTGTTACTCAACGACAGTGCTGAAATTTCCAGGCTACTTACCAGCCGAGCAACTTTACACATGGCGTTAGTCAGTAACAATGTTGACGTTTCCAGGCTACATATCAGCCGCGGCGCTAGTCTTCTATTCCCCAATGGATATAATTACTCGCTGTTACCCAATTTTGACCAGAATGCCATGGATATTATCGACGGCATATCAAAATATTAAGATCAGTAGGTAAAGGAAGTACTTGTATTTTTGGTTTGAAGATTATAATAATAAAAGAAAAGAAACAGCAAAACAACCATCGAGCTATCTAACTCTCGATTATGTTAAGGTAGCGAGTGGGAAAATCTTGAATTATATATGTAGCTTCTGTGCCTTAAAAGGATGTTAAAGAAAGAAGGGTTGTAGGGTTAGGTAGGCTAAGAGAGATCACCGAGATATACAAACTCTGGCGATACAAGTCTACGGAGGTCCGCGAGGCTGTAGGATATACAGTGAGGATATTCGACAATAATAGATGCAGAGTCATCCTGCCTGGAGATGGAGAAGCTAGATCTTTATGGCACCTTTGACACCTTGCTAGTTTGTTACTTAATTTGAACCTCTTTCCAAGCCTCTAGTGGAGCCTTGTGACGACCGTCCTATTTTTGGAAGCAGAAGAAATTCAATCTATATACCTAAAGGCTTCGTTATTTATTTATAATGCTCTCTATCTCGGCCTAAGGAGTACGAAACACAAAGGTTACACGCGCGTGATTCCGTAGAGCCCGAGATTATTGTCTCCTTGGGTACATACTTCTACGAGTAACACTAGATACCTGTGCAGACACGCGTGATGGGTAGTACAATAAGGAGCTTCAAGAGCGTTGGAGGTATGACTAAAAAGACACATACTTTAATACATCTAGCAATAAAGTTTTAAGTCTTTGACACGTTGCTCGTAAAGCGATAAGAGCTTGAATTCATTGATTGTTGAAGAATAATTTTGCTAAGTAGGTAGGAACTACGATTTTAGGGGAGTTTGTCAAATGGCATTGGAAAAAGGAGCACCATAAATACCCTGTTGTTCAATCATGTAAGTTATCACTCAAAAACATCGTGCTTCTAGTAGCCACAAACGCAATGCTATTGTTGTTGCCTTATATCACAAACTTTTGTGCAACAACAAGTATCCCCATTCATGAACATGCTAACAAAGGTTCCAGGGGGCGTCTCTAGCAGCTAATCACCTACTCTACACATCCAGGCGCGATTCACTGACGCGATTCAAGGACGCGATTCACTGGCGCGTGTTGTAGTACCCCCTGATGGATATGGCCTTGGTACGTACCTATGTCATTGCATGTACACGTGAATACATAAACATAAAGATTTGCAAAAATAAGTACCAGAAATCGTAATAAGTACATAATAGATATTGACGTGTTGCTTGTTTGTTTTCACAAACACGACAATGACCCCAGCGTGGTACGTGCCTGCTAGATACAGAGGTACTAACAGGTGTGCTCAAATATTACGCATATGGGGACATTGAAAAGACTGCCACTGTATTCACTGGAGGGCAATCATTTACTGAAGCACGCTCCTTCCCTTTTCTCTATATAAGTCGCTGTTATAACCGCCTGGCATCCTCCACAACTCTCCCACTCTCTACATCTTTTATTCTTCTGCACACTCTATAGTTTCTCGACTGCCCCTTTATCTTGTTGATTCCCACTTATCACTCTGAATTATTCACCATTCTTATATATCGACCATATCACAATGGGAATTCAGAGATCATCAAGATTGCCAACGAGGGCCTTGGGTTCCGCAAGCCCGGAAACATCGTCGTTTGTGTTCCTGTCGAGAAATTCAACGAGGACCCGTGGAAGTATTACAAGAGAAACCGATCTTTCACCTGTTCGCCAAACTTCCTCCCGAGATCCGCGTTGCCATCTGGAAGTACGCGGTGTGCGTCCAAAAACGAGTCGTGAAGACCTATTCGCCCAGGGGTGCATGGAAAGTACCTTGGCATCATCCACGCTCCCGTGCCCCGCTCTTCCTTGTCAATAAGGAGGCTTTCTATGAGGCGCGGAAGTACTATGTACGATTCCCCTCATTTATCACGGCGTCTTCGAAGCCAAGCCCCACGGGACCACTCATCTGCTTCGACGATGACGTTTTCTTTCATAAGAAGCGACGGGAGTACGAAAAGATTTTTGGCATCACGTGCATGCTTGTTCAGAACAAGAAGTACTGCCGGATTCCCTTCGTCTCGCAGTGAGTAACAAACTACTATCATCCCGCCATTCAAGTTGCGTGAATAATTAGCTAATACGAAGACGTGTTTTTCAGCCCACTCTATTGGCGCGACCTTCCAGAGGCTGTGTTCAACGAGTTGGAGCCACCGTGGTATCAGGACGAAATCGTGCTAGTACTCAGTAACAATTTCGGATGGATGTACAAGTCTTCTCCGGTGGTTATAATGGGTACTCGAGTGGAGAGGAGTGAACCGGATACATGACAACACTAAGAAATTTTGGGCAACAATGGGCTGAAGCACACGAACTATAGCTATTGCGCCACATCAGTCGCAACTTAACACATTAGCAACTTCTCGGGCTCCAGCTATTCCCCCTACCTCGATCGTCTCTCCTCCCCAACAGGATTGTAGTATTGCGCGATGGGAAGGTAGGGAACGGCGGAATATGGGTTATGATTATGGCATCAGAAAAGAGGTGGTGATTTGGTATGGAAGAAGAAAAGAGGTGATGGTTTGGTATGGCACTGCATCAAAAAAGAGGTGATGATTTGGTACGGAAGAAGAATCGCGTTGATGTCCGCACATAAAAGTTTTGTTGTGTTAAAATTATCTTTCTTACGACAAGTAGTCGATGCCTCGAACTAGGCTTTAGTAGTTCTGAATTTACAAACCAATGAAAATCCCAAACACTTCATCAAATTCCAAGTGAGCGATCCTGAGGTTGTTATTGTATCAATCAAGTGGCATACAACGGAAGCATACCCGCTGTCCGCCTGGATTAATAACTGCTGCAAAGCTCAACACGGGTGTGAATGTCTTCTCAGACCTAGAGCTGGTAGGAGCGGAAGCAGCCTCCCCAGATCAGCGTCAATTGTGCCGCTCTGCACAATATCCGATAAATATATAGTTAATATATAACATGAACTATTTCAACCCAAAAATATTGATGAGGTAGCTCACGAGCGCAAGAAGCGTGTATTGAAATGGATGGGTGGACGGGATGCTCGGAGAGTATCTCGATAGATGCATAAATATGTCGCTAACCTTTATTGTTGCATAAAATTAGTCCTGGCCGGGGGATTTGACATCACGGATTCCTGGTGAATGCAGCTGAGACGCGACTAAATGCCAGAGGCGCGTCACCCATCGTACCTACCTACCTACCTTTTCGATGCGCAATCTAGGGGATGGTAGTCGAATAAATACGCAATACAATTAACACTGATATGTGACCAATGTATTGGATAGGGAAAGCCATAGGGTCCAAACGATGCCGAGCCCTGCGAAAAAGAGGAAGCTGAACAGCGATTCCAAAAGTAGTCTCCCATCACGGGGTCTCGAGTATTTCTTCGCGAGGCAAAGGGATCAGAATGGGACTAGTTCTCCCCTTCAGACCGAGAGTGAGCCTGTGAAAGATGCGGCGCAACCGGTGCACGACCATGAGATGACTGATGAAGAGCTGGCCCGGAAGCTTCAGGCCGAGTGGAACCGAGAGGAAAAGGATGCGATAGCGCAGGAGGCTACATCTGCGGATGGCGGGAGGTCTAAGAACTCGCCGATTCTATCACAGACCTTGGAACCGGCTAAAGACGAGCTTGACCGCGACGGAGCACCTTCAGAGCCGCCAAAGCCGAACACAGCCGAAACTTCACAAGAAAAGAAAGGAAAAGGCACTTTAACCCTCCAATCGGTTGCGGCGTCAGTGGACACAGTCTCGGAATCAATACCGTTTGACGAAAGCCCATTGATCTTTGAACCGGGCCGGTATGTCCCCCAATTGCGAGAGCACTGGGCCAAGGACGGTGGCAATGCCTCATATGCCTTGTTAACGCGATGTTTCGTGCTCGTGAGCGGGACTTCGAGCCGAATCAAGATCGTGGATACTTTGGTGAACTGTCTACGTATTCTTATCGAGGGTGACCCAGAGAGTTTGCTCCCTGCGGTAAGTCGCAAGGGTTTCACTGGACATCTACTATTCACTTTGCTCTTACTACAATTTCCAAGGAGCTACATAATGCGTGTTGTTGGATCACTGATGACGACTAGGTCTGGCTATCTACGAATGCCATCTCACCCCCTTACATATCCCTAGAGCTCGGGCTAGGTGGCTCGGCAATCTCTAAAGCACTACGGCAAGTATGCGGCCTCGATAACCGTGCGCTCAAGGCCATCTACGACAAATACGGAGATGCGGGGATGTGGCCTTCGAGGCTAAGAAGAAGCAAAGCTTCACGCTGCGTGCCCCCAAACCGCTCACTATAAAAGGCGTATACAATTCCCTCGTGAAGATCGCCAGCACACAAGGACAGGGCAGCGCAGAAGTGAAACAACGGCTCGTGGACCGCTTGCTGCAGGATGCGCGGGGCGGCGAAGAGAGTAGATACGTCGTGCGCACGCTTTGCCAACACTTGCGGATTGGTGCCGTGAAAACAACACTCTTGATCGCTCTATCTAGGGCGTTCCTGCTCTCGCGACCTCCTCTCATATCACAAGCGCAAGGCAAGGATGAATATGATTATCCCCTGCGCTCCGTGGACGAGCTCCGTCGCCTGAAGAAGGAGGAGTTGGCGGAGGTCTGGGCGCGCGGCGAGGAGATCGTCAAAGCATGTTTCGCACGACGCCCTAATTATAACGATCTGATTCCTGTCATGCTCGAGGTTGGCGTGTGTCCAGAGCTGCTCGTGCGCTGCGGGCTGGGACTTCACATCCCACTGCGTCCCATGCTTGGTAGCATCACGCGCGATCTGTCTGAGATGTTGACGAAGCTGCAAGGCCGTGACTTTGCTTGCGAGTTCAAGTATGACGGGCAGCGCGCGCAGGTTCACTGTGATGAGGGTGGTACGGTGTCTATATTCTCACGGCACCTCGAGGTTATGACAGACAAGTATCCAGACCTTGTGGCTCTAGTGCCACAGATCCGTAGCGAGGGTGTTGGAAGCTTCATAATGGAGGGCGAAGTCGTCGCTGTAGATCAGACAACAGGCGAGCTTAAGACCTTCCAGACGTTGACGAACCGTGCGCGCAAGGATGTGGCGATCGGGAGCATCAAGATCGACGTATGTCTCTTTGCCTTTGACTTAATGTACCTCAATGGCCAACCGCTGCTCGATCGCCCATTTCGGGAGCGCAGGAGCCTGTTGCGCTCGCTGTTCGTCGAAGTCCCCAACCGGTTCACGTGGGTTCGTAGCTTAGACGCTACGTCACAGGATTCGGAGTTCGTGCTAGACTTCTTCAAGCAGGCGACTGATCTAAAGTGCGAGGGCATCATGGTTAAGATACTCGACAACCTGCCGAATCTACCACCACCTGTCTCGGCCATCCCTCCTACGGGGAGGACCAAAACCAACAGCCAGAAAGCACCAACAGTCGCGCGAAAGGAAAGGCTAGAGGCGACGAGAAACAACCAAAACAGACACGCCGCAAACCTCTTCTCGCGACCTACGAGCCTGACAAGCGCCTCGATTCCTGGCTCAAGGTGAAGAAAGACTATAGCGCCTCCTTCGACACGCTCGATCTCGTCCCCGTCGCGGCTTGGCACGGGCAGGGCCGCAAGGCGAAGTGGTGGTCACCGATTCTCCTCGCCGTGCGCAATGAGGAGACCGGCGCGCTTGAGGCAGTGTGCAAGTGTATGTCTGGTTTTACGGACGCGTTCTACAAGGCCAATCGGCGATTCTACGATGACGGGTCTGGGGACATTGAGCCTGGTGCTGCCAACACTACTCCTGAATCTAGCACAGGGAAAGTGGAGGGGGATAAAGCGGATGCTGATAGCAATAGCAATAACGACAGCGACAGCGAAATACAGAACGAAGAAGATGACAAAAGCACAACGAAGAAATACAAGAACGTCCGCAAGACGAAGCCCAGCTTTGTCGACTACGCGGGCGGCCATCCGGATGTGTGGTTTGAACCGCAGGAGGTCTGGGAGGTAGCGTTCGCCGATATCACGCTATCACCGACTTATACCGCGGCAATCGGACTCGTTAGCCAGGACCGCGGTCTAAGTATGCGGTTCCGCGATTTCTGCGGAAGAGGGAGGATAAAGGTATAGAGGAGGCGAGCACGAGTGAATTCCTAGCCGGTCTATTCCGCAAGCAGGAGGCGAAAGCCCTCCGCCACCTTTGCCCGGTGATGAAAATGAGGACGATGATGAGGCTTAATTAAGTTCATTTGAAGGTGATATAGCGGCTGACTGACTCCGATATTCCACGATGCGATACACTACAACAAGAGCCTCCCAGCATGATATTAGCACTAGCTAGGTTATTTATTCCTTCCAGGCCTTGTAAACGATCTGGCAGCCATACTTCTCGCCCTTCTTCAGCAACACCTGGCTCTTCCAATCCTCTACGTTGCAGGCATTTACGAATCGACTAGGCTCTACGCAAAATCCACTCCGCGCACCACGGGCAGGGACGCCGTCGACGGCGGATACGTCGATGTATTTGCCCGTGTAATATTGGAATGCCGGCTCTGTGCTGTGGACCTCGAGGTGGATCTTGGATTCGGGGTGGTGCGCCTTGACGAGAGCGACGAGAGGTCGGCCACGCGTATCAATGGGTACGGAGCTAGGTGATGCCGAGGGTCAACTACAAAGCAGTCGTCGATGTCGGGCTCTTGAGCACCTAGCGTGAATTGCTCATTTGTGGTCACCTTTGCGAATGTCGTGGGCCCTCCTGTTGGGATACCGACGTCGTTGACTGGAAGGTATGAGGGAGTGCAGAGCTGGACCACCGTCCCTTCGATCGAGAACCACCAGTTAAGTTGAAGTATCTGGTCAGGGACTGCTGTTAGCTTGCGCCGGCGACATATGTTAGGGTTTCGGGAGACATACGAGTGATTCGTCATATTAATGACAGTCTCCTCAGCCCCTGCGACGAGTTCGGCCTCATACTCCATGCCTAGGATGGTCGCCTCCTTGCCCCCTTGGCTGATCTTTCCTGTGGTGTAAATCACCTTCACCAACACCTCACCTGGGAAACCTTCGTCTCCATCCTCGCTTCGAAGAGTGAACTCGACACTCTCACCACCTTTAAGGTCGCCCTCTAGCCCGGGAATGCTTCGAACCCCGATGGGCTTGGGCCCATCCCATATCCGCTTGCCCCAGCCCTTGACGCCGCCGTGTAAGGTATTGGGACCGTTGTTTGCGGCGAGGCTGTATGTGTTACCGCGTTCACGGAAGCAAGCTTTGCGTTGGAGATACGGTTGGCGACGCGGCCGATGGTCTCTCCGAAGTAGGGGCCGTTGTGTGACACGTAGAGCTCTTGCGTCGGAAAGCCTGGACGATGTTCACGCCGCCTACCGTGAAGGACTGGATTATGGCGCCCAAGGGCAGGAATGATACTTCATCAGCCATTTCGAATAGCTAGGTTCCAGATGAGTAGATTTTGTATAAGTATTAAAGAGTCGGCGAGATGGGGTATTCGGCACGCAAGGAGCGTGGATCGGCGGCTACTTAAGATCTGTGTGACGAGAACCTACAGGGACACTTTTCATCGAGATCTTGGCAACGAGAATATAAGAGATTCAAAGCAAGCGAATCATTCTTTTGGAGGTATGACATGTGAGAGGTTGCATTCAGGCTATTCTACAGGGTTGTGGGGAGCTTAGCACGCTATAACAGGATTACTAGGAGGAGGTACGTAGGTAGCGATGCTTGATGTTGTGCAGGTGCTTGGTGATACCTCTTGATGGTGGGGTAACTTGGCGGGGCAAAACGAAGCTCTCCCTGCCGCACCAATGATGACGTAGAATTGGACTACAGACGGCCCGAAGATTGGTGCCGTGGCTTGTGATTTGTGGCTTGTGCAGGTGCTTTAGTTCGACTGCTGTAGGTTAGACGGAAAGGAAGTTTAACTTAAATGTGGCAAATCTTTGGGGCAGGTTAGCATCTTGTGTGCAAGTGCCTATTTAGGGCACGTTTTGTGCAAGGACCTCAGCATGCCTGTCAGCGTCGACGATGCATAGACAAGGTGCTTTGCATTGAGTGTTTATTATTTTGATAGAGTACCCTTGTTGATATCCTCAAAGGTCTATGTAGGCAAGTGTAGGCGAGCCCATTACGGGGTGCTTATATATATGGACTAGAGCGGCCTGTGTACTGTTCAGCTCCCTAACGTGCATATTGAATCAGCGTCAGCTTGTTCCGCACGTGCCTTTCTAGTTTGAATTTAGCTAAGCACCTCCCAAGGGTCCCAAGGGTAGCCTTGCTTGGAGGTAGGTACGTGTACCTGCTTAAGTTTAGTCCTATTGGAAGCTAGTACCTATGGAAATGCTTGCTGTAAGGTGCTAAGCAAGCATAAGTTAAGCTCAGTGTTTTAATGCCAAACATGCCTTCTCTAGCCTTATATATGCCCACCAGGTGCTCGACAGACAAATGCGGAATCTACCTCTGCACCACACTAACCTTAAGACTTTAATTTTGGGTCAAACTGAGTAATTCGAAATCACACGGAAGCACTTTGAGACACTAGCCATTGTGTCTGATACTACCTTGGGTACATGGTGTCTTTCACAAAACCCATACCTGCTCGTCCACGGCTCGGCATCTTCGTGCCGCCCACTCATCCACACAAGGCCACTTCTCCCAATCAACCCATACCATAACCACCATAATACAGCCCCGGTTGTTTTGCCCCGTCTTAAGGCTCTAAGCTAGCCTTGGTATTTGCCGTGTACTCTGACGGGCCATAACGGCAACAACCCAATAGACTGGCCGTTTTGATTCCAACCGCCTACTTCTTCGTTTTATATGCCTTCTTGACCAGCAATCATATTTGCTCTCAACAATATTAATACTAGCCATAATGGCTGAGACAACCCCACCACCTATTGCAACACCGAAGCGGAAGCGGACGAATCGGCTGTCGAAATGCGCCTCTCCGCTCGCCCACCTCTCATTATGCTGCCAAGACTGTCTTCTCTTTCCGCCCACCTAGTCTTCAGCCCGCCGCCCGATCCCATGACCGATCGAAGACGGAAGTAGTAGCCCAGTCTAGGGTTGCCCGAAATTCGGGGATCTGGCGATCGAGGAGAGCAGTGAGGGTCCAGAGTGTGCGAGCATCGGCAGCGAGCCCGAAAGCGGGGTGGGGCGACTGTAGCTGGAGCTGGGATCCTTGGCCGGATCGGGTACCAGACCGTAATTCCGCCGCCCGACATCACCAGATTTGACTTTGATGCTGGCGCTGCCACCACCCAAGAGGACATGCAATTGGATTGCGACGATGATGATATCGCCGCCGCACGTAAACGCAGCAAGACTGCTGAAGCCGACACATTCGTCCCCGGACCTGCCACCAATGAATTAGCAAGAGATACTGGCAATCCCAGGACCCTAGCCATCCCCCCTGACGACCAAACAAACGATCGCCTGTTGGTATCCCTAGACCCATCAATTAAAGACACAATCGAAGCCGGTCAATCCGGCCTACGCAAATCCTATCCGTCGATTAATCGTCTGGCGGACACAAAATCTCGTATACGGAAACGGGTGGGGACGCCACCATTGTCAAAACGGAAGGGAGGTGCTCAGTCCGTGCGGTAAATAGAGTGGACGAGGAGGAAGACATTGTCATTGTTGACCCTGTCCGTGCTGCTCTCACTTGGCGCGAAGATGAGATCACCGTATACGACCCAGAAGACAAGGACGACGATGGCACCGGCATCAACGGCATTGGATTCAAGCCTACTGCTGCCGTAGCCTATCAACGCGCCCAAAAGCGACGCCAACAACTTGCCGACTATAAGAAGCGTGAGGAAAGTGAGGCCAGAGCTAGGAGAAATCAACGCCGAAGAGAGCAACTGGGGGGAGGCCGAGCGGGCTAGAAAGCACTCCATCGTACGGGTGCACTTTTCCGACACACCACCAACTACCGTCATGACAACCTGAATCGCTCATCGCTCAGCTTGGGGACAAAGAACTATATAATTTCTGTACCCATGTCATGAGGACAAGGTGTTGCCTGGTGTTTACGCGGTTACTGGCGAGGCGCCTACGTTTGATCGAAATTCTGATTATTTTTTAGTCACATTTAGCTAGGCGTCAGTGGCGGTATGGCTACGTGATAAGTTGGCGTGTCAGGAATGGGCTGTGGTGGAGTTGATATCATTTTTTATTCAACTTTGTTGGCTTCACTCATAAGGGTCCGGACCTTTTTGGTATATACTATTAACAGGCGCATGGGATATGCTTTGCTCTGGCTAGGATTGGTCGAAATGTAGGCCGAGGTCTGGGGAGTTTGATAGGTGTTACAATAAGGGATACAATCAGGCGTCGGCGCATATCAGGACATACTCAATATACCCACCACGCGCTGGAAGCAAGTTCAAATTTGCTTCACAGGGGCGATTATTACTCCAATTGATCACCAGAATTTATACCACCTCGTCTCAGCCGCCTGGCGGGCTTTATCTTCTGCTTCTCGTCTTAACCGTGCAGCTTCTGCTGCTTGTACCTTCTTCTCGGCTTGCTTGCGATCAATGACCTCGACAACCCTAGCCATGGCAGCGCGTTCCTTGCGCCTTTGAGCCTGGCAGTATTCCCATTGTACGATGCTACCAAGCATGAAGGTACCGAATGCCCAATTCGCTGCTTTAGGTGCTCTTGCTACACCAGTAGAAGTAATATCAGCGCCATCAAATCCCCTCAAGAAAGCATTGCTCTCCGCAAATGAACATACCTCCCACTAGATAGCGCCCCGCCCCCACAACCACGCCAGCTCCTATGCCCGTCATGAGACCTTCCTGGCACATGGTATTTGATGTAACGTGAAGAAATCTTCGGACTTGATAGACTGCACTCCTTCTTTGAATGTCGGTCTCGGGGGTCGGCCCTGTTGACCTTCGGCGCCTGTTGGCGACGTCGCATTGGCGGCGATATGGCTCCTTTCCGGCGTCGTCGAGCTATTGAATACCTCGTAGATCTGTGGTTGCTTGACGTGGTCTGGCGGCTCTGTGGCCCCGGGCGGAGGCCCGCGCAGCTTTGGGGCGTATCGTCGTTTTGTGCCATTGCTGGTGGTGTGAATACCTACCAGACATAATGGAGCAAGAGCCTAAGGTATGACGCTGCTAGATACTTAAGACCTATCAATGCGGGGCCCGGGACCCTTGCTATGCATGTTGGGAGGTATGCAATGAGGCTGGCGGGGGATTGATGCTTAATCGGGGCTCTTAAACCCCTGGTCCCGCCGCGGTGCAGTGGCAGGGATGCGCGCTACAGCTTCGCGTCGCGTGTTTTGTAAGTGGATTTACCTACCAATTACCTAGCAAGCCATTTCCCATCAAATCGGACACCCATAGCAGACCTTCCCTTTTCCCGTGGCATAATCAATACAACCAGAGATACCCCCCGAAAGCGTGTTTAGCGGCAATTTTTCGTTTCCTTAATTAGTCAATGCGGTCTACAAGTCGACGGGTTCAACTTTCGAATCGTCAAACCACCTCTCATCGAGGGACACTTGACCTCTTCACCCCTCACCGAGACCCCCCGCGATCCGATAATCGCGATGCCCAACACGTCACTGCCGGCCTCAGAAGGGATATGTGCGTCGTGGCGGCAAGCAAGCCTACCATGGCGTCTCCCGCGCGAGAACATTTGCCGCCTCTACACGCACAGAGGGCACATCCGCAGATGAGAAAGCCGAACGGGCGCTCCTTGTCACACAAATCGACGAATCCATGGGCTTTGCTCGGTATGAAGCGGGCCGCGCACGCGAAGGCTGGTTAGTAAACGTGCAACCGACAACTGTTGGATTAGACGATGACCGCGTGCCCGGTGGCGAGCGCCCTCGACTGCTACTTCATCGAACAAGACGGGCAGACCTTCAAGGACAGTCGAATACGATCCATACTTCCTGATTGCCGTGCGCAAGGGTCGGGAAAGCGAAGTCGAGGAGTGGTTGAAGCGCGTACCTGGCGGCGGCGTTGTGCGTAGTGTCAAAAAGGTTGAGAAGGAAGATCTTTCTATGCCGAATCACTTGTTAGGGTATCGGCGAACTTTCCTCGAATTACGTTTTGCGAACGTTTCAGATTTGATGTCTGCTAGAAGGGATATAATGCCCATTGCGGAGAAGAACCGCAAGGCCATGGGGACGGTGGATGTATATGCTGAGGTTGCTGCGTAAGTTCTCCTTTAGAAACCTGTTCACTAAGGCAGAATTGGATGACGACTAACATTTGCACTTGCACAGCGAACAAGCCGGATTTGACCTCTTTGATGATTCACGAGATGATGATAGACGACATAATGCTTCCCTTTCAGATGCCAGCGACTACATAGTCGATATTAGAGAATTTGATGTTCCATACCATGTAAGAGTAATGATAGATACCAGTAAGTGCCCCACTCCTTTTCTTAAGCTGCCAGGTTAACGTCATCCTAGATATTAGAGTAGGCAAGTGGTACTTCGTGGAGGCGAAACATGGAGTCACCACTATAACCTCAATGAAGAGCGTTTGGTCCAGGCAGACCCGGTTATCATGGCCTTTGATATCGAGACCACGAAGCTGCCGCTCAAATTCCCCGATGCTGCGATAGATCAGATTATGATGATATCGTACATGATAGATGGACAGGGGTTTCTCATCACCAATCGCGAGATTGTGTCTGAAGATATTGCCGATTTCGAGTACACGCCAAGACCTGAGTACCCTGGCCCATTCATGATTTTCAACGAACCTGACGAGAAAGCCCTGATCGAAAGGTTCTTTTTACACGTGAAGGAAGCCAGGCCAACCGTCATCGCCACTTACAACGGAGACTTCTTCGATTGGCCTTTCGTTGAAGCCCGAGCGAGCGTTAATGGTATCGATATGTACCGCGAAATCGGATGGAGAAAAGACAGCGAAGATATTTACAAATGCACATATGGCGTTCACATGGACTGCTTCGCCTGGGTCAACCGAGACTCCTATCTACCACAGGGAAGTCGAGGTTTGAAGGCTGTCACTGTCGCTAAGCTTGGGTATGACCCAGATGAGCTTGATCCGGAATTAATGACACCGTACGCTAGCGAGAGACCGCAAACTCTTGCGGAGTATTCCGTTTCAGATGCTGTCGCCACGTATTACCTATACATGAAGTACATACATCCGTTCATATTTTCGTTGTGTACAATCTTGCCGCTGGGAGGCGATGATGTTTTACGAAAAGGAACCGGTACTCTATGTGAGATGTTACTGATGGTCCAGGCATACCAAGGCGAGATCGTTTTACCCAACAAGCACGTTTCTCCCAAAGAATCATTCTGGGATGGACACCTGCTTGATGCGGAGACCTACGTTGGTGGCCACGTCGAAAGTATTGAAGCGGGTGTTTTCCGTTCGGATATCCCTGTAAACTTTGCAGTGGATACCGGGGCTGTCGATGAACTTCTCCGCGACCTCGACGCCGCGCTCAAGTTCTCTGTCGAAGTCGAGGAGAAAAAGTCGCTTGACGACGTCACCAACTATGACGAAATCAGAGATCAAATTGCGGCTAAGTTAAATCAACTGAAGGAAACCCCGAATCGAACTGAACGACCGTTGATCTACCATTTAGATGTCGCGTCCATGTATCCCAATATTATGACAACAAACCGACTACAGCCAGATTCTATGATTCAAGAGTCGGATTGCGCGGCTTGCGACTTCAATAGACCCGGGAAAACATGTGATAGAAGGCTTCCTTGGGCATGGAGAGGAGAGTATCTCCCAGCCAAACGAGACGAGTACAATATGATACGACATGCTTTAGAGAACGAGAAATTTCCTAGCAAGTGGCCGAATGGGCCAATGCGGACGTTTCAGGATTTATCGGAAGAGGAACAAGCTGGCCTCATCAGAAAGCGATTAACCTCATACAGCCAAAAAGTGTACCATAAAATCCGCGACCAGACAACAATCGTTCGAGAAGCTATCATATGCCAGCGCGAGAATCCTTTCTACATCGATACAGTACGGGATTTCCGAGATCGCCGGTACGATTACAAAGGTAAAGCAAAAGTGTGGAAAGGGAAGACGGACGCGCTAAAGTCTTCTGGTGCTCCTGGACAAGAGGTCGATAACGCGAAAAAGATGATTGTCTTGTACGACTCCCTACAACTTGCCCACAAGGTTATTCTAAACTCCTTCTACGGTTATGTGATGCGAAAGGGTTCGAGGTGGTACTCCATGGAAATGGCTGGCGTGACCTGCTTGACTGGCGCAACAATTATCCAGTTGGCTAGATCACTTGTTGAAAGACTAGGGCGTCCACTTGAGCTGGATACTGATGGTATCTGGTGTATGTTGCCCGCCACGTTTCCTGAAAATTTCGCGTTCAAACTCAAGAATGGCAAGAAGCTGGCAATCTCTTATCCTTGCGTCATGTTAAACCATTTGGTGCATGCCAAGTTCACGAATCACCAATACCAGACACTGGTGGAGAAGAATTCGTTCAAATATGAGACCACCAGTGACAATTCCATCTTCTTCGAAGTCGACGGGCCGTACAAGGCCATGGTTCTTCCCACGTCGAAAGAAGAGGATAAGAATTTGAAGAAGCGTTATGCTGTATTCAACGACGATGGGAGTCTGGCAGAACTGAAAGGTTTTGAAGTCAAGCGAAGAGGTGAGCTTAAGCTCATCAAGATCTTTCAGCAACAGATCTTCAAGTTCTTCTTAGAAGGTAGCACATTAACGGAATGTTACGCCGCCGTATCAAAGGTTGCAAACAAGTGGCTGGATGTCCTATACAGCAAGGGATCAACACTAGCAGACGAGGAGTTTATCGACCTCATTTGCGAAAACCGAAGCATGAGCAAGACGCTCGAAGAATATGGTAGCCAGAAATCAACTTCAATTACCACTGCCAAGCGTTTAGCTGAATTCTTGGGAGAGCAGATGGTCAAAGACAAAGGTCTGAACTGCAAGTATATCATCTGTGCCAGGCCTCGCAACGCTCCAGTTACGGAACGAGCCGTCCCAGTAGCTATCTTTTCCGCCGAACCTGAGATTAAGCGAAGATTTTTAGCAAAGTGGTTGAAGGAAGAGCCGTCTGACATGGATCCTCGAGCATTACTCGACTGGGATTACTACCTCGAGCGTCTTGGATCCGTCATCCAGAAGCTGATCACCATTCCAGCAGCTTTGCAGAAAGTCCGCAACCCGGTACCTCGAGTCGCGCATCCCGACTGGCTTCAAAGGAGGATTAACATCAAAGACGACAAGATGAAGCAGAAGAAGCTCACTGATTTGTTCACAAAGGAGCCCCTAGGTGACATAACAAATCTCAATGGACCTAGGCTAGACGACCTTGAAGATTACGGGGAAGCTACTGAAACCAAAGAGCACTACTGCTGCGATAAATGCCTCGCAGGTAATACCGGTAACTTCTAAGCGCAAATCCCCAGAGCCTGAAAAGGAAGTTCAAGATCCGTTTACCGCTCTTCCAAAGGTAATGCCAGATCCATCCGAAGATTATCCAGCCTTCTTGGAGTATCAAAAGAAAAAGTGGAAGATTCAGAAACAAGCTCGTATACGCCGTCGGCATCTCTTCGGTGACCGAAGAGGTAATGCTGGTAGCAACATCCAGCAAACGTTCCGTAATCAAGCTGAAGTCACCTTCAGAAATACTTGGCAACTTCTACAGCTCCGGACAACCGACAACCCTGGCATAGTGTCGGCCTTCGTGTTGATCGACGGAAGGGTACATACACTCAAAATCAAAGTCCATCGTCAAGTATTCCTCAACTTGAAAGGCAAGGACCTTCCTGATATCGAGGTGGAGGGCTGTGATGTTGAGCAAGTGACCCACACGCTTCCGAACGGCCACCCCTCTGCTCATCTCTTCAAAATCACCGTCCCAGAAGAAATATATTTTGCGGAAGCTGATAAATTTTCGCTACTATTCAACCACCCTAGTGTCGAGGGGGTGTATGAAAAACAAGTGCCCCTGGATATGCGGGCTGTTCTTCAGCTCGGTAACCTCTGCACAATCGATGAGAGCCAACCTGGTGTGTTGGGCAAAGGGTTAGAGGAAGGGTTTGAACTTTCTGGTTTGATGCGGCCTCTCAAGCCAAAGGCATACCTAGATTCAAATCCTCTTGCTTATATCTATGTATCTCACATCACAGCAGGCGAGCGGCAAATATTTGGTCTGTTCTCCACGACAAGCGACCAAGCACACATTATTATCCTACAGAAAAGCAAGGATTCCAACTCCGAGCTCCCTAATGTTACAAAGATCTACAGCGAAGTCCTGTCGCGAAGATTACAAGACGACCAGGAAAGCAATTGGCAGGAATGCTTTAAGTACCAGGAGAAGTTGACCTTCAAGGTCACCCAAGTAACGACTCGGAGGAAAGCCCATTTGGAAATTAGCGAACTTGTGAAGAAGATGAAAAAGGACGAGTCTAAGCCAATGATGCTCGTTATTCAGTCCTCTCAGCGCAAGTTACTCGTTCACGATGTTCCCATTCTCGCAGAATTCCCCATTCTCCCTTTGCGGTATGACCAAGCAGATAGCTCTCTCCCGCCTCTTGGTTGGCAATCTGTTGTTGCCAAGCGACTTGTTTCGCATTATCTAAGTCTAGGCTCGTGGATACTTCACCTTACAGCTCTTGCCAGGTACGGCGATATACCCGTTTGCAATTTGGAACGAGACGATCCCAGGTTTCTCATTGATGTTGCATATGCCCGGCGGTTGCAGATGAACAATGTTGTTCTCTGGTGGTCGCCAGGATCAAGACCAGATCATGCTGGTTACGAACAGGATGATGTTGCTGGGCCTCTTGACACCGTCGCAATGCCATCGGTTAATAATCCTGGTACTTATGCGTCTGTTTGCATTGACATCGAGGTCCGTAATCTCGCGATTAATACGATTCTCACTTCGTCCCTTATCAACGAACTTGAGGGTGCCGACTCGATTTCCTTCAATCCTGCCTCTGATGCAGCCCCATCAGATGGCTCTGAGATGCTCCACTCAGAATCTGCATTCGCCAATGCCGGTGTTCTCGTCCTTCGCGAGATGGTGAAGTCCTGGTGGGCCGAAGCCTGCAAAGGTAGTCCGATGGCTGATATTCTTGTCCAACATCTCGTCCGTTGGGTTGAATCGCCAGACTCGTTTATGTATGACCGTGCTCTGCATTACTACGTACAGATGATGAGTCGCAAAGCACTCTTGCAGTTGATGGCAGATTTCCGCCGGGTTGGGTCGCAGGTCGTGTTCGCGAACTCGAACCGCTTGCTTTTACAAACGACAAAGTCAGAAGTGGGCAATGCTTACGCTTACAGTCAATACATAATCAAGAGCATCAAGAGCAAACCACTCTTCCACTTCATTGACCTGGAAATTAAAGAATACTGGGATTATCTGGTCTGGTATGACGAGTTCAATTACGGCGGTAAAGCTTGCCAGGAAGTCGTCGAGGCCGAGCAGCAGAACCTCGAGACCATTATGTGTTGGCAGATCAAAGACATTCCTCCCGCTCCGGCTTCAGGACACATTCCAACACTGGGTCGTTGAATTCATCCAGCTCATGCACAACATCAAGCACCCAGACAACGGAGATCCCGACTCCACGCCCCGGCTCACGCAGTTACCCTTTCGTAGTCTCACACAGAGCACCGAAGTCGATGACAAGGATAAACCCGCCGTTATACTCACCAAGACATTCGAGCGTCCTCTAAAGAAAGAGATTCAATCCCTCATTTCAACGCAAGCTCGCGAGCTCCTACACCCTGAGCTAGCATCCGACTGGTCATTCCCCTACTACCAGGCAACAACGGAAGCCATAATCCGCACCCTCGTCTAAAGCACTTACAGTCGCAGGCACAGAAAAGAAGCGGAGGCACGGAAAACGCTGTGCTGGAGCTGGTGAAATCCCTCATGCAGGTGCTCTCGCTTGACAAGAACATCACGACCGAAGCACGCATCCTGCGCCGCGACCTATTAGCACTCTTCGATGTGCGCGAGTTCAGTCGCGACGCTGCATTCGCAAACCCGAGTGCCTCGCTGAAGATCCCGCAGTGGGGCTGTGCCGAGTGCACACTCGCGCGGGACTGGGATCTATGTCGCGACGAAACCTTACTCCCCGATATATCCACTCTTGCTACCGGAGGTGATGGTGCGGTGTTGGAGAATGAGATCCGCAAAGCGGCCGCGGCGAAGCGGTGGGAATGCACCTTCTGCAGTGCCGAGTTCAGCAAGCTACACATCGAGGAGCGGTTGCTGGCAGACGTCAACGCGTGGCTCGTCGAGTGGACTACTCAAGACGTGAAGTGTGAAAGGTGTGGGAATGTCCGCCTCAACGAGTTCATGGAACACTGCACGTGCTCTGGCCCCTGGGGCGAGAGTGTCAAGAGGGAAGATGTAATTGGGAAACTGAGCGTGTATGCTGGCGTAGCGGAGTGGTTTGGTCTAAGGATGCTTGGGGCACTGGTTGGTGAGGTATTAGGGGGGTTATAATTATCCCCCTGAGGTTTGGGATTTTTGTTCTATGGTTGGGCTCTTGGTTTCATAATCGTGATCACTTCGCGATTGGTATTGGCGTCGGCTTATTGGAGTAATACCTGCTTGTTACTTGGTATGTGATGCGTATTGCATTCTGTCTTATTACCTATATACGCCCTAATGATGCTACGCAATGTGA
Source organism: Amphirosellinia nigrospora (assembly GCA_004123355.1). Classification (NCBI taxonomy): domain Eukaryota; kingdom Fungi; phylum Ascomycota; class Sordariomycetes; order Xylariales; family Xylariaceae; genus Amphirosellinia; species Amphirosellinia nigrospora. The sequence continues at coordinate 840,212 of SCHM01000001.1, forward strand.
TGTGATAGAGTTCATGTGTTAATCGTTCCTAAATTAATTTGACAAAGAATGATCAAGCTTAAGTAGCAAGGTATACGGAGAAGTGCCAGCGCAGAGATTGCGCGGTATTCGTTACCGCGCGACAGCAGACAGAAATTAGTTGTCGATATCCAAACGAGCCAAAGTCTGCAAAGGGAAGGCGATGAAACTAGTCCCGAGGCCGTGGCGATGGGTAAGAAGAAGACAAATAAGCTTAACTATTGTAAAAAGATACGGAGGTCCTTGAAAAAGAGCGTGCGCTTTTGACTTGTACATTGGGTAAATAGAAACCCCTGTCGTACCACTCCCGCTATAGATATATTATGCAGGGTATATGGAGAGTCAAGCAGCATCTTCGCGGTAGCCATGGGAGGCATTGTCAGGGACCTCGTAGGGGTAAGGTGTAGACATCTGTTGTTGCACGGAGAGCGAATGAAGCCTCTTCCGTGGGCTCTATGCGACTACATGGCTATATACGAAGAGTCTCTTTGTTTCGTCTGACCAGTGTTCCTAGTTCCCTGTTCCTGGCAGTCATCGACACTACCCAGCAAGCTATGATTTCTCTAGATCCTATACTTTAAGTAGATGATATTGTCACCCTTTTGTAGGCCGTGTTTCAACAACCAAACACTATTATGTCGAATTTCGGCATATTTCGGGTCTATCATAACCTCATTATCAGGGTATGGGGTGTATATTGATATCTGTTGTTGCGCAGAGAGTCTAGGAGTCTCTGGGGACTAGCCCCTGGCTATATACATCTAGGCCCTTTGTTCCTAGGGCCGTAAGTCCCACAGAGTCTATATGAGGCTTGGGAAGGTGAGTGTTTTGGTGTGTTTGACGAGGTATCGTGAGATCTGGAGATTCCTTGTGACAGGGTGTGCAATTTAGAACCCGAGACCCGGGGTGAACTCAACATGGCGCTCGATATCGCCCGGGAAGATCTACGAGGCTTTCTCCGAAAACTATGCCCTTGGTACGCCGTAGGAGAAAGGGTGGAGTTAGAATTGTTCTTGATTCGAAAGACCGCCATTAACACGCCAGAAGGCTTAGCGTTCTCTTTTGTTTATTAACGCGCTCGTCAGATTTCTTATCTACCTACCAAGATCGCAACCAGGAGGGTGACTCATTCTGACTACGTCGACTCTAGACTTTGGAACGTAATACCTACTGCCAGGAACAGGGATCAGAGACCAGTCAGACAAAGAGACTCCTCGTATATAGCCAGATAGTCACGTAGAGCCCACGGAGATGACTTCACTGGTCCTCTGTGCAACAACAGATGTTTACACCCTACCCTTGCGTGGATCGTGACACCTACTGTTCAATTAGGAATCAAGATTATCTATCTTATATTTTGACGGAAATGGGGGCGTAGGTTTGGGTTATTGTCACATGGATCTGGCTAAAGTGCGCAATACAGTGTCACATTGAGTCCTACACGGAGGTCGCCAAATACTACCCTACGAGGCTGAGGCAGTCGTACGAAGTTATCGTCAGTCTCAAGCAGACACCGAAGCTGAACTCGAACACCGAGACACTCGCTTCTCCGGCTACACAAGTCTCTAGTTAGGCTGGCGGAGGTCCGCGAAGGAGAGGAGAATTCTGGGCATAAAAGGGCACGAATCCTCCCTTCGAGAGAATAGGGAACTTAGATCTATATGGCCCCTTTGGCACCATAGCTGCTTATTATTCAAATTGAACCTATTCCAAACCCTCTATCTGAGCCCTTGTGACAGTTATCGTGAGCTACATTACTGGATGCCCGTTACGTCCTGTCGCGACTAGAATAGGCCGAAGGAAGACTCGACTCTCAGACGCCTTGGTTATAGTGTGAATAAGTAAACATCGGTCCAGCCAGGTAGGGGTTGGGACCAAATAATCGACTCATTAATTCCTCGCCTGCCAAGGTTATGATCTAACACGGTGCTAACACTTACTTATATATACACAGAACCATTAAACCCACCCCATAGGGTAGCTAGCTATTGGTATCTTGACAAATCTCCTTTTCGACTTTTCACATTCCACTTCACAAAATAGCCGACGTAATTATGGTTCGTACTGGTGCTCTTATAGGATGCCGTTGTTTGACGAATACCAAAAGAATACTACAACAAGGGTAGAATCAGACGTCCTAAATCCAGAAAGATGGGTCAAAACCCGTCGTGTGGTAGTCGGTGATGATGGGTCTGCTAACAGATCGGATTCTGGGTTCCCGTTTGACCCTCTTTGCGATAGAGTTGTGTTCGTCTTGGTCCGCTGGTTCGAGGTCCTTTCGCTTCCGCTTTCTCCCTTGCGGTGCCTGCGCCAGTTTGGTGTATGCGATAGGATTGTGTTCGTCTTGGTCCGCTGGTTCGAGGTCACTTCGCTTCCGCTTTCTCCCTTGCGATGCATGCGCCGGTTTTATGTATGCCATCACTTCCTCCGCCGTTTGGCCTTCTAACAGTCGGCTTATCGTAGTCTAAAACGTTAGTGTCATTCATCTCGATAGACAAAGGCTTGCTTACTCTAGCAATCCTCTCCCCATTATCATGGAGAATACTAAAAAAGTCTCCGATTAATGCTTGCCGATTTTCATTGTCCAATACTTTTCCGAGTTCACTATTAGGCAATAATTCCTCCTGCATCGGCTTGAGTGACAATGGGGTTCCATGCCTGATAAGATCCGACAGTCGGCAGATCAACCCATCCGGTATTTTATTAGAGGATTTAGTGACCATTCCAGCGTATTGAGTGGCGACTAATGCGAGTTTGTTAGCACGATTATTGCCCTCCACGCCCGAATGGCCCGGTACCCAGTTGATCTCTACCCGACACCCGAGGCCTAATAATAGCTCGAGTGGCCTGAACATGTCTTCTTTCAGTCGGTTGGGGATTATCTCATTCTGAGGTTGCTCCTCATCATATTGGTAGTGATATATGCGGCTGAGTGAGGTGAGAGAGTCGGTGAAAATCACGACTGAGGGCACAGCCATCCTGAATCCCTGTTTGTCGGCAGTTTGGCGCATATATTGGAGAACTTCGCCATACGCAGTTCGTAAAGCGCAGTATATACCGACCATTTCGGCTCCGTTGCAACTGGTCTTGTCTAAGAGTCCGTATGAATCGTCTATCCACTCATTATTGCCTCCTAACAAGAGCTTGTACGTAACTCCCGCACCACAGAATTCCTCTTCCCCTTTCATCGAGCCATCGGCGAACAATAGTATACGTGGTATTGGCGGGTCGAATATTGCTGTGGAATGTATCGCATGTCGTAATGCAGCTTCGTGAGACTTGGCCTGAAGAACCAATTGGCCGTCGCTTGTACGTGCTCGTAAGCTTGTCTTGATGGAGTTTCTTTTGCAATTTCTGCCACTTTTAACTTAAGACGGCGTTTGTGACCTCTGTTATAACCCTTCCTTAGCAAGTGATCTCCTAGGATCGATTTCTTATGTGCTTTCTTTTCTGTTCCAAAGAAATGTAGCCGGGAAGCTAGTTGGAAGGGCGTTGATGATTCAAGTGTCGGTGACTGAAGTGTTGATGACTCAATTTGATTCTTCGCTGTACCTATTGCATTTAGTAGGGTATGGGCGTGCCTGAAACGCGCGAGGCGCTGCCTTATAATTTGCTTCGGTCGTAAATCGTTGGACGGCATGGTAGTTGCCATGCTTGGGAAGTTGGAAGCTGTTGAAAGCGATGCTATGTTGTATACATGAAGTAAGAAGGTTAAGACTCTGCGAACTGGAATTAAGAGTTCGGGGGGTTTGGCTGAGTTCTGAGTCGGGTATGCCGATTGCGAACATGTTGCTGCAGTGAGCAGATGTACTGAAGCAGGCCGATCCCTAAAAGCCAATTGTGCCGTAACGCAATCTCACAAAAGCGTGTTCGATTCCGGCCCACGTTTTAGACTTCGCACCCTTTTCCCAGCAACAGAAGCCAGGTAATGCAATTAAAAAAAGGTTTTTATTTGATAGAATAAAAAATAAAAGAACAATTATATATTACTTTATAGTTCGAGAAAAAAAAGGCAACTCCTGTACGGAACCAGTAATTCCCGTTTCGGGCGTACTGGCAGTATAAGACATTAAACCCGAAAAACCCTCCAACGAGTTTTCTCTAACCATTGAGTCATCCATTACCTGCAAAGTGCCGAAGCACCTGCAGAGCGGAGTAGGCTGAAGGGGTACGCTGATAACTAGGTATATATGGTAACAAACAACTCCCCAACAGTATTGGTTACAGTTCCACTTTTAGTGGGTTTCCACATAAACAAAACATACAGAATAACTGTTTGAATAATAAAAGCTGCGGCACACCCCAAGTAGGTTGCAGGCGTGTGAATCACAACAACAACAACAAATTGAAGGTGGGTGTTTTCCGCACATATTGGACTTCTCATTATTAAAGCTTGTTAATGTATATAAAAGCCGACCTCATTTACAACCGCTTGATCAAATACTAAAAAATATAGATTGAAAGGGATCATAACCCTGGCAAGTTACACTATCCGCACTTGCCTGAGCGATTCGAAATGGCCGGTATATTCCTCTTCTGTACAGGCCAAGGCTGAAAGAAATTCTCCTCCTCAACCACGATGAGATGATTAGGCTAATGGAACGAGGCAGTTCGCCCTTGCAGTTTTAGCAATTAATCTAGCTACTAAGAGTGTAGTTTGTAGCTTCTGGTATTATCCACCCCAGTCCTGCCAAGGTCCCGCTCCTGGCCAACAATTGAGAGAAAGGCTGGCGGACAGTGAGATGTCCGAGACTGAATTTATTGGCGCCTCCGTTGAGGAATGCGGAGCCTGGGCCTTCGAGCAGCAGAGTACGAACAAGATGCTTGACCAAGATGTGATCGTGATCCTGGACGTTCGCAGCGCAAAGGATCGAACGATCACTATGTGGTTCTATGTTCCCCCGACGTATTCGCCCGCTACATGTGTAAAGACCAGCCGACCAATACGTGGTATCCGTTTAGAACCCCTACCTGAAGGCGGTTGAGTTTTCGGCTCAGTTGACTTTCGGCGATGCGGATGAAAGCTACGGCGTTTATTTTCGGCGGAAAGAGGAACTTACAGACGAGCATGGCATTTTTTACGTCGACAGAGCTGGCAAACTGTTCATTCAAGAGCAGGGTTCGTTCCGGTAGATGAACTTCATTGAGAATCCCGTGTCGGCAAACGATAAAGATCTCCATTGAACTGAAATGAGCCTAATCTTTGCACACAAGTCTAATTCTGTTGTTGTTTAACGCGAATTGATCACAATATTTCAATGTCAGTTCTGCCGAAGAAGACTTAACTTGCGATATCGGTAGAAATTACTCACGTATTGTGGTCGGGAGATTTTATAACCTATAAGATAAAGAACTTGGCTAAGCTGTGGGAGGGTGAGTGTTGCTTATAAGGCTAGAAGGAGGAAGAGAGGGTTGTCCGGATAGTGTTTTTTTATTTATTTAGTGTTGGGCAGATATTTGAACCTAGGGCGAGTGGTTGACCCGCGTGGGCGCATTAGCTAGGTCTCGAGTAGAGACTTATGCCCCTTCTAAGTATATGTGCTCAAATGAAAGTTTTTCCCGCGTTGCCTGTGAAAGGTAGAATCGGTGGGTTATTAAGGGGACGGGTTGTTGGCGGCTAACTTGGCTTACGAGACATCGAAGTCTCTGGTTACGGGCCGCAATGCGTGGGGGAATGCCATAATGGTACATCAGGATTTCACGCCGCCGTTTAAACTAATTAACCTAGAGCAGGCTAGAGAGCAGTTGGGGTGCAGCATTCACGAAGGGTCCAGTATGCTTAGTAGTAAATCCTCATCGCGACAAAATAGAGAACAGGATAGTAATAATAGGCTACGCTTAGGTCCTAGCACTTGGCGGCTCAGCAGCTTGGGAACTTTTCATGTTTCAAGGATTCAATTGCAGCGAGAAACTCGCAGTACTTAAATGATTCAAGATTCGACCTTCAGCCTCCTCTATTTCCTCACTTACATAATTCTGGAGGTCCAACTTCAATCCATAATACTCATCTTCTGCCTGGAGACCGAGATCTTCTTTGGCTTCTTGTCGTTGAAGGATTAGTTGCTCGTCGACGTAGTCTATAACTCGATTCTCCAAATCCTGAATTTGCTTGGCAACATCGCGCCTTAGTTGACTGAGCCTGTTGTCTATCATGTGAGCACAAATATCTTCGATATATTTTCGATCCAAGCGTTCGTGAGGTATAGATTCGGGTTCGGGTGTGCTAAGCCGCTGTCGTTTATGAGGACCAGGCACCATAGCTAGACTGTCAATCAACATGGACTAGCGAAACAGGCAACTAGACTTCATCGACTTACCTGCAGGCGGTCGTCCAGGAGCTACCTCGTCATATGATGGAGGGTTCTCCACGAGAGGCTCAATTGCAGATTCATGCCCTCACTAACACTAGTACTGTCGGGGAGCAAGAGACTGTCGCCCTCAATGATTCTCCCTCCATTACCGGCATAAAGACTGGAAGCGTTGCCATGGGCTGTTATAGACCTGAGCTCGTGGCGAGACGCTGCGCTACAGAGCGCAAGTAATCGCTGTCGTGGTAGGCGTCTACATGGTATATTGGCGTAGATAGAAAAGGTGGCTTGCTTAACTACTGCTCGCAAAGAATCCAGCAAGTTACCAGATGTTTGATTCCGGGGAGCGAGTGATTCCTTCGGCACAACTAAAGCCGGCAATCTACTCAACTCAAATCGCAGACAGACTGTCTCGGAGCCTAGTCTCCGCGCCTCTACAGCGCACGGTGAGTCGTCGAGAACGAGGGCGCGTATACGCTCAGGATGAATAAAGAGGAAGACGGCAGTATTGCGTGACCGGGGATGAGACTTGAGAGCAACGGCAGCGCGTAATTTAAAAAATGCTTTGCTGGAGCGGGCGTCATAATGCAAGTCCAAGTTCAGATGCGACAAGCACTGATCCTCACCATCAGAGGTGCGCCATGTTACGATAGCCGGTTGTGCTGTAATGTCTACACTTGAGTCGTGGGTGAAGGTGGTTGAAGGAATGATGGCTGTGTCTTCATCGGAATCGGACACCGTTGACGACATTTATAGAGCGTCACCTAGATCAAGTTAGCTGACAGAAACACGGATTAAGAGTTAGTCAAAGTATAAAAGTATGGCCCCTCTGTTACCAGTATATGGACAGAGAATCCCACCCTCCCAGGCTTCTGGCAGAGGAGCAGCCTTGACTCCAAATCGGACGAAACCAAATGATGGAAACGGCCGAAGTAGGGAGGTATGGTAGGGATAAACACAAGACGTAAGGAGGAAAGGGATAGAGGGCATCGTCCCCGCACGCCTTCGCCCAGCCATACCGAACGAGGTGACAGCAGTCATCGCAGACAGGCAGCCGAGTGATTTCGTGCAAAGCACTCCAACAACCCGACCCCTTGCCAGAACCCCGGGTCTTCCATCGGCCGTAGACGATGGGTAGAAGCCGGTAGAGAGATGGTTCTGGTTGCGAATGACAGCTCACACTCGCCGTATGGCCTTGAGCAGGCGTGCGCGATCACCGCGAGGAGGCGGTTACCTTTAGGCCGAGCCTTCTGAATGCAAAAGTGATGATGCATCCAGATGAGGCGACGGGTGAGGCTTAGGGTGTAGATAAGGAAGTCATTAATGTGTAATGTGGTGGGACGTGATGGCAATAGATTTGGAGGAGAGAGGACGTTGGGACGCGCGCGTTCCACTAGAGCAGAAGATTAGGTACGCATGATCACGTGATTAAAAGAGGGGCTTGAGAATTCAGGTGGCTGGGTGGCTGGGTGGCTGGGGCGCGGACAGAATCACCGCGCCACTGCACCGCCACACCCCCCACTCCCATAGCAAGTAGGTTGTGCTTAGTCAATCATATCAGACACCGCTTTAGAGTATCGTGAAAGGGTGGAAATGAACCTTGTAACACTGCCTTTTTTCTTTTTCAAAACGCAACCATATCTCACCGGTTTCTTTTCCGACTCCCTTTTGATTTACAGCCATCCACAGGATACAAACCCGATGCACGTTGTGAAAGACCATGAACTAAATTTCCGGATTGGGAAAGAGATGCGTAAATGTCTTCAAAATTTCAAGCCACTGTCTCTCAGGCCGATGGAAGATGGCTGCTCGGCGGGGTTTACTTCGAATCGGACGCAGCGACCCTAAACTAGCTAAACGTCGTCGAGACTTGGAGCTCTATTCTCGAGTACTGAATTAACCTGGGCAAAGGAAACCCCAGGACCCTAGCCAAGGATGTAACCTAAGTTTTACTCATTCAGTAGCTAGATTCATCTACCTAGATGCCTGGAGAAGTTCCTTGTCAGAATAAAACGCAATAAAAGCACTAAAAGAAAGCTGAGTAGAGAAAGCAAGCTGAGAAAGTTATGGTGTTTGCCCCTGAAACTTAGCTCTCCCTTTATATCGAAATGGAAGACTCGTATTACCCAAAGTGATTTGGGTAGCGACAATTGGTTGCTTCAATCTTACTCCCACTCAGCCTATCCTAGAATTCTATGGAAGTGGTTGGCTAATAGAGTGCGCCACATGCAGCCTCAGAGTAAGTTTACGACACGCGATCAGTCGGAGGCACAGCTAGGAAGCGTCCACGGGATCTATACTTACTCAGAGGTAGCCAAATTGAATTCTACCTTCCAATGTAACGACCTGTGCTGCTCCCGGAGTAGCTAGATCCTGTTTCGTAGAGGCTACAGAATGGGAGGAGTAATCGAAAGAAGGATTCTATTATGAAAGGAATCTTTGTTTTTATCCTCTGCTTATTTACGCACCTAGATAAATCTGCGTGATATCATCTTCGTGTCCCGACTTCAGCGGCTCTGGGCCTCAGCAGAATGTCAAATGAGACATGGCGCCTCTTGGAACGAAGTGGCTTTAGACTTAGCCACTTCAGCACTCTGTAGTATTCAATGATTTTTATTATGCGGAAAACCCCGCATCTCGTTGGGTTTCTTAGTTACTAAATAAAGGTCGCCTTCATAAAGATTATCTAAGAACTCGAATTTGCTTTGTAGATGCTATATGAGGATCCATTGTCCATTCCATGTGGGTTAGACTCTCTTATAAGCTTGACGTCTCGTATCTCGAAACTGACGGTTCAGTCACAAATATAGGTAATAAACCTAACACATTTTCTAGGCCATCTCTCCCCAAAACACCCCTGGCCCATTGGATCATGGATTATCACATGCTCGTAGCTGCTCTGGTAGCAGGCGTCACGTCCCATCTTGCATTTTTCAAGGTTGGCGAGCATCATATGCACGGCTCTCGATATGTCCTGGCCGCCATTTCCGCGGTTTGCATATCTACAATTGTTCAATATCGCTTCTTCGAAATTCCGAGTCAGATGGCCGCCCTAAAAACATTGACTGTAGCCGCCAGCTATTTCGCCGGCCTATATTCCAGTTTAGTTATTTTCCGCCTCTTTTTCCATCCTCTCAGGGAATTTCCCGGCCCACTTGGTTGCAAAGTTTCCAGCGCATGGGTTACAACTTATCTCAGAAATAGAGACGCCTATCGGCAGCTTTCCATCTTACATAAAAAACATGGGCAGTTCCTTCGGATCGGCTCAAATGATCTGTCTATCGTTCATCCTAAAGCCGTTCAGGCTGTGTACGGCCTGGGTTCAAAGTGCCGCAAAGGTCTGTTCTACGACCTTACTCAACCCATGGTATCTTTACAATCTACGCGCGACGACGCTTTACATAGCAAGAGACGTCGTCTCTGGAGCACAGCCTTTGGAGATAGGAATCTTCGAGACTACGAGGAGCGTAGTAAGTCATTTTCGTAGCTAGTTCCATCGGATTTAGCGAACTTGAGGACACCATTTGTTCTTCTTCGTTTTGTTTTGCTGTGCCCAGACAGTATCTGGAAGCTTCTGAGGCCTTTACAACCATGTTCTGAATGGCAATAATTGATTTCGGGTGTTTTAGTGGTTCAATACCGTATGCTGTTGGTTAAGGCAATTGAAGACTCGAGTGGTGGCCCGATAGATATTTCCAAATGGTTCAATCTATACAACTACGACGTAATGGGCGACCTTGCCTTTGGCCACTCATTTGACATGCTCAAGACGAGTAAAGACCACCATGCTATCAAACTCCTCCATACGGGAATCGGTCCTCTTGGCTTTAAATTCCCTGCATGGTTATTTCGACTCTTTGTTGGCATTCCAGGTCTAGCTAAGGATTGGTGGGGTTTTATTGAATATTGCAACGCACAACTTGACAATCGCATACAAGTTAGTAATCGAGACCGCCCTCATACCTATCCCAGACTAACATGCCTTAAAGACAAAATCGGAAGTGCATAACGTTATGGGCAGTCTGCTAAAGCCTTTCAAGGGCCAAAGCCCCACCGGGTTCGATCGTACTCTACTCGAGGGTGACGCACAACTTATTATTGTTGCGGGAAGGTAAGTTATACACCTGAAAGGGGCTACTTGAGTGTTTAATAATATCGAGAGCTAGTGACACTACATCTTTCACTTTGTCTATCATTTTTCGATTTCTGGCGCAATACCCTCATCATGTAGGCCAGCTGCGTGCTGAGATTGACCCTTTACCGCGAACTGAGGCCGGGGACTATGGGTTTAGCGATTTATCAAACCTGAAGCACCTGAATGGTGTGATCAATGAAGCGATGCGGCTTTTCCCTCCAGTTGCCACAAATCTTCAGCGACTTACACCGCCAGAAGGCCTCGATATCGATGGCACCTTCATTCCTGGTAACGTGACAGTATCTTGTCCTCAGTTTGTAATTGGCCGAGGTATGTAGTTACTTTGTCTCCGTTTCTATTGTAGGCGATGATAACTGACCAGAAACCTTAGACCCGGAAGTCTATCCTTCCCCAGACGAATTCATCCCAGAGAGGTGGTATTCGCAGCCCGAGCTACTCCAAGACAAATCATGTTTTGCTCCATTTTCTATCGGTTCTTACGGCTGCGTCGGCAAGCCCCTAGCTTTACTCAACATCCGGGCGACGGTCGCTCGTATCATTGCGGACTACGACATTCGGTCAACTCCTATCGATACCTTGGTAACCTTTGAAAGCGAAATGATAGAACACTTCAACTGTATAGCTCCGGAACTCAAGCTTTCTTTCGCTCAGCGCCCAAGACCTGAACAACCGGCCTGAACAGACGTAACTAGTGCAGAGAAGGGACTATCGCAACGAAAGAGAGAGCTCTGCTGAAGAAAACTCAGTTAGTTGCAAGCTTCCTCTTGCCGTGAGCAGCGCGGATTCTTTGATGTGTATAGAGCTTAGACAAGACCTTATAGAATAGCATGACAGAGAGCGTTCTATCATCCATCTTTAGATCAATCCCACTTTGCTCTATGAGCTTCGTAATAGTAATAGAAATGAACATAAGGAAGAAAATTCAGGATAGTAACAAGTACGTCGAATTATTAGATAGTCTCTGCTAGGTTCAGTACACTAGATGTGCAGGCGATGACTTATCTGTAGTCAGAAGCTCACAGCTACCTAGGTACCTATAAGAGCAATAGGCGCTAATATAAGGAGAAGCTATCGCATGGCATTATTTCATAAACCATAGCACGGCGTACAACGACATCATGCCTACCAAACGGGACTATAGTTATCACCGACGAAATAATTCATGCGTAGTCTCGCCCTAACTATTTATGTAATTACCTGATCATTATAGTAGTGTAGAACCCTCCCTTCGTGTTACACTGACTCGGAAAAGTATTCGTATCTCGTTCTCGGATAAGCATGTTATATCGCGAGATCAACCTGCACAGGAACCTTGTTCCTCGTCTTTACGCACCAGCTCATACCCAGAGTGTTGTCTAGCGCAGTTTCTTAGCTATTTGACGTCATAGGCCTATGCTATTTACATAGTACCTAGTACCTAATTAAGTAATCCTTCGGTTGTTCGGCTATTGACGTGGAGCTGCATGGGTCCGGCGTTAACAAAGCGCATAAACTTACACGAGCACCCGCATGGAAGAGGGATAAATATTTGCGCTACTGCAGGGGCGAGCTCAATCATAGAATCAATTCCACTAATTAAGTTCTACACTATATTTTTTATAGAAACCAATTGCTTTTAGCGTCTGATATTTACCCATCCGTCATAGACTCCGCTACTCCGGGAGCTTAGCCTATACGTCGTCGATGTAAGTGAAATATACTAGAGAATATAGCCTTGTCATATCGATCATGCTTCATGATCTGCCGTTTATAGAAGAGCGACGGCACCGAGAAGGCCAGCCAGAGCGGCAGCACCAATAAATGCACCAGCAGGCCTGGAAGCACCGGCGGTGGGAACCGAGGTGGTGGGAACCGGGGTACCGGGGCTGGTATCGTTTCCTGAAGGTGTCGCCGTGGGGTAAGGTGTGATGGAGGCTGTGCCGTTTCCTCCGCCGGGGTACTCGTGCTCGCGGCGGGGCAAAAGCGCTCCCGGCGCGCTGACGATCGAGTGGATGTAGCTAGTTATCGACGCAGCCGCGGTGCCGGTGGCGATGCAACTGGTGACGACGGCGTCGTACGAGGAGATCTCGGTGCTGGCAAAATGGAGGAGGGATGAGGCCCAGCTAGCGAATTCGGGTACTTGCGACGAAGGCAATGAACCGGCGGCACTGCAAACCCGTTCCACATACATATCGGGATTGGATAGGAGATCATTGACGGTTGGAGCACCTGAAGCATCCGAAGCACCTGGAGTCTGAAGACCGAAATTCGATTGCAGGTCGGCAGGAACTGCAGGAGCAGCCAAAACAAGATCGTTTAACGACTTGGAGCACCCTGGGCCGGGAAACGTCTGAGCCAGGGACGCATCCGCAAGGGCAGCCAGGGCGAGCAGGACCTTGGTGTTGTACATGGTTATTTTCGGCCAGTAAAGGTTCGAAATAAAAAGGCTTTGGGTATAATATTGAACGGCGAGCGAAGTAATGAGTGTGATACAACTCTGGCATATACGCTACAGCCGCCCAAGAGCAACCGTTTTATATTCAGTGAAACCCTTACTGAGGACTCGCATACCCTGGCCAAACGAACAAATATATCTAGTGTTTGAATCTGACAAGGATGATTGGTCGGACTTTACGACCAGCGGATCCGTCGGCGGTACTGTCTATACGTACTATACATTGATTAGCATCCGCATCTTACCAATGTAAATTTTGGACCTTGTAGTTGAGGGCAGAAGGTTGGTTGTTCGGTCTTCCTTTAACGCCGCGTGTTTCCTTATTAGGTACCGCATTATAACGTAATGCGAGCCAAAGGTTTGATCTACTTGGTACTTCTTGGCATTTACTGTAAAAGGCAAAAACTCGCTTTAGCGAGAAATAAGAACGAACATGCCTGATGCGCAGGAGTTAGTGTAGTTCGGAGATATGGACCTGAGGCGAAGCTCGCACGAGTATCGGTCACCTTTTCCATTCTTAACTCGCCAATTTTTGCTTGGGTAGAATCAAGGCCTTCGTGAATGAAATCACCTCATATTTGCAGTTTATAGATCAGCGCTGCTGATTCTGCTCGGCATGAAAAACCTCCGCATCTAATTTCCGCAAGGCGATATCCTACTTACATAATCCAACTCTCGAACTCTTAAGAACCTCAATTTAAACACGGCCACGCAAAGAATCAACTACACGCGGGAAGCGAAAACCTATAGCGGCCAGCTTGTTATAAGACTACCACTCCCTAGGGCTAAAGAACAATGTAGTTTGTGGTCAGAGATAGGAGACGGACCTACGGCGCAAGGGATCTTGGACCCTTTGCGCAACGACAGGCGCTTTATTATACTCATGTACAGAAATCCTGTCTCTGGCATTTTTCACGCATTAGTGAAAGCTTTATAAGGGAGCTATTACTTATATGTTGAAATCCTCACTAAGTTTGAGATATTGATGTGTCGTCCTCCAATGAAAATAAAAGGGGATAGGGATGGTGCCGTATATGGAGTACTGCACATAACTATTCCTGTGGCAAGGACTTGTGCTCAAGTGCTTGAAATTTGGAGTTCAATTCAGCTAATAATCTCTTTGCGGTCTCTAGGGGCTCTGGTTTCTTAGTTCTGAATTCAATGTAACCTCGCCCATGCCCTCAATCTATAGACGAATTCTAGAACATTTGCCTTCTCCCAGGCCTCCGCGAGTATGAATATTCTAATCAATGTTATTGAGCCAGTATACGTATGTCTCAGCCCACGAAAACGATCGGAGTGATATCGGCCTTCCATGACTTTCCAGCACTCTCCAGGAGTCTGTGTGGTTCCTGTGGCCATGTCCTGTAGCTGGTCCGTGTGACAATTCCCATGCTGATTTGTAATACTTATTTAACATTCGAATTCATATATTATCACGTAAGAAACGGAGATTCGAGTCTACACCTAGCAACTGCGTTCTCCGTGGACCTCCTCCGTGGACCTCCGTGGACTCGGGTAGCCGGAGTCCGGGTGTCACGGCGATCTATTTCGGTCTGTGGTAAAGATAAGAGACTCGGGGGCCTCCTCATATGGTACTAATAGCCGGGATCTGTGTTAGTAACTGAGATACACGTGAAAAACCCGCCTCAACGGAGCCAAAATAGAATCTGATGATTTGAAACCTCCCTGGACCAGGAAGCTCTTGAATGCCCTAGGACCTTGCTATTTACCACTCGGATATATAGATAGTGGTTGAGAATTTAATCTTGAAATGCTTCATAATATGGAAGCTTATATCTCTCTAATCTTATCTCTGATTCTAGCAGTCAAAAGGAAGTCGCTTGTCTACTTCCAAACGCCTTCCTCGCTTTCCACTTCGTCTATATGTACGGGTCAGTTCAGAGATCATTTTGTACAAACAAATATTATTTAATACGATCACTCGGTAATATACACTAATAAATGTACGATTCTCGCAGCAAGTGGTCGAAACATATTTTTACTCGAGGATCCGAATTGAGAATACTCACTTTCCGCCATTGAGCTTATAGAACTAATGGATATAAGGAGTTCTTGACACTCAAGAATATTCAATCTAGACTACAAACGACGGGCATGTTCTCAAATACCCTAAATGTGAATAATGTCAACCTTCTATTCTAGAATCTAATATGAGACGAGAAGCGTGCCCATGCACACCGCTCGTGGACTCAGCCATCATAACCATCGAAGACCACGCGCAAATGCTTGCTCTACATATATGAACGACACAAATATGCACCAGCCCACTACTTCAGCGCCAACACGATCAAATAATCAGACAACTCCTCGGTATATTTCCACATCCTCTCGATCCTGAAGCCGGCATCGTCAAAGAGCCTCACCCACTCGCCATAGGACCGTTCCTGCGCCGCCACACACGCGCCCATGATGAAGTCCTGCTGCGCGGCTCTCCACGGCGCGTCCCTCCCGGCAGAATCATCTCGTCGACCAGGATCCGGGATTCGGCCGTCAGGGCCGGCTTGATGTTTCGCAGGATCTCCACGCACTTGTCGTCCGGCCAGTCGTGTAGCACATTGCGGAAGTAGTACGCGCGTGCTCCTGTTGGGGGGTTTAGCGTCTTCGCTTTTTACTTCCCTTTTTTTTAACGGGGGAGGTATTGAGTTATATAACCGGGATGGAGGGGCTGAACTGGGGTGAACCCGACAGGGGGAGGACGCACCTCGAATCGGCTGTGGCGTGAAGAAATCATGCGCCATTACCTCGATTCCCTCGAAGCCGGGAAGCGGATTCGCTTTTACCTTCTCGACAGTCTTGGGGAGATCCTGCAGCACGACGCGTCCTGCGAGGGCTGGGTATTTCCGCCTCACCGCGACACACTGATGGCCCATGGAGCCCCCGACATCGACGAGGACGGGCGTCGAAGCCTCTGCTCCCTTGGCAAATTCCTCCTCGAAGTTGACGGCGCTCAGGAACGTAGGCAGCCCGTCCCGCTGCCCCGCCATCCACCCCATGAAGCTCTTCAGCACCTCGGGGCGTTTACTGATCCAGTCAAAGATGGGATCTCGGGTGTCGTGGCTCTGATACCACGGGATCAGCGCCGGGTCCGTCATGTTCGCATACTTGTTTTCCCGCAGGTACTGCGGCATGGCGTTGATCGCGGGCGCTACCGTTGAGAAACTGACTTCCGAGTTAGGACCCATTGGCGGTTAGACACACCCGCTTCTCGCGTGGGGAGAGGCGATCAGAAATTCCGCGGCTACACACATAAAAGGGAGGGCAGAGCGGCCCCGAGAGACACCAGCGCCCGCGTGATGTTATTCGCGCAATATTCAGTGT
Organism: Amphirosellinia nigrospora; assembly: GCA_004123355.1. Taxonomy (NCBI): domain Eukaryota; kingdom Fungi; phylum Ascomycota; class Sordariomycetes; order Xylariales; family Xylariaceae; genus Amphirosellinia; species Amphirosellinia nigrospora. Next base: position 856,470 of record SCHM01000001.1, read on the forward strand.
CGCCGGGTTGCGAGATGATGCCGAATGACTGGTAATACCGGAGTAGACGCCCTAGAGAATCCGAAGTCAGCGGATTCAAATACGACTCTCACATGTGTCTTTCGATAAGTCATGTCCCGAGCATACTCAACAAAGCAGGATCTATGCTCGTCTTCTCCGCGAGCTCGGTATTTGTAGCCGCAGCACCTTTAAGCTCCGACAGAATATCGAAGAGACCCGTCTCGACGCCTATTAGTGCGAGGGGCAGCTGAAATGACTAAATGAGCACGCAAAAGGTTAGAACAGCGCGCCACCAGTTTTCTCGACAAGCGTGCCTGAACTAAAGACATGGCGTTAAGAGAGAGGGTCGCTCTAATGTACCGAATGTGCAATCCTATGGACAGTATCGCCTGGCGCCTCGGTGGCGAGAGAAAGCTTACGAGCCGCCTCGCTCAGCCGGCGGCGAGTCGAATAATCGAGCGTATCGGGGTCGAAGTCTTCGAGGAGACTTTCTAGCCCTTCCGCTAAGTTGAGTGCATCCTCTTTCTTGAAGGTCATCTTTTACCAATAACCTAGAAACTCAGAGCCAGTATCAAGATTGAGTGGATCACGCGACGGCGCGAGCAATATATCTACGACAGACTGTGAATATTGTAAACGACGCGGTCCTTCTTACAAAGAGAGGGAGGCAGGTCATTCAAATGAATTGGCGTTGGGATGAATGTCCCCATATCAACTCGCCGCTGTTCAGTATTTAACTCATGATCTTTGCACTCAACCGCCCCTGAAAACGGCTTGGCTTGGCTTACTGCGTAGTGAGACGCGCACCATGACCGTGTCGTGAAACCATTTACAGTAATCAATCGTTATCACTATCAAGTACCCTTGGCATGGGCAACAAGTGCTTAGCATCGCCAAGGCCCTGCATGGTCTGATGAAGGATGGATGTTTGCAAGTGTTTCATAAGTTATCGGCCATTGCCGTCTAGGGCTGCTGTCATAATGTGCGATTACTATGCTATGATGGCACTAATGTGGGTAATCTTTTCTCGTTATGCTTAGGTAGGACATTGTACAAAAATGATCTTGCCGACCGGGGTATTACAAGGGTATATTTTCGGAGCAAATTGCTGTGGCCTAGAGCTCTACCAAGAGTACCAGACACGATACAAAATAATATTGATGCCTCACAACTCCGACGCTAACATGAATAACAAAGAATAGAAAAAAGAATTAAATAGTCGGTCAAACTTTGGGTGACCTGCGACGCCATGGGCAATCGACAATCTCAATCCACCATTAACCTCGATCATACAACCAATGTTACTGTGGTAGTGATTGTATCTGTCGTTGTCGTCGTTACAATCTCTTTCTCCGTAACGGTCACCGTAATGGGACCAGGTGTAGCATTAGGAGTATCAATCAGCGTCACGCTGGTCATCGCTACCCGTTGATTTTCATTTCCACCACGGTCGTGACCGTGGGGGTTGGGGGAAGGCGTCACCGGTATGATATCTACTCCAGTGGGTGTGCCGTCGGTGTTAGGAATGGTAGGAGTTGTCGCTGGTTGGGACGTCGTCAATGCGGGGTTCGAAGACACAGAGGGAGTTAAGACGATTGTTGATGTAGTGAGACTTGGGACGGTCTCCGAATTCGTTGGGCGTGTTACTGTGACGAGTGTGGTAGCTATGGACTGCTTATGGTGATAGTAGTCGTTGATGATGGCACAGCTGAGCTCGACAGTATCGATGATTTGGTTTCCGAAGTGGTTGTCGTAGGCAGTGACAGCAGCGTAGAGGAGCTAGGCGTCACTAAAGTTTGGCTCGTATGGGTCACCGTGGGGGTGATTGTGATTGTAGTTTCAAAAGCTACGCTAGTAGAGGTTGACGTAGCAATAGTAGAGCTTGATAGCGTAGCGGACACTTCCTGAGAAGAACCATCATTACGGCATCCAACCTGTACACCAGCAGTCGTATTCATTGGCACGGCAGAACATGTCAAGCCAGAGTCGCAAGGGGTTATATCAAAGGTACCGGCACTAGAACACTGCCCAATATTACCCTTGATACAGGCGACCTGGCCGGCTACGCAAGCAGAATTCTCATTCAACGTTGAGAAGAGGTTATTATAGGCCATAGCTTGTGCAACATTAGAGGCGTAGATGTCAGGCGATACAGTGGTGCTTGTTGGAGGGGCAGAAGAGATGAGAGTGGGCACCGCAAGGTTTGGTGCCCCGGTAGGCGAGGTGAGGCCAGCCGTCGAGGTGAGCGAAACGGTTATCGGCGTGCTACTCTGACCCGACTCGACAATTGATGAACCAGTTGGCGAGGGTGTGCTGGAAATACTGGACAGCGAGGCCGCGGCGCCCGAACTAGTGGGCTGACTCGTTGTTGGGCTGAAGCCAGACTTAATTTCTGATATGACATGGCTGGATGAAGAAAAAAATGGCGAAGGAGTCGGTAGGCTATTACTACTACCAGCGGCGGGCACAGAGATTGGTGAGCTACTCGTTGTAACCGGCATGGAAGAGGTAGTAGAAGGAGTCTGAGATCCTGACAGTGAATCCGTTATAGAGTTGGGTGTTGTTGCGGCCACCTGCGAGCTGTCCAACTCCGGCCCTGACGTAATGCCCGGGCTAACGGTTAAAGTTGAGGATGGGAAGATGCTAATGACAGGAATAGTTGATGTTGCCCCTATGCTCGTGCTACTACTCTCTATTAAAGTGGATGAACTAGAGATGAATGTAGATGAGGTTGGCACGAGAGCAGAGCTAGATCCTGAGTCTGTTGGTTGAGAAGGTGTAGTGGCAGCGGATGTCGTCGCTGACGTAGGAGAGACAGTCAGAGACTGAGTTGAGAAAGTGGGCGGTATTGATGAATCTCCTAATGTCACGGAAGTAGATGATTGTGCCGGTAATGATGAGATAGTCGTCGTTGAGTTGGTAAACCTCTTGAGCACCCGAGGCTGTCTTAACCCACCATCTTGTCTGCCATCTTGCCTTGTCCTGTTTTTTATAAGTCAATAACTTTGGTTTCCAATGAAGTAACTGTTTAGGCTTGATACATACCAACCACTCCACCTCAGCGGTCCGGCCGCCGATGCTCCCGACAACCAAAGGAGGTCTAAAAAGAGAAATGATTTTCGCATTTTGAAAATAAAGATTGATGTTTTCTCAAGGATGAGAGAGAGGGAAAAAAAGAAATAACGAAGGAAAACGAAGAAAAAGCTGACGGCAGAGTGCAAAAGTTAAGGTTCGCGAGAAACGGCGTAACAGCAATTCATATTACTTCGATGGGGCGAGAAAGAGGCGACAAGACGCAAAAAGACACCAACAGTGAATTAAACGAAGACAATAGCGCCAATGTTCTAGAGTCGGGTGGAACAATGAAGGCGCGAGATTCACAAACCCTGTCGTGCACAAAGGAGAAGGGCACGGGAAGAAAGGGCTAGAGCAGAGCAGCAAAGATGCACAATAATCTGATCAACCACCAGGGCTAGAGCGAAGGAGAACCAAACTACAAGAGTGAAGATCTCGGCAGATCGACGAGACGGGAGGGAGCGGGCATCTTGTATGCAGACGCGAGGTTCCCTTGGGGCTGAGTGATTCCCCTCGGTCTCCTCTGGTGCCCTTTCTGCGTCGGAAGTTGAGATTGAGGCCCGTTGAGAGGACGTCGTGGCTTGACGTGACCTGGCATGACCGTCCGCGTCGTTGGGAACCGACCAATCCGAGCGCATAGATCCAGGTGATCCCAACTATTTGGCAGCAATGCGACGACGTCAATGCTCGGGAAATTAGTTAAGCGCTGGCTGAGGTCCCTCGACTTGCCCGACCTAGTGTTTCGGCTGGCTGCAGTGGACAGACGCGCGCTAAGTTGTCATTGGACCGACCTATTTCCCCAGTATACCACTGCAGCCGCTCTGAACCAATCGCTGTTTGGCGGCCACAGGACCTGCGACCGCCAGCAGTGGCACATCCCTGCCTGTAACTTGCCCCACAGCGAACTTCTCCAGGTGCCATACCATACCCTAGGTACCTATGATTCCAAAAGTATCTGTCTCCCTCATCAAGTTTTCCTCTCAAGTTAAAAGAACGCCACATCCGGCCAATTTGCCCTCGTCGGAAAACTAGGTTTGATGAAAAGTGATTACCTCTGCTCATCTTTATCATGCTTCAATGTCCCTTTGTGAGGCTGATAATATAAACTTTTTACACCAGTCCATACTAAGCCAATCAGCAAACAGATATCATGGCACAATTCAGCAACTCATAGAACATGTCATCTTATTTTGTTCAAATTCAACTAGCTAAAATGACATGTGATATTTTCAGTTGCCTGACCAAACGCGAGATCCTTCCCTCATTCGAGGCCAAGCAGAGGGGGGACGGAACTCGTTCAATCCCATTATCCCACGCTTAGGATGCAAAATCGCTCTGTCCAGCAATATCCGCCCATGCGTCGACTTGAGCGATGCTTGCCTTGGCACTCTTCAAAATCTGGGCGACCGCATCGCTACCCAGTGGCAATAGGCCTGGCAATTCCCGGCCAGCTGCGACACCCGACGACGTAACGACGTCGTATATGATCTCCATGCCCTTGACGGGGTTTCCGAGTTGGGCTCCGTGGAAGTTGACGAACGCATCATCGGCATTTTTGTTGACCTTGGCGTAGTCGGCGATCCGGGTCTCGGAGGTGGTCTTCGCGATATTGGAGTCAGGCTTGAGTAGGTCTGTGCGGAAGAATCCCGGCTCAACAAGGCAGTGCTTGATTCCGAATGGCTTTACTTCTTCGGCTAAGCCCATGGCCATCCAACGGAGTGCGGCTTTGGAACCGTTGTATAAGTTGCAGCCATCCATGGTAAACCACGCTGCCATCGAACCAACGGTAATAAGGGTCCCTGAGCCTTTGGAGCGTAGGTGGGGAAGAATGGCACGATAAACATTAATAGGGCCAAAAACGTTGGCTTGGAACTGCCTTTGTGTCTCTTCAGGGGTCGTCTCCTCTACCGTGCCCGTTTGCACATAGGCGGCGTTGTTGACGACCACATCAATGGTACCATATATGTCGATTATATCCTTCATGGCAGCTTGTACCTGTGATAGAGGTTCGTTGTGGTCTAGGTACACTGCGGTGATGCCAGGGAGGCCTGCCAGTTTGCCAGGCGAGCGTGAGGCCGCAATGACGCGTTCGCCTCGGCTTGCCACGACCTTGGCCAACTCCAGGCCAAAACCGGCGGATGCGCCTGTAATCAGCCACACACGGGAAGACATCTTTTTGTGGTGAGATTGAAAGCTTTTCTGTTTCGTGTCGCTTATTGCGTGATAGGTTGGTATGAACAAAGACTAAGTTGAGGTGTAATTGATGGGTTTCTTGTCGTTTTCTCCTAGGGAGGGCGAGCCGAGGTGGACGGCAATATATAGTCGAGGAATCTCGTCCACATGATAGACATCTTCATCTTTATCTAGATTGTTTGACGCAATTGCCTGTGTGTGCATGGATAATTCGCTGATCTCGTAAATCAGTGTAGATGTCGTAGTTGATAGAATTGGTACACATTCCCTATCGCCGACGCAACAGAGCTTTGCAAGTTTGACGTGGGATGCCGGACTGATCCCTTATCGCCGATAATGTGTTGACCACCAAAGCTGCAGGGTTGGTTGATTGGTCGCCCGACTAGTTTGAATATGCAGAGGACCTATGCATGTAACTACTGTGGGGTCCGCCAAGCAAGTTATTGGAAGCCTGTGAATGAGATATGAGGAAACTATCGAGAAACCGTCAGGAACCACATGATGAAATGCCGCGAAGTGGACGAGGATAAGTTCGTTCATTCTTCTCTATGTTGCCACTCGGAGTTAAATAAGCCCAAAGAACACCGATCGCCCTCAAATATCTCCGTGAATAAGTCTTAACCTTGAATAAGTAACCAGAGCACACTGGGCCAATTCATTATATATATTTAATTGGGAACACAGGATGCAAACTAGGCTCGTCTCACTAAGACTTTAATTTTATGCCTCTTCAATGAACACCCACACTTTCAGTCGGATAGGTGCTACTGCGAGTCCCGCCCGATGACGCACAGGATGGTTACGGCGTATTGGCCTTCGTGATGAGTTTCTTGAGAGGATCAGGGGTCTCGAGTCTGCTGGTAAGCAGGCTAGTGTAAGTGCATGTGCCAAGAGCTTATGATGAAGCGCTTGGAACATGATGTTCTATTCAGCTAACAACCTCTTTGGATTCCATAGGGTCTCTAGTTCCCTAATTCTCTCGAAAACGTAACCTCGCTCTCACCTCTTATCTAGGACAGACCCAAGGACCCCATAGGACCCCCCATAGGACCTCCGGTCCCAGGGTGATCAGGAGGGTTTTGTACCATACAGGGCTATATTACCCCTTCTATCTTCTTCTTGATGCGTAGGACCTCAGGAGAGCGCCGGAAGCTATAGGCTATCTAGGACTCTGGGTATCTAGCGGCCCTGTGGCCTTCTCTACCTTATCCATACGACAGTACAATTAATAAGAATAGACCTGAATGCAGGTATATTGTGAGGTCTGACCCAGTGCCGCGAATTACATCTCTAACAGTTCTTCTTTTCCAGTTTGATCTTCATTAGCAGGGCAAATAGGATATTGACTATTAGATCTAGACCCTCTTACTCGAAGACCTGAATAGTTAGTACCCGAAACCGCATTCTTAGGCGACACTCCGATATCAAAATATTGAAGGTCCATCAAGATAGTGACTGTGTTGCGTCATAGTTCAAGTGCAACGGTTTATAATAGTTTTAATCAATAATACGGAATCCTTTGTCAGTGAAACAGGTAGTATATCTATTTAGAAATTGATACCATGTTGTCTTTTGCTTAGACTCCTGCTGGGCCGAGAACAAAGCCACATCAATTCAATCTCACCGGAAACGGCGAGCATTATTATCTAATACATATAATGCACCTAAGATACTTCAAGTCTTCTAGACGTGCATAGTTTGTTATTCGATAGTATCGTTAGGTTTTTATATACGCAACAGCCGAACAGAACAATGGCAAACCCGTCGGGAGGGGGCTCTCAGTCCGGGTCTAACAATATAAAAATCCTTAATCGCGAAGATTTACCAGACATCGGCGCACTCAACCTAAGCCCGTTCAACCCGTTCAACCAGTCCAACCAGTCCAACCCTCCCAACCCTCCGGCCCTCCCGGTCCTCCCGATCCTCCCGATCCCAATGGCCCCAATAATCCCAATAATCCCAATATTCCCATTGATCCAAGCCAGGTCAGTCGCCAAAGTCTTTCGCCCTACTCTTTCAACATATCCCAGAAATAAGAATTGCTTTAATAAGCATAGTTTGCTACTATCAAATAGCCCTAAACTTCTAAACACCTTTACCCTAAGTGGAAATAATTGACCTTGATGTATAGATTGCACTCCCCGATGACGTCAGCATGGCCCTGGAATCTGGGCCGTATGAATACGTTGACGAGCTTAGAGCAATGGCCGAGGACATGGCGGACGAGATAAAAAGTAGATTTACGAAGAGAGACCAGTGGGAATACGAAAAGATGCTGGGCCATGGCGCGAACGGGATAACGGTGTTGATGAAGAATAACTCCCCTTTCGGTCGTCGGTACCGGAGAGTGGTCCTGAAGCGGGCACTACAACCAGAAGACAACAACGAGCCTATTAAGGCATTGATAAAGGAGATGCAAACGCTCTGGGTGAGATACAATTCTGTCACGTGACTACAAGTCTACTGCTAACATAAGTACTATTGAAGTACATGCGCGGCCATACCCATATCGCACAACTGATAGACTGCGTCCCAGACGTTTACTACACCCGATCGAGAGCTGGGAAACTCGCCGCTTTTGCAAGGCGCTTCCTTAGGGTGGTTGAGAACCCCCCGAAAACATATTCAAGGCCTTGAGCCCTCTAGGTGGGCCGGCATTGATATTAGAATACTTGGAAAACGGATCGCTTGTAGCTTTCCAAAGAAAAGTATTAGCAGAGGGCATTCAGGTACCGAACCGTGTTCTGTGGAGCTGGCTGTACTGCCGTAAGCTAGCTTTTTCTTCTTCTTCGTCGCTTCAGGCTACAATGAATCAGAAAACATTCTTGCTGACTATCATCAGTGGTGAGGGCTTGTGTCGGAATGACTTACCCGAACAGGACCTACGGAGATGGAGGTGGAGGTTTAGAGTTAGAGACAATCCAAAACCCCCCGCCTACCACCCGCTTGAACATAGAGATATTGCGGCGAGGAACTTGATGATTGCCAACATCGAACCTGATGTCGGAGAGCGTACGTTCTGTAATCATGTTTCCCATTCGCCTCGTGACGAGTTCAAGAAAGCAGATGAGATCCACACCGAGGCTATTGACTGCAAGGCAATTATTGCATATGTAATCGAGAAAAGACTTGCTAACTTTGATATCTCTTATAGACCAGCTGTTGCCAAAACTAGTAATGATCGATTTCGGAATAGCCGGAATGGGCGTCAACCCTTTTTACGCCGAGGCGGATAACAAGTACCGGTGTGCCAATGTAAAGCAATCACTTGAAATGCCCCTGTCACAATGCTTTGCTGACGAAAGGAAATCATAGGCAATAGTAGGATTGATAATGGTAGACATACAATTATCTGGGACGATGAGAGAGGTGAATTATAACGGGATCAGGACGAGGGCGGGCATGATATTCCCCGACAACGACGGGGTCGATCCATATCCTGACTTGGACCGCGACCTGCGGGATCTCCTAGCTAGGTCGATGAATGTCATCGAAGCCCAGCGCCCCGAACTTCCGGAGCTGCTTGAAGAAGCACGGGTGGGCATGAACAAGAGTGCGGCTTATTATCCTGGGAAAGCCAACGAGACGGACTTCAGCATCCGGCAATTATTGCAGAGAATATTACATGATGCCTAACAGTCAAGTCCAAGGGATAATTGCTGTATTTGTAGGTATCGGGATTATCAGATCTTAGTATTTAGGTTTATCCTACGTGCCAAGAATTGATGAAGTTACTCTTTCACTTATGCGTGGAGAACTTGAGTTCAACTTTTAAATAGCATACACTATTGAAAACCGATACTAATTATCATATAGATAGCAGAATCTGATCCGCTTTAGTAATAGATACCATAAAAGGACATGTTCAATCGGGAGCCTATGGCAAGAACAATCCAGACAAGCCCACTTGATGCCGGACTTTATGATGGTGTCTTCTCAGAGCTCCTCAATATACGCTTGTCCTAGCTATGACAGTCTAGGTTATCTCCTTGGCCGTATTCATGTCGACTTGCCCTAGAAGATCACAAATGGCATTTAACAAATATAACATAGGCCTTACAATATTGTATTATTGCAGCATATTTTTCTCCTTTAGATCGCGTCTACGCGCTATGTACGAAAAGGCTGTTAGAGAGTTGACCCTGACTCCACGTACAACCCTAGTAGTTACGAACCCTCTACTCCACGACCTTGCGCGTCGCAAGGTTGTACCTATCGCCCGCCCTAAGGAAGTAGAAGACCTGGTTCAAGGGCGGCAGGTTCTTCTCCTCGCTCCCCTCGCGACTCCAGAACCCGCCGTCGTAGAAGGCGCAGTAGCTCGCGCCGATGACGTGGGCGTCGTCGCCCTCGACGACGAGGGCCGTGTTCTCGTCGCACCCGAAGCCGAGCAGCTCGGGCCGGACCTTGAGGATGTCGAACATGTCGAAGATGCGGTTGCGCACCAGCACGTGCTGGTCGACGGCCACGTTCCGCAGGTACCCGAAGCCCACCGTGTGGTCCCCCACGAGCACCTGGTTCGTCGCCGTGTCGCCGCGCGCCAGGAAGCTGCCCTGGATGCTCGCGCCCGCCGAGCTCCCGCCGATGACCCCGCCCCGGTCGAGCACCGCCTGGAAGGCCGCCTCCGTCTTGGTCCCCGCGTACGCGTCGACGAGACGCCACTCGCCGGCCGCCGCCGAACCAGACGCCCGAGGCGTCTAGCAGCGGTGCCACGAAGGCATCCGTGTCCGCGACTTTCGGGTCGTAGGTGTGGAGGACCGTGACGTTCGAGGCGCCTAGTCGTCGGAACGATGATGCGCCTGCGGCGTCCTGATTGTACGTCGGTGCCCCGTCCGCTGTCGGGATCACGACGATTGGCCCGCCGGCCGCCCGGGTAATCACTTCTTGATAGATGGAGTCGCTGAGGGTGCCGCCACCGACGACTACGAGGGACCCCTTGACTGGGCCGACAATGGGGTCGGCGGCGCTTGACATTGTGGATTGGGAGACGAGGAGTAGGACAGAAAGTGCTGGGAAGTGCATGATGGGCTGCTTGACATCTGCTAAATGCCGTGGGAATGTGTGGATTCGTGCACTAGCAGCAGCTTGATTAGAAATCGAAGGCTCTACTCCTGTCGGATCTCACGCCAAAATAGGATATAGGCAGATAAGTGAGGAGGAGGTGATGCGCTACGCAAATCTCGGGAGGAAGTTCAATTCATCTCCCTGGGTCGCCTACATGCGAGCTCCCTTCTTATACTCTCCTCCGAACTTTAGTGCTGGAAGACATAATTGCAAATATATCTTATTGTAACCCCATCCGATCTGGTCTCTCGTCAATTGTGCCAAATAGCATCATCGACGCGGGCTGTGGTTCGGGAATTTGATAGGATGGTAATGACATCCTGGTTTCCCAGCAAGGCAGGTAGTGCTGGCAGAGAGGAGGGACTGCTTGCCGTGCATCTCGGCGTGCGGCTCGGATAGGCGGTTTGGATGTGCATTGGTCCCCAAATTCTCCAAAGGTTCTCATTATATGCTTCTGTGCGTGTATTGCGTGATGCAGTCGGTTGTTCTTGGCGATAGCGAAGTAGGTAGGTGACTCTTGGCAAAAATGTGGTGATATGAGTTGATTTGGAAAAAATCGGTTCTAACATTGATAATATCCGATGCGTTCTAAAGCTGTCTATGTAAAGGTGTGTTTACAATCCAATGTTCAGGATGGCTAATAGCTTTGAATTACGACTTGGCTTGATTTGGTTAACTTGACAAGGACAAGCTGAAGGGACGGAGAATGTTGTAAAATTGCTATATCGTCGTGTTGATTAGCTAGCAACTGCAGTCCGAGGGAGATGATTATTATCACCAACTATGTAGCTTTTCAAGGGTGCACATTGAATGCCGCGAGTTCAACTGCCTATTATTTTATCAAGAATACGCCAAATGATACTACGTCAAGGCCAAGACCAAAGCAAAAGCTATCTTAATAGAAAAGCAAATTAGCTCACAAGATGGTACCGTATGTACAAGGGCCAGTTATGCTCGATGCCCGGGCCGTGGTTTCGACCGTATCTAAGACGGCCTCATTGATAGGAAGTCGATGGCTTACTTCTTCTTTCCCATGAAGGAACCTTCGAAGCCAGCTCGACCCTTCGGTTTCTTAGCACCTTTCTTCTTGCCAGCTTTGCCAAGCAGTTTCTCATCCCGTCGTTTCCTAATATTCTCTTCCCTTTTCTTTTGTCGGTCTTTCATACCTTTCGCGACGCCTTCCTTTCGGGCCGCCCACTCTTTCGTGCTCTTCTTCTTCGTGCTTTCCTTACGCTTGACAGCCTTTTTGAGCATCTTCTCGTCATCCTTGATCTTTTCTCCCTCAGCTCGCCTCCTGGCGGTCAGCCATGACTCCTTCTCTTCGATATCCTTTCGCTTCTCCTCATCCATTGCCTCCAAGCGTTTCTTCTGGTTCTCAAACTTGAGAAGGGCTGTCTTAGGATCTGATGGCCCCTTCTTGGGAGTTCTGTTTAGGACATGTGTGAGGTCATGGGATAGCTGCGATCCATCACCAAATCCAACCCTGCCAAAGGCAAAGTTATGTTGTTCCTCAATATCAATGCTGGGGCTGAGGATACCTCCAGGAGACTCGCGAGCTGACGCCAACGCTTCTTCACGTTTTCGTTCTTCTTCCAACTTAGCTTGTTGCCTAAGTTCCTTCTTATGCGCTTTGCGCTCCGCTTGCTTTTGACGGCGCGATTCTAAGAGCTCCTCCCGAGTACGGATTGGTTTGCCATCTCTGTCGGCTTTTCGAGCATCTCGGAGAGCCTGGATTCTGGCAGCTAGACGCTCACGAAGTGCGGCACTGTCTGCGGGGACTTTTATGTGTTTTGGTTTCTCAGCCGCTGGATCAGTGGAGGAAACAGAAGTTGTTATGCTAGGGGGTTGCCCTGTCGAATCGGCTGGTGTTCCGTTCGTATCGAATACAGGAGACTGTGGGGTATCGGTCGGGGATATCATGGACTCAGAATCATGGGCCTCGGAAGCTTCGTCTCCACTCGACTCGACGGGTTCCTGCATGGGGCCTGGCCCTGATGCATCCTCATTTGATAGCGTATTCGGTCTGTCTTCTCGCTTGCCGAGTTTGATCTTGTTGACGCCTTTCACGGTTCTCCGGTTGAACTCGGCCTCTTCATCGCGCAAACGTTGTCGTTCTGCCTTGCGTTCTTTGCGCGCAGCCTTCTTTTCTTCTTTTCGTCTCTCCTGTTCATCTAGCTCAGCTTCCTCGGCGTCTTGCTTCTGCTGCTTTTTTGTTTCCTTGGCAGTCTTTTTTCTCATCCCCTGGCGGGGCTTCTCAGCCTCGATCCCATCGACTTCCGACCAGTCGTCGTCGTCGTCTTGCATCTGATCGTGCTTCCTCTTCTTTCTCGCCTGTTCATCCATCACCTCCTTGGCACTTCGATTCAAGGCACTGTCGGGGTCGAGCTTGTTCCGTCTCGCCTCGGCAGCTTGGGCCTTGGTCTGCTTTTTCCGTTGCCACTGGTCCTGTAGAGAAAGACTTGGAGTAAGCGGTGGACTCGTCGCAGCAGGCAACATGATAGGATCTCCAGATAGGAACGTCGAGTAGGCAGTGGCAGTGGCAGTAGTAGCAATTTGCAGCTGGAGGGGTGACAGAGAGAAGATGGACGTACACTCGCGTCCTCGCCATAGTACATCTTGGCGGGGATGAGGGACAGCAGGCCATCGAAAGCCTTCTGGGAGTTAAGTAAACGCTCCTGTGATTGGCCATGCCGGTTACTGATTGATCTTCTATAGGCCTTTGCTACGCAGCTTTGGCGCGCACGTCGCAGAGAGGTGGGAGGTCGAAGGCACAAACCTTGAGCGATAAGTCCTCCATTCTGAACAGCGCACAATCCTTGCACGGGGAGCTAACTCGACTTGATTTATGCTGTCGTGCAGCAGCAGGCAGCGGGCAGCGAGCAGCGAGCAGTACTGGGCGGGGAACGGCTGTCGATAACTTGGATGAGGCCGCTAGAAAGAAAAAAAAATGTTGGGGATCAGCGACAGTCAGTCCCCAGCTTCAAGTGGGCTGAGCGGGCGGCGGATGGAGGCTCTTGATTGGTTTCGGGTGGGCGATGGTGTAGGTGGGCAGTACATAGTTAGATTTTGGTGCTGGGCGATTTTTAATGCGGAGATAGCTTCTAGTGAAGTCTTGGCGCAGCCTATCGGCTTTCTGCCAGCAGACACAAGGTAGGCCGCTGAGGGCCGGGACTAGTCAGGTAGGCGGTGAACCTCTTGCCCGCCACCAAATACCTACTAAGTAGGTAGCCCGAGTCTCATTATATCATTACCTCCTGGTATCATTAACATTTACCTTGGTCGAAGCCTACCTGATTTTATACATGCACCATGAATAGACGATGAAGTACCTAATCCAAGTTCCGTCAACCCAAGTACCTTAGGTAAATACCTAAATACCTAAATCTTGAATATACATAATATCACGAACAGGGACTAGGTAGCTACAACTCTGTTGTGCCAGAGCCCGCTTGGCAGGTAAGATGGCAAAGATGGGAAATAGCTGACCAAGACCCAAGGCCCAAAGCCGACGCCAAATCTGTTGAGGAAGCAGGTGAGGTACCTAAAGGCAATAGCCGACGCGGCCCTCTTAGAGTTCAGACTTATAAGAAGCAACTTGGAAGTAGCCCATCACAATTGAGTTATCTGTTGCCGTGAAAAACGCGTCCTTGTCTCGGTGGGAAATCATAACATTCACAACGCAAACAGACATTGTCCAGATCACAGACCATTCAATTCGTTATTGTCGGCTTTATTACTCTCGTCTATACCATTACAAACTGGCTCTCAGTGTAGCAACAGCTTTTTCCTTACATCATAAGTCGGCTCAATGACGAACAACTCACTCCTTGTCTACGAACAGAGACCCAAGGGCTTCCTCCACGATGTGGCAGTCATTGGAAGCGGCCCAGCTGGCCTCACAGCCACAGCCACACTCGCTCGGCGATGCCACAAGGTACTATTGTTTCAGTCAATGTACTTTCGATGCGACCAGACATCTCCTATACACATGGTCCCAGGCTGGGAAAACAAAAGCCATCGAGGACTTCGCTGGACGATTAAGACCGACATCATGACAAACTATAGCTCCTTTGTCGAGTTCGCCAGCACCCCGGCCGCGTGGATCTTGAAGAACTCCAATAATCTGTTCACCGTGCGTAGTGGTAGCGGCGAGGATTTCTTCTGCCGGAAGATTCTTCTGGCCATAGGCTCGTATGACTCCCATTTCCCTAACCTATTAGGATTCCCAGACCTATGGGCAACGCGGATGTAAGTTAAATAAACTGCTACGGCTCGTTACAAACGACGGTACACTGACATTGTCCCACCAAGCTTTTATCCATTGTATTGCCCTGTCCATCAACTTCAAGGATCAATAAAGGCAGGTGTCCTAGCAAATCCCCAGGATGGTGTCCAGCAGCTGAAATATGCCGCGGCGAATGCTGCGCGGATAAGCGCCAGTGTGACGATCTATACGAACGGGAATTTTGACCTCGCTGAGGAGCTAATCCGAAATTTTGAGCATGAGTTTGTTATCAATGCCTCTCCGATCGCGTGCCTCATGGGAGATGAAGCAGCCGACACAATCATACTTGAACACACCGACAAAACACGGACTTACGCAAGGTTTCTACTATATCAACCCACTACTACAGTGCTCTCGGAGCTTGTTGGACAACTCGGGCTCGCTTTGACAGCTCAGGGTAATATCCAAGTGGATACTGACACACACCAGACCAACATTGAAGGGGTCTTCGCTGCCGGAGACTGCATGACTGAAGCAAAGCTCATTTCTCATGCTCTCTCTAGTGGGTGCCGAGCTGCTCTTGGTATATGCGATGCGTTTCTAAACCAACAATAGAGGTCCTTGTCCATGTTTAATAATACGGTCATAAATGTCCGTGTATAAGTGAAGGGGAACTGGCTATCGAACTCTCCAGGGTTGGGGGTTTTGCGATGGCGAAAATGGAGTCAACCATTTGGACCAGTGACTTACATAATTAGAGGAGCAGTCAGCCAGTGTATGCACAGCACCGGGATAGGTACACAAGTACCTAATGATCATATTATGGGCACTGGGCTTGGCAATTAATCGGAATGACGCGGCGTCACTGCGTTACTATAGCTGCACGATAGGATGTCGGTGTTTGTTTAATATACAAAGTAGACCAATCAACGCATTAAACTCTTAGGGTCGCATCATCACCAACAGTTGTCTGCCGTTATTTTTGATACATATGGCTTGACATATTCTAACTTACTTCCAATCCTCCATTTCACTCGAATCAATCATAGCGACAAGTATTCACTAGCCTATTATCGTTTTTTAAAAAGAAACGTCGTCACTATGTCTTCCCGCGGGATCCCCGAGGTGCTGATGAAGAAGGTGGACGATTACGTCGACTCGCTTGCCCCGCAGATCCAACCCCGCATTACTACAGAGCTGGAGGTGTTTCAACAGAAGACCATCGATGTATTAGAGACCCAAGTCATCGATGCCTTCCGCTCCTCTTTTTAATCGTGATGAGGCTGCTCCTCCTAGAGCCTCAAGAGGCCTTGATGATGCAGTCCGAATTCCTACGGCGGCCTGTCTTTACCTTTCGCCAACGAGATCGTCAACCTCACCGGCAGCTTCAGCAAGATCGCCGACGAGACAAGCGACGACCTGCGTGACATTTTCAGCCTAACCGAGGGCCGCACTGGTTCTGGCGACACCCGGTCCCTTGGAGAAGACCACTTTGACTCGTCCCAGAGAGTCAGGGGCTTCCTCTCTACCGCCATCAATGCCGTCCAGGACCATCTAGATAAAGGTAACAATAACAATGGACCAAGTGGTCAAAGGCTGGAGCTTGACGGCCTTATAGGCGTACTCAGCGGCAGCATCAAAGATGTTGCGCGCAGCCCAGAGGACACGGCGCGCCGCATCAGCCCGGAGATCAAAGACAAGATCGCTGCGAAGTTGCGTGAGAACCACGCTCCCGTCGCTGAGCAATTCACCCGCATTGCGCTAGATCATATCAAGCGCTGGCTACGCGGCAACACCAGTACTCGCGATCTCGGCGAAGGTGCCAAAGGCGAAATCGAGGACCACGTCAAGGATATAGTAAAGGGGATCGGAAATCTGTTCGGGAACAGGAAGGATCATGGCGACAGGTCTCTCGGTGACCGCGATCGCGATACTAGCGAGGGAGAAGGCGGCGGTGGCGGATTCTCCAAGGTCATCAGCGAAAAGTTGAGCACAGGCCTCGCCGGCGTTCACAGGGAAGTTCGCCTCGAGTTCCGCAAGGTTCTGGGCGTATCGAGAAGGAGCTATTCGAGCTGCTCCCCGACCAAATGCAAGGCCCTCTCGAGAAGATTCTTGGCGGCAATCCCTTCGACTCGCAACTCGAGCGCGAGGCCGGATCTCAGGCAGACCGCGGCTTTCGGGACGATATCAAAACCAAGCTGTGAACAAGATCCGCGGCCTCATGCGAAAGGTGCAGGAAATGTTGCGCGAGAGTATCCTGGGTGTGGTAAATGGGGGTCATCGCAAATTCGAGCGCGAGAGCTGGGTTTTCGTACAAAACATTGTCGAGCAGAAGGTGCAGAGGTACTTGCCCAAGGTGAAGATCACTGTGCCGGATGACATCGGAAACGAGGGCGTGAGCATAGGAGCGCCGAAGCCCAGCGCGCAGCTTGGTGATGCCAATCAGTTCGTGCCCCGCCACCATTCGAACATCAGCAAGACCATCGTACGGACTATCACCAATACCAGAACCAGCCGCATCAAGAGTACCGACCCGACCAATATCAGCCCCCTCAGCAGGGTTATCCTCCGTCGGACCAGTACAATCAACCCCAGAGCTACCAACAAAGTCAGGGTTACCAAGGTAATCAGTGGCATGGCCACAATTCGTCATACTAATACATGCCTCGCAGGCATTATAACATCCTAAAGTCATTAGCAATAGATCGAATCCATCCTCCTACGGTCTCGTAAAGCCCTATTCCAACGCAAGACAGCAGCTCCATCAAACCGGCTATCGAAGGTATTTCTGGTAGAGAGGGCATTTTCGAAGGCTCTTTTAATTACAAAAAAAAAGGAAAGGGAAACGAGGAGTTTCGTATAACAAGTGAAAAGTAAATTATCAGACAGCATGCATTACATTATGGGGCACCTAGGAAACGAAAATGGTAGACGGGAAAGGGGAGACTGAAGCGAGACGCATCAGAGCATGGATTAATAAAATATTTTACAATAAACACTGAGCAGGTCGTATAAATCTGCAGCTATATTGCTGTAGCTCAAACATGTTGTTTGACTATTTGGTCGTACCGGGGCCGGAATATTGAGGAAAGCCCTCGAACTCGCCACTTAGTTTGATCATAGGGTTCTGCATATGTGACTAAACTTCAGGGCCTCATCAGTAATTAACACGGCGCATACGAAATCACAGCGCGATCAAGGGATCGCCATACGACAAGTTTCAGGAAAGTATATTATGAATTAAATACGGTACCCATGAGGTCAGCCTCTGGAAGTACTAGTTAGTCGTCGACACCTTATCAGCATTCTTCTCTTGTTCTCCTTCCTCTACGTTCTCCTCTACTGTAGATTCAGTAGTGTCGACCGAAGTCTTCATACCAAGAGGTTCCGGAACATCCATGCCCAAAAAAATCTTCATAGCGACTATAGCCGCGAGTTTAGGTTCAAGACGCCACGGGACACCTTCGCATGTCCCCAAGATAAGTTGTACGCGATGATCATCAAGGCCTTGGGGATTTGAAAAGTCTCTTCTTCAGCGGGGGAGGAAGAACTGATGATACATTTGCATTGCGTCGAGTGTTTCATTTTACAATGGTGGAACTTGAACTCGACCCCTACACGGCGTTGCAGATACGTTCCGTGACACCCGCTTTCAATGTTTCCAATAATGAGTTGGGGTATACTACTCACCGCTAGGGCCGGAGGACAGTTTTGTACTGCATCGAATACATTGGCCCGAAGCTGGTCTTCAAGGGCTTCAGGAATGTACTTTGAGGGCCTTGGCCCGGCTCGGGTACGCGGGATTGGGATCATTATGTAACGGGAGATTCGAGTTTTGGTGTGATATTAAACCTACCTTGTAAGTTTGTAGGCGTGCGAATAAGGAGGCCTTGATGGTTTCGATCAGGTGAGGCCTGTATAGACTATAGGGTATAGAAACAAGAGCAGATTTCTGAGATATAGCAATAATGAGGTAAATTGAGTAATCAGTTGATGGTTTCGAGTAGTTAGAAGTCAATGGATCCAAAACTGCACTGAAGGTTTTAATGTAAAAAATAGGTATGAATTTACCACGGTACCCGAATACCAAACAATTACATTGTGAGATGAACCGTTCCTTTGTCCCATCTTTTATCTTAAATAAGAACAATCCCTATTACCAGCCTTTGAAACCTAATTCTTTGTCATACATTCCAACTACGTAGCCAACCCATTCTCCTACTACGGCGACAGCCAGCGTCTTATATAAAATCGCCACCAACAGACCGGCGAGCAAAAATTGACAATTCCTCTATATAAAAAAAAGCCTTATCGCAAAACGAAATTTTGGGTCTTTGTCTTATTGTTTCCCAGCCGATCTTAAAAGAAGCCTCAACCTAGACTTCGCGGTGCCAAAGCCTTGTTTTGTCACTGCAAACCAACCACACGCACACGCACCTCAAGACTAAGAAACTAAAGAAATCAAATAAAAGATATTACCACTCCTGAACCCAATATGAACCCTACCGCTATGCATAACTTCCTCCCTTTTCCCGAACAAAGAGCGAACTCTATCATCGCAGAACATCTCACGAACCACGTATGGCAAAAGTTCCACTACGTCTTAACAGAGGGCGACATTGAGGAGCTCATGTTCACAGATATGTGGCCCTCAATAGAAGCATTCATAGCATACATGACGCAAAACTCTATCAGTATCGGTGGCGTAGTCCCGGGAACCATCAATCGGGACACACCGCCTGACATTACTATTTATACTAGCTCCGAGTTGGACGATATAGATGCAGGAGTCCTGAAGCTTGATTACAGACTTCGACGAACCCCTGACGTAGATATTTGTCCCGGTAATGATGGCAGTGATCGCAGCAATTCTTTTACAGGCTATGATGGCGAATCCCTTTCTTTATACGACGGCGATATGTTACCCTTGTGCCGCTATCCGCCCTTACCACCACCACCACTATATAAGAGCCATTTCGTGGAGTGTTTTGACATTGACGACGGCGTTGGGTTGTTAGAACCTATCATCGGACTTAATGAGATCAAAAAGACTAATAATTCCAAAAGCGGGAGCCAGTCTAACTCGCTCTCACCCTCGTCCTCGTTTTACTACTAGATTACAGAGGTTTAGAGACAAGTTCCCTCACCTCAAAAAACCTGATAGATTAGATAAGTGCCCCGACGTTCTGATGGAATCATTACCGAGGCGTGTTCGGAAAAAGCTTCCGAACTTGAGCAATGGAGTGTGGCCTCGACAGGCTGTTAGACGTGCGAGACATTTTTTTACACTTGGCCGATGTCAAGTTTGATCTGGCAACAGCTTATTTATCTTGACCGACCGGCGATCTGTTGTTTTTGTGTTCTCGCTTAGCCCTTTTCTATTACTGTTCCACTTCTCTTGTATGTATTTACTCTTGAGTAAGGTAGGTACGCAATATTGCTTGTAACCTATACTCAGCTCCGGCTTTGCTTAGGTTTAATATATAATTCTGTGCAATGGAGTTGATTGATCTTTGATTGCTTGTATGTACGCTATAATATTGGGAGTTTCATTCAATCGCTTCAGGTAACACTTCCAGCATTTCACACTACCTAGTAGGGCCTTTAAGATACAGTAGTCCTACCCCGAGGGGCCCCTGACTCTTCTCACATGTTTCCGGGCACGTTTAACGCGAGCCCCCGTCAAGTATGCTGACAGTACCCCAAATATACTCGTTGGTAGCCAGGGTGAGAACGACCTGTTCACATTAGCATTTAACCATCGTTACATCCGTCTCTCCAAGAGGTCTTTGCAATCCCTAGTAGACTCCCTGGGATCACGGAGCAGAGATATGCGAGGGGGAAGAAGGCTCACACTGGCAAGCTCTCGAGCGGTTCCCATCCTCTTGACAACTTTAGCGCCCATCGACTCCATATAGGTGCGGAACCCGTCTGCGTCGGCAGAAGCGCTTTCATTTTCGTCATTCGAGCTGCCGGTCGTCATCTCGGAGGGAAAGTAACCTGTTGAAAATTGACATGCCAGATATTAGTGCTTGGTTCAAGGCTGAGGACAGTAGGTGGATAGCTGAGAGGGAGCTAAAAGTCGACGGAGAACAAAGTAATGTACCCAGCGCGAGTCCATTCACTCGGACGTTAATGTTCTCGTGGCTGAGATCGAACGCCATCTGGCGGGTTAAATGAATCGCAGCGGCTTTGCTGGTCTGTTTCTAAGCATTAGTGTCTGGGTTCTCTCGAAAAGGGGCGTGGATCCGGGGGCAAAGAGAGATTTACGCTGTACGAATATTGCTGGCGCTGTGTCCTGTGATGGTGTCAGCTTTTTTTCCCAGTGCGTATTTCCCTCCTGAGATAAGTGAAGTGGTCATATGCCGTTCGAGAGCCCTGGGAACCCTCGAAACGGGCGCGCGTGAAGCCCTCATGATGCCAATAGGATGTTGCCTGGAGACTGGCAGTGACTAAGGACGTGTACTTACATGCGTAAAAACCCGCTTACGGAGGCATTGTTGATTACAGTGCCGACTTGCTTCGCCGGGCTGCTCGCCGCCTTCGCCAATAGCGGGAGGAAGGCCGAAGTCACGAAATATGGAGACGTTGTGTTGGTAAGAAATGCTGACGAAAACGTAAGTGAAAGGCGTCTGGCGTTTGCATGACTTTGAAGTCAAATGAACCCAATATAGAGACCAGGCAAGCATGCGAAGCGAAGTAATAGTAGACTTTGAAAAAGTCTAAGCTGGGTGGACTCGAGGGCTATCAGGCGACGGCTGCCGATTTTAAGATGAAAGGGCAGGGAATCAGTGCACGGACAAATGTAGAACGGTATACGAACTTTGCTGCCAATTATCTTCAATCTCCTCAGCGAACATAGCTGCGCCAAAGGCCTCGGGGCCGTCGGCCGGCGTTGCCGCGGGCCGGCTCTTCCAGACGCCAGCATTATTTACTAGACTGCTCGGGCACCGAATACCTAATGTCAGCGTATTTAGGTGTTTATGCTAAACCCGGAACGATGTCGCAAGAAGGAATAACTCGTGAGAGTGCCCCAGCGTGTCGCAAACTAGCGTTTAATATGGCCGCCGTGGGAGGATTGGAAGAGAACTCACACATTGAGATAGGCTTCCTTTGCCTCGATCTCACTGACAGCCTTCTTGATACTCGCTTTATCTGTGACATCCATGACGAGCGGTAGGATACTGCCTCCATTCTCGCCTAGCTTATCTCTGAACCGTGGACTCGTGCGCTATTTAGGTATCTACAGTTAGTAACTGTTGCCTATAGCAAGTTATAGCACCAATTTCGCAAGATTTCAGGGATGATTCGCGTATAACGTATCGGATGAGGAACTATTGCTAGCGAAAATCGTAATGGGAAACGCCGGAACACTTACCTCGTCCAAAGTACGTCGGCGCGACGGCCGGTGATATACACTCTCGCACCGTTGGCGGCCAGAGTTTGCGCAATCATATAAATAGAATCGTAAGATAGATACACTCTAGTAGATTCCTGTAGGGGAGGTTTGAGTGCGATATGTTGACGTTACGTCGAGGGAAAGTTGATGATTCAGAGGCATACATACTCAAGCCCACGCCTGTGCCGCCACCGGTCACTGTGAGAAAAAGGAAGTATTAGCGCCGATACCTAGTATGATGCGAAACAAGTAAAACATAGGATAGCGAAAGGAGATAAGGGGGAAGCGGGGGACAAAAACGAACCGACAGCGACCCAGTTCTTCAGATCGAACAGCGCAGCGGCAGATAGGGGTGGGAGTAGCCATGACGATAGAGCTATCTGGGTGGAAAGTAAACAGCTAGAGACGATCGTAACTTGATATCAAAACGAATCTAGGCGCCGGGAATAGAAGAAGACGACAATTCTACTGGGAAGATTAAGGAGGAGAAAGGGGGTGAGAGGAGAAAGAGTAAGACGAGCAGCAGGGTGTCTTTCTTATAAATACTCGAAGATCTCAGTAGCTCGATGAACTCGGCAATCATATCACTCATGCTACGTAACGGCTTACAGAATCGAAATAGAGCAAAGAGAAATATGGAAGGTCCCCTTGGAGCGGGAGACTGTCACTTACACGGGGCCCGGCCACTTTGTGCGCGCGTGCTGCCTGCCAAGCCTGCCGTGAAAGTGGACCGGGCATTGCCCAATCAGCATAGCTCGCTACAGGCTTTAGCGTAAGAAGAGGAATTAGATGAAGAAGTTTATCGACAATGCTTCGTGTTGGGAGAGAGATTCTTAAATCACCAAGATAGTAAATTTTGAGGATGATTAGTGTCATGTTAATCGTTACCCTATGTTACTCTTTGAGTTGAAGTACTAGTTTTGTCCCTTTAACCATACACCTTACAACTCCCTCCTCCCGCTTCCCGCCTCCAGCTTCGCGTCCGAAGGACAGCAATGGTATCCGGAAGCAATCGTTTAAATGCAGTAACCATGAACCTCCAGTGTCCAGTACAATTAGCCGACGTGCGCGGCCCCTATGCCATGTTTTGTACAGTTTGTTTCGGCTTATAAACCCAACGCCAACTACAGACCAGCAAATTTTGGACTGCTAGGTTGCAATACATTATAAGACGACACGTTGGAAGACTTGAGCAAATTCGCGTTTGCTTCCCGTTCAGCCTTTTCTCGATCCATTTGTTGTCTATCGGCTTTCGTCATGCGAGGCTTTCGTGTTATACCACCTCGCGAGCCGGGACCACCTCCACGACCTCGCCCAGTCCAGTAGCGGCACCTCGGCTACCACCACGCCCGCCACGGGAGCCGCGACCACGTTTAGGAAGCCCGTCACCGCTATATATGTTAGCACGGCTCTGTAATATCAGAGTGTTTCAACATACCGTCCTGCTTCTGGTTTTTCGACCTCGCGTACGAGGGGTCCGGAGTATACAAAGAAACCATCACGGCTCGCTGCAGCCTGTTCCTCCAGAGAAGCTCCGAGTCGTCAACGAAATCGTCGTCTCTATCGTATTCGTCTTCCTTGAAGTGCCTCTTCTTCTTAGCAGGCTTGCCATCGCCAGCCTTATCGGGTCCACTTGTGCCGCCCATCTCGACATTTGAGTCCTCGTTGTCTGACTCATCTACAGACATCTCGTCTCCTTCCCGACTGGAATCGTTCTGCGCCAGTGCTGCAGAGGCAGCCGCAATGCGCGCTTTCCGCGCCTTATGCTCTGCCTGTCGAGGATGGAGAGCATCCCAGCCGTACTGCTCCTCGGCCATACGCATAAATTAACATATTTGTTAGTTTCTCCTTTCAGAGGGATGTTCAAAATGATAGAAGGTACGACAAGCTCTGAGCCGGGTTCCGCCCTGCCGAAGTCGAGAATAGATCGGCCTGGCAGTGGATCCAGTGAGTCTTTAGCTGGATGAATACGAGGTGAGGAGGAGGCTGCGCTGTAGTTCTTGGAGGCCGCACGTTTGGCACCAGCAGCACCAATGGTAGTGATGGATGCGGGGCGAATCTCGATCTTTGAAGCGGCTAGAGCTATTAAAGGTGCGGTAGGTTTTTTGGGCTCCGTTGCGGGCGGCTTGGGGTTGGTGGAGGAGCAAAATCCCTTCTGAAGGGGTTGGGAGAGGCGGGCACAGAGCTAGGATCCTGTTGCGGGCGAGATTGTGGTTGAGGTTGCGAATGATTTTGTTGTTGATTTGGCACAAAAGGAGTATTAGATGGAATAGGTGAAATAATATTCTGCACTGGGGGATCAACCAGGCTGGCAATGGAAGGCGATGCACTTGCACGGTTGATTGTATTCGTAGTGCTCGGGCCTCGTGGAGACCCCATCGTGTTGGAGTAACTGTGAGAGATCATGGTCTCTCTAACAGGATCATAATTAGAAGATCGAATAGGATCATAAGCAGTGCCGCTGGCTCGTGGTGTCATACTGGGCCGTGGCGGTGGTGGTGGCTGCTGTTGGGGTTGTTGGGGTTGTTGCTGTTGATGCTGTTGATATGACTGCGGCGGTTCAGGCTCAGCATTGAGAATGTTCGACATAGATCCTGGCATTGACTCGCGCTTTGGTTCCCTCTGGGCAATTGGCTCTAATCGACCCATTGTAGTAGTCATCTCGGTAATTTTGGGCTGGCGTGACGCTGGCGCGATTGTGCTAGGACCGGCGGGAGAGTCTGTCGCTCGTGAAGGAGTGTCGCCATTCTCGCCGTCAGCATTGCCCGCGGTCTTGCGCCGCCGCTGCGTAGGAGGCGCATTGGGATCCTTAGGCTTCCGAGTACGCTTCGGTTTCTCACCTGCTTCCTCGGGATTGGTGCTATTACGTTTTATCCTCGACCCAGGTTTGGGCCCGGGTTTTCGCGGGGCAGACCGTCTTTCGTTAGTAGGGGCTGACCAGATACATCATATCTAATGGTGGTAGGATCAACGACAATCTCGTCAAGTTCCCCCCGTTTGGCTTAGGCCGCCGAAACCGTGGGCGATGCTGGTCCCGAGAGCATTGAAGGCGGGTCTGACAACTCGGGAGAAGAGCTATATCGCACATGATCTCCTGATGCTGTGGCCATTTCGGCGGAGATTTAGTATGCCAAAATATTTAGCCAGTGGCTGATCTGAAGCCGAGTACTGAGTATGTACCGAGGTTGATGGGGTGGATAGATATCGAGTTCAATGCAAATTAAAGTATAGACAATATGTATAGGTTGTTCAAGTCTCCAGTTTTGACACGAAAGATTTTAACAATCAAGCTTGAATTACACCGGTGAATAAAGTTGTCGTGATTTAATTGAAGGAATGAGGTTGGTATAACTGACCGAACCAGTATCGTGGTCCGGGATCAAGGTGTGGCTGGACACGTGCAGCTTGCCGTGATGTCCTAGCGCAGGGGTTTCCTTTCCGGATGGGCCTTGGCTCGTGCGCGCCGGTACCTGGAGGCTGCTGGTTAATTGCGATAGGTTCAGGCTTAGGTGCTGGCAAGTGGTGATTGCAGCGGTGGCACGCCAGATAGATGCAGCTGGGTGGAACCGCGCTTGGTGACAAAGTATTTCCTGATTGGGCAATGCGCCAATGGTCTGAGAAGCTGACTTACGGATGAGAGTCGCACTGCTGCTGCACTGTGTACAAGGTTCAATTCAGATTCAGGTGGGAAGGTAACGTGACCTGCACTCTCCGGTCGGCGTTGATGGCGCGTTGGTGTGCTGCAACACTGGACAGGCGGATCTGAATAACCTCACGAGAACCTCAACGATCGCGGGCAATCCGCAGCCCGACACTTCACCCGTCAATAATATCGTGAAGATGGACGTTCAGGATGGTGCAAAACACTGCATCTAATGCAGAAAATCCGATGCACAAAATGCAGCCAGAAGATCGATGGAAAGAGACGGCGCAACGATGGTTCTTGATGAGTTTGTTGCTAAAATCGCATTTTGGCGATGGTGGTGGTGAGATAAAGTGGTTGGGAAAGAAGAGAGGAGGGTTAGGTAGAGAATTGGGGGAGGATGGGGATGGCTACGTTTTTTGAGAATTGGGAATTGGCAATTATTAGCTCTCAACGAAAACGGGGCTGACTAGACATGAGTTGTTCTGAGAGCCGGGCAGAGTTGCGAGGGAAATTTTAATTGTGAGCAAAAAGACCCGAATTAGAGATCGGGACTAAGCTGGGGGGGTCTATGCTGCGATGGGAACGGGGTTCATTGAATGTGAAGAACCTACCTACCTAATGAGCCAGGGAACAGGGAGCGAGGACCAAGCAACCAAGTAACCAAGCAACCAGCAAGCCTAAATGGGAGGCGGCCAGCATGAGAATGTGAATAAGAGGGGGCGTGGATAGGGTACGAAGGGAATGGACTGAGGGAATGGGGTGCATAGCCGTGAAGGTTATTACATAGGTCGGGCATCTATAGCAAAAGCGAGCAAGCTGCCATAAAGGGAATAATAACCAAGGGCGTGGTCGAAGATGGTTGAATATACCAGATGAAGGGAGACGCTAGGAACATTCAATCATCCGATGGAGGGGTGGCAGAGGAGAACGCACGAACGAGGGGGTGTACGGATCAGGCCAGCTGATAATTGGTGGTAGGTACCTACAGTAGATAGTAGGGGTCACATCGCACTATAGAACTGCCCTGGACAACCAGTATCATGACGAAAGAATACCTACTTGTGTTAGCCGGGGTGCTGGGAGGGAATTTACAGAGTGAATAGTGGATAGGCCTCTGCAGCAGATGAGTAATGTGTGCCATATGCACGGCTACGGTGAGCAAGTTGTCTGAAAAGACAGGAATAGTAAGCTTCCAAGAATGGTCCACATTTCTCGGCTGCAGGTATAGGGGGCGTGGCCAGTGGGTCCAGACTACCACCTGAGTTGCTATTGAATTGAATACCTATGTATGTACCTACTAAGGTACGTAACTTTACCTAACAGGGTAGTGCCGTAGGTACAGATGTAGCCTATAGGCTACCCACTTTGCGGCTAGCCCACCTAGGCAGGGACAAAACAGGCCGCACACCTTTGAAGTCTAATATATACAATGCATTCAGTGTCAACAATATATATCTTGTTATGTTACACAAGTATGTACAAAACATCCATGTGTTGCACTTATGTGTTGGGCTTGGCAGGTAAGCTTACTGAAAAGAGCAGCTCACTCTTAGAAGTGCGTAAATGGAGATACGGTTGCACTGATCCGGCTAACTGTAATAGTACCGAGGTACCTAGAATAAGTAGGTAGTATGCCTAAGGTATATTTGACCCAAGAGTCGCAACCGACAACTGGCCGGGAAGAATCTACCTAGGTATGTAAGTATACATACAGTATGTGTGGGGACAAGACAGGTCAGCCGGTCGGTGATTGTTGATGCACCTTGGCGTCTTGGCGTCTTGGCAAGGCTCGGCTTTGAGCCTCTCCAAGAAAGGAAATATGCTAGCGCAAGTTGACAGGGTCTTCGTTCGGTACGTATCCTTTAACCCACATTAGCTTGAGAAGGGACCCACATTTCTTAGCCGCAGATTTTGACGCGAGATAACCGCGCCGGTGACAGGGATCTACTGCAGATCTACAAAGAAGCAGGGATGCCGTACTTAACATTAATGTAGTACTAAAGTTCACCTCTGCAATTTATTATTAGGGTTATTCATTACAAGAGGTTGGTGAATGCTTAGTGCCATTAGATAAGCACATAATTTGTCCAGTGACTGAAGTCGAGATGAGTCATGAGTCCGAAACAGATGAGAAATAAGAGGCCGTTTACCTAGGTAATACCCTGACCTTAGCGTTAAAATAGGCAGTCACATCATAAATGCTACGTAGACATAAAGTCTTACGTAACTAAAATAGCCGTAGAAGGTCAATAGTTCAGACTGAACACAAACATAATTATTCTATGCTACCTACCTAGTTTCGATGTTCTAACGATTGGACAGCGGAATAAGCAACAATGTCTCACATCGGACCCAGGATAGCTTTGCGCTAGTCTAAGTTAGGAATGCTCTCAAGAAACGTTTCACTGGATTATTAAGCTAAGCTTAGGCACGGAAATTCGAAAGGTGGAGTGGGAATCGTGGAGTTTATCCAAATCCAGCATAGTGTAAAACAACCCGTACAATTCTATCCCCACAATGGAGGGGTCTGGTGGCTGACCCCAGCTGCGTCACAGCCAAAGGCCAAACCATAAGAATTCACAACTCCTCCCTACAACTTGATTATCTCCATCTATGGCCAACCATGGCTTCATCCCTCTTCATTCTCGATGTACAGGAGAAAGAAACAACTGAAGCAAAGGCGCCATCATTCCCTCAGGTCAGATCCGGCACGTCGGGGTTTCCCGAACACAAGAAGCGCAGCAAATTATCGGCCTTCAAACAGAAACGGCAAGGAGCACAACCACGACCAGAAACCAAAGGTGTTCCTATCATCGAGCAATCAACCGCTCAGTGCTTTAGACAATGACCCAAGAATCGCACCGTCGGGCGCGAGCTTCGAGGTAAATGAGAAACGGAACATAGATAATGAAAACCGTCAGAAACTCGCGTCCATGTCGCCACAAGAAATTGAACAGGCGCGACAGGAGCTATTCAGCGGCCTGGATCCATCAATACTTGAAATGCTTCTGAAGCGAGCAGACCTGGATGACGGTGCCAACACCCTACCCCCGATCAACTACAGCCGACACTAGAACCTACCTCGAGTCACTCGAGCGCCCTTCCAAACACATACCCAAGACAACCGAACACCACAAGTGCGAATGATATTTCCAAAAACACACGACATGGGCCATCTATATCTAAGAAAACAGACGAGCGCGCCTCCCCACCAAAGCAAACCACTGACCCCGAAACCCACAACTCGATCGACGACGACAGCGCGCCGGCCATACCACCACCAGAACATAATCGACCCATCCTCCTCATCGTCAGGGGCAGAGGGCGCCCACCACTGGCCCCGCGCGCCCCAGCCCGCAGACCTCGACCCGTCCGACCCCAACTTCCTCCAGAACCTGCACGAGAAATACTTCCCCTCGCTCCCGGCCGACCCGTCCAAGCTCGCCTGGATGGCGCCGATCCCGACGCCCAACTCGGACGCGGACCGCGACAGCCCGTACTACCCGGGGCAAGACTCGCTGCCCATATCGGCGCTGCGCTTCGACTTCCGCGGCGCCCTGCTCCCGCCGCGTATCGCGCGCGCCGTGCCCACGACGAAAGGGCTGCACCACCACGGCGAGGCCCCGAGGCGGCCGGGTATACGGTCCGCGAGCTGGCTCGGTTGGCGCGCAGCGCCGTCCCGGACAGCGCTGTCTCGCGTACCAGACGCTCGGTCGCATACTCTATCGGCTAGGCAGGGGCGAGTTCGGCGGCGTCGCGCGGGACGACGTCAGTATGGGGATCTGGCGGGAGTTCGAAGAGGGCGCCGTCATGCGCAGTCTGCACGACGAGGCAGGCACCGAGGAGGGCCGCGGACATCGTAGCGCGCGGGCTTTTGCGACTGAGGCATTCTGGCTTTTCGAGAGGGGCAGGTGGAAAGAGAAGCTGAAGAAAGCGTAGAGATGTTGAAGGGAGGTAGAACGAAGTGCACCATCTAACCCGTGAAATAAGACGGACGAAAAGAAGAGAAATGAGGTTAGGGTTCCATAATGTCTTTACTATAACACAATGCGGCTGAGAAAGACTAGTTACTCTACTCTGCTCGAATAAAAAGAACATGGACGTTGAAAATTTTTAATAACGACAACAACGAATCATGCGTATGGACCAGATCGGACCAGACCAGCTAGTTAGCTAGTGTGTATGTAGCCTACCCATCTGGTTCGATCAAATGAATAAATTCAAAACCGCCTGCCTGCCTGCTGCCAACTGCTGCTGCTGCGCCGGACTGGATAGATTGAGACCCTGCCTGCCCACAGCCTTTGATCCTCCTGTCGTCGTCTTTAATTCGGACCTATTCCCTTCGTTTCGTCTTTCACATAAAACACTTTTCTAGAACCGCGGGTTGAAGTGAGCGAACGCGTGAGAAAACCCGTTTTTCTTTTGTTGTTCCCCAGTTGGGCATGCCTGCGAAAATACATCTATCCATCCATCGCACCGATCCGTCCATCCATACATGTCCCAAGTAGGGCCGTACGAGACTGTCTGTCCAGATGCAGTCAATTCTCTTCCCACCCCGGTGGTCTGCTCCCTCATTAATCAAAGTATTTGGAGATTGCCGCTCTCTGTTGGTACGTTGTGGCAGGAAAGCCACTAGGTTCGCCGCCTGTTGTGTCAATGACGACTTTATAAAGTGAAACGAGATTCGTTGGGCGGCAGGGGATCCGCCTCCCTATCGCATGCGGATTGAGGAATGAGCTCGGCTTTATAGTAGCGAATCGAGGCGGGTGAAGACGCTAAGACATGCGGCAACAACCTCGAGCTGAAGTTCCTTGTCTTTGGCGCCATTGATCTCCTATTGTGTTCGGAACGTCAGCTATTGTGCAATGAGTAGAAAGAGACGCCGGCTACTTACCTCGGAAATAACCTGGGGAATGTTGGAGCCAATGCCAGTAGAGCTCGGTTTCCGTCCGAAGGGCCACTGTGAGTATTCGGCAAGAAGTTCGTCTGTCTGGGTGAAGGCGCGTTCGCGGGCTTCGTGGCCTAGGGTAGTCAAGGCATTCTCCAGTACGTTGGCAGCATACGCAGCGCAAATCATGGCGATGGTGCGAATGTACCGGAATTCGAGATTTTCGGGGAGGAACTGGGTGCTGGGAGGACGACGGTGCGTTGAGTGAGGACGTTTCTAACGCGCCGCCGAATCTCGTCTTTGGCACCACCATCGGCCACAGGGTGCGTAGCCATGTCGAATAGGAGGAAGTTGCGTTTCTCGGTTCTCAAGATGCCTTTATCGACCAAGCCTTTGCAGAGGCGTTCCCGAACCTGCTTTAATTGATAGCCGATCTTCATCAGATTCCAGGTCTCACCTGTCACAGAGAAGAATATTAGCTGGGGTCATTTGAATAGTGCATGTCTGACGGCCACATACCACTCATCAGGTCAATCCATGTGCCAACGCTCATCTTCTCGCTTTGTTTCATCATCTTCAGGGCTTCGTCCAGCAGCACCTCGCCTGTCAGTGTGTCGTCGATGACTTCAATGACCCGATCGGCGAGGGGGAATCGCCTCCGAGATGGGTCCTTCTGCATGCTGATGCGACCCCGGAAGGCGAGCTCTATGACGATGCAGCCTCGCAAGGCATAGCTAATGTTGTCGTTCCAGAAAGACAGATACCCCTACGCACAGCAGCCATCAACATCGGGGCGTCTCATGTTACCGTTGCCCGGGCCCGGGCCTGGACCTGAGCCTGAGCCTGGGTCTCCGGGCAGCACATGCTTACCTGTTTGTCTTTAAGTCCCAGTAGCACGACCTCGTCCATCAAGGTGAGCTTAGGCTGCTTGCTCCTCTCGGCGCTTTCGCTGATGTCGCGGGGGTCGAACGCTATCTTATGGCCGTTCTCGCTATTCTCGTAGCTGGTCTCGGGGCCCGTGTCACGCGCGCCGGCTGAGGAGTGGGAGCGGTTGATGCCATTGCTGGACTCGGCATCGGTCGTAGTGCCGCCGCCACCACGACGTCTCGTCAATCCCGACGACATGTTTGTGTGCAGATGCTTGCCTGGGTATCAATAAGGTAGCAGTATCGATGCCGATGATAAAAGTCGCGTGTCGGGATAAGGCTACAATTCTCGCGGTCGATCGATCAGGTTTTGCCGACCGACTGTTGCACGTTGATGCGGCCGAGGCGGTGCCGCGAACGGAAGATAGGCCGGATGCTGTGGACAATATATGCTGCAGTCGGAGGCAGTCGGGGCAGGTCAATGGATTGTCAATGTCGGATTAAGAGTTAACTACTTTTCCGCGACTCTCCTTTCAAGAATACCAATCTCAGCAATACCAGCCTTGGCACGCACCTGGCTGAGTCGGCAATAGCGCTCTTGGCGCGAGTGGACCACCAACGAGGCTCAATACAGGTTGGGATGGGCGCCTTTGTTAGGTACCTCCACAGGCTATACCTACCTAGCCTAGGCGCCTACGGAACACCGAGGCACGTAAGTACAGTAGGGGAGCTAGAGGCTATTATACTTAGTAGTCTCATCTACCCAGGTCTACAACCTTGAATTGCTTAATGTTTGGGACTGCGCATGTGAGAAGTGAATTCTATTCAGGAGAAAGGCCTGCCTGCCGTACGTATGGGGACGTGTAAGAATGCGTATCAGTCGGTACCTAATGATATGTGATATCGGGATCCAGATGGGATTGACTTTAGAATTGAAGAATCAAGAAAAATCGGCTGCCCAACGGCAGGGGAAGGAATGAATTGATAAAAGCTTATCGGTGCTATCTAGATGCATGTGAGAGATACCTACATCTAGGAAGAACTAGTACAACGTCAACGACTAGCTGGGAACCTCATAGATGGGTTTTACCATCCCGAATCGGAATGGGAATCTTACCTAAGCCATGTCGCTTTTAGCCTGAGCCTGGCCTGAGCAGAACCCGCCTTTTGCATAAGCCAAAGCAAAACGAGTTTGCATCTTTTAATAACACCGTGGACGTATTATTGTAAAACGTATTTGATAGGACCGTATTGGTAGAGCAACTTCCTAGGAAGTCGCTCCACCGAACAAACGCAGCTATCCTTTTAATTAGCGTTTCGGCACCAGTACATAAAAAGTGGAAGACTGGGGCTGATCAAAAGCATGTAAATAACCATATCATCGAATCAATACATCCATTTATATGAATAAAAATCCGATTGGATAGATCTGGCTATCTACATAGCCCCGGTTTTCCACTTTCTATGTACTGGTGCCGAAACGCTAATTAAAAGGATAGTCGAGACTTGATAGGCGTAATACTCTAATACAAACCCGCCCTATACTACTAAGACGTAAGGGCGGCAGTCACGTCTGGGGGACTAAGTAGGTATTTTTATAAATCCAAGATGATTACGTGTTTCTAACTGGTCTCAGCCCGTACCAGTACGGCCTCGGACTGATACGGCGCCCACGGCTGGACTGGTTCGAATGTCGTGCTGGTCCGTGGTTTGAACCCGTACTGGTGCGAGGTTCGAGTCGGACCAGTACGCAGTTTTGATCGTACTGGTTCGTAATTCCATGCTCGTGTATACTTCTCTTGACTCTACTCATGCTAGTGGGAGGGTATGTATATTCAGTCTTTCTATTCAGCTACTCCTTGGTCTTCTAAGGATTATTGGAGACACGGTTAAACGACTGGATTCCAGTCGAGCCGCATTCGGTAAGCCAACGTTGGTTTATCTTGCTTCTTCCCTAGAGTGAAAGCATTGCTAATCGCCATCATCTAGTTGTGAACCCCGAGCAACAAGCTTTATGAGCCTCGCATCTTCCTTTGGTCGCTGTCTGCAGCCTGGCCGCATTCGTCGCCGTGAGGAGGGCCATATGCACGCACTCCAAGCCTTCTCCTCCCCAGGGGCATGCAGCGGGCGAGGCTATCTCTATAGCATCCATGACCTCCAAATGTGGCACAGTCTGCAACATATTGCCTGAAGATATCTCCCAAATCAAACCCATGAACAATACAACATGCTTTAAATTGCCGTAGACACGCGTGACAGTCAAACCGTATTCGTTGGCCCCAACCTCTGGGCTCGTGCTCGGCGCTGTGTGTGAAGCGACTCTTCGCTTACGAGGTCCGGTTAAGTGTTTTCGACGACGGTTTCCCGTGTGGTGGTCGAGTCGTAGGTCTGTATAGTCTTCCGAAGCATTGCGGTTGCCCCTATATTCTTAATATGACGACTTCGATATGATCGTAGTCGTTGAATCTCATGGCGAGAGGAGAGGTTTGCGTGGTTTTCCGCGGCAAAACTCCTTGGGTATGATATTTGAACTCCCATGCTGTGCTGCGGGACTGGAAAGGTCGCTTCGGGACTAAGCTCTACCTTCCGGTTCGGGTCGCCGAAATTCTCTGCCTCGTATTAAGATATTTTGCACGATGGGCAAGGAATAGGTCGGAACAAACCAGTTATCCCATTATAATTCTTGTGACAACTTTTCGGTTAGGATTTTCAACCTAAAATGAGTATGTTTTTCTGGTGATTTTTCGTCATACCAAATAGGCCAGGATAAAAATGAAACAAAAAGGGCTATAATAATGGAAACTAATATAAAATAAACTGGCAATACTAAATAAAAGAGGAACCAAGGCAGAATATAAATTGTTAATAAATAATTTAAAACGATTGAAACAAGTAAAAGCTTGAAAGCTAAGATCAAGACCTGCTGCCAACATCGCAAACACGTCCGGGAACTTTTCATTGTAACAAGGTTGACTGGAATTGCAGTGATAATAGAATAGGAACTTGTATTTGTCGTGAGGTAGGCAAGAGGTATTGATTAGTAAAGTGTGTAGTGCGTGTGGTGTGGAAAAAAAAGAGTTGAGTCGAAGGAGGCTAGAAGTTACCTATAAATATATAGGATTCCAGTCTTTAGAGACTGTAGCTTTAGGTCTATAGGTACGGACTTGTGTGGGGGATCTTCACCGAGCATAAAGCAGGGATCATCGTTGTATTCCTTGGTAGGTACCTATCTATAGTTAGATTTATCGTTTAAGCCGTAGATCTTGAAATATTTATGTAACCAGATGTCGATTACCAAAACCGGAGTAAAACTGGGGGTGATATGCAACATTTATGAGGGGAAGTTGAGTCACCGTTCTAAGGGATATTGCTGTAACGGGATGGAGAAGGCCCTGTGGTCTAGGTGGGTCATGTGACGGCCTGCCATAACAGGCTTGGATTTAAGAAATTGAGTTACTCTTGCTTTCAACGTATCCGGACTTGTAACTACAACAACAAGAGCATCATCACTACGTAAGCTCTGGAGTGGCAAATTGGAGGCAGTGTCTGCCTATAGCAAGTACCAATGTACCTAACCTAGCCTGTAGAATATCTACTGCGCTAGGCATCTGGACTCCTCTGTCCTTCATACTGAATATAAAGGATCCAAAGGATGGATGCTAGTTTCGCTACAACGACGCAAAGTATCTGATAGTTCACAGGGGGAGGATCATGCTGCCCGTGTATATCCTCAAATCCGCGATCATGTCAATAGTGAGGCTAAACTGAGGTCATTTTGGGAGTGTATCAAGTGCATCCTGCGGTTCCTGCAGCTCTTCGACGCCTACCTCGCACCTGGCGGATATCGAGCTGTTGGGCGGGCTTCAATCGTATGTCATAGTCTTCACTGCTGGTAGTTCCAGAACTGACTATTATTATTGCACAGGTAGGGGAAGTTCTCCTGCCATCTCTTGGTCTCTGTAGCTCCCCTATTAATATACCATTTTATGGTTTCGTGACATACCTGTTCAAACAGGGTCGATAAACTTATGGCAAACGTTATTGAAATGTCACTGCCGTGAATTGAGGATGACTACCACTTCATCAGAATGTAGTAGCCGAAGAAATATCAGGAGCGATCGTGGTAGTCTCGCGTGACCTATCTCGTCCGATGTGTTGTTTTACTTCAAGTTTTCTTCCTTTTAGATCTTCATGTCTCGATGTCCTGTTGCTTGTAGGTATACCTTTTCCCTTGCTCTGCGAGTGTCGCCGACCCATAGTCCGCATATTCTTCCGCTTGAGCACACTTGGATCCAACGACTTTCCCATGTCCTTCGTTCTTAACTCTTGCATGCCCCTTATATGCAGCTAGTCACACCCGCCAGGTTGCAACGATATCTAAACCGCGTTTGCTTTTCCAACTCCCATTGCTTCAAAATCCCTCTAACACTAGCCTTTGGGCATTAAGTTGATTTTGATCCTTTAGTGGGGAGTCATCTATTATTTGTCCCCTTCCAGTTACAGACATACACGCGGGCGTTTCCTCATACCCTCCTTTCATAAACAAGCACAATGTTCATTCTCTTTACACATTTCCCGGAATATTGGACTAACCATATTAATTGTCTAAGCTATACATATTCAAAATGTTCACGCAAGAAGAAATACACGATATGGTCATGCTCGGCTTGGCGCTTATCAATTTTTTATCACAACTATGTAAGTGTTTTCTTTAACTTAGACCTCTATGAAACGGTGTCTTAAAACTTGAACAGGTGATACATAATACTAATAAAAAATGGTATACATAGTCAAAATGATTTTTCGGCGATTTAGTATCGCCCTCTTTGGGGCCTTTCGGGGCCCGATTATTGCAGTTCGGGCTGCCCTCAGCGCCTTTTCGCGTCGTTTAGTATTTTTTTAATCTTTTAGATTACTACAGCGCCGCTCCCTCCTTAGCGAAAAAAACAAACAAAAAAAAAAAAAAAAAACCCCAGGCATGGGACGGGACCTTGACGCGGTCCTGGGGCTTCTCACCAAAGCCGTCTCACAAATTCGGTTCTCATCTTCTAATATTACTCAGCACATTTGATTACAAGTCACACGATAAACAGGCAACAATTCATTCAGCAATCTTGGCTAAACCCAACGAACTTCGGTGCCCAGTGGATCCGAAAGACGGCGTTTTCCAGTACGCCAAAGGATGGAAGGCTGACATGTTCAACTACTACGCGTCTCATCGGCGAGAAGGCGAGTCCTTCAACCATGTCATGGGCGGAGTCATGGCTCGGCAGGGCGGTTGGTTAGACATCTTCCCCACGGGACGCTGCTTGAGACTGACATCAAGGAAGGGCCTCTTGTGGTCGACGTTGGGGGAAACATGGGGCACGATATCGAACGATTCCGACAAGCACACCCCGAGACGGCAGCGCGACTGTATCTGCAAGACCGGCCCGAGGTGCTGCAGCGGGCCATCTGCGGAGAGGGGTTGTGGAAAGTAGGTTACGACTTCTTCACACCACAGACCGTTAAGGGGGCGCGCGCCTACTACATGCACGGCGTCCTCCACGATTGGTCGGACGAGCACGCGCTCAGAATCCTGGAGACGCAACGAGAGGCCTTGGTGCCGGGGTACAGTAGCCTACTCGTCCATGATCATATCGCGCCCCGCTCCAAGGCACACCCGCACACCACCGCCTATGACTTGACCATGATGGTCATGGTGGCGGGCAAAGAGAGGACAGAGAAGGACTGGCGCAAGATGCTGGAATTGGCCGGTTATGTGATCAAGGGGATTTGGACCTCGCCGTTGGCTGTTCAGGGTATTATCGAGGCAGGATTAAAGGCATGAAGCTGTACTGGTCGACGTTCGAGGTAGTCAGTGTTAATAGAAGTCATCCGCGATCACACTTGACGGTCAGGACATTCATTTTTCGTGTTCTGGGACCGTTGGCTCAGACCTGATGATCAGGGGGCTTGAAAGCCTATCTACTTACCTAGTCTAGGCATCTTAATCTTTTGGACTAAAGTCATCTGTGTTTTCACGACTACGTTCCAAGAAAGCAGATTTCAAGTCAGGTGGAGAATCACGAAATGAAATTAGCCGCAACAGACGCTACAAAAGCACGCCCTCAGACGAGGCGATACTGAAGTGGGCTACCGTAATTGGAGACCCCGAAGTGTAGAGCCGAGCTGTCTTGCGCGTCTACGATTCGTAAATGTTACAAGTCACCCGGGATTCAATTGATCAGGTTATAAAAAGAGTAAATTCATCGTAAAAGTGTGTAGTCCAAGTCTGCAGTTCATGCTTTTTTTACGCTATTCTTGGTACCATGATGGGCCACCTAAAGTGGCTAGGCAAAACATTAGCCCCTTTTCCCACACTCCTCGTCGCAACCTACTTGTCCACACTGACATTATTGGTCACATCACCAAAACCTCCTTGGCATGGGCGAGTTGGTCTTGAACGAGAGTCATACGAGCCGTCATGTCAGCACCCAGAGGCAGGAACTTCTCCTGCTCCTTGCCGGCCCCGAAACCCTCTCCGACGATAAGCTGATAGACAGCCTTCATGGCCTTGTCCTTGTCTCCATTGGGGATGATCTTTTTCGACCCGATAGTCCATAATCTGGCCCGCGACCGTGCCCTTGTACTCGTCAGGCAAGGGAGTCTTGCCGAAGACAAAAGCGTTGGGCATATTCGTATTAAAGGTACCGAGCAGCACTGTGAGTACACGAATGTTGAACGGAGATACCTCCTTTGCTAGGACCTTGTTCAAAGCTGATTGCAGACTTATCAGTGGTGAATTCATTTTCCGGGTCACGAGACATCAGAGGGTAAATGTCGTGACTCACCGTCGAGACCGCCCTTGGCACCGGCGTAGGCGCCCATGCTTCCTTGGGCTTCCAAGGCGGCACCGCTGCTGAAGTTGGCAATGACACCAGCCTTGCGCTCCCGCTGATAGGGCAGGACGGCACGAATAAGACGGAGGGGCCCAAAGAACATGGTCTCCATCTGGGCTCTGATCTCATCCTCGGTCATGGTCTCTATCGGGGCGTAGATGGAGTAGCCGGCGTTATTGATAAGTACGTCAATCTGCTCGCCGGCGCCCTCGAGACTGCCAATAACCTTGCCGCTGGAAGGGTTGTTGACATCGAGTTGAATCCATTTGCCGCCTTTGGACTCGACTTCCTTGACGAGATCGGGCGTCTTAGAAGGGTCGCGCGAGGTGGCAATCACGTTGTGACCACCGGCCTGGGCAATGCGCACCAAGGACAAACCAAACCCGGAAGAACAGCCCGTGATGAGCCAGGTCAGCTGCAGCCATGTTTGGTCTCTTCCAATTCGAATGAGAAGCTTGGACTCAGCCGATGGCTAGATCTCGCCTCGGTTGCTGCTTCGTTTGCTACTTAGCTCGGTATTTATTCAACAAGGTTGCGATGGTAACGTAGCACGCCGTACGAGCTGCACCGACTGTCGCTGCATGCATGTCTTATAAGTATTGGAAGGCTGGCACGACGGACTTAAGAGCCCGAGATCCGAGACAAACTGAGTGTAAGAACCTCCCCTTTACCACGGACTTAGGGCTGCCAGAGAGCCTCCCCTTTGTTCCCTTTGGGGCGTGCAGGTTACGCATGAGTGAAGTGACACGACGGGAGGTGAACGATATCATTATCGCTGATTCGCATAAAGCATCAACCACGTCAGGTAAGCACAACCTTTCACTATTTGACGTGTTCGTAAGGCCAATCAGCGGGCTTAGTTGGCACATCACAGATGTCGTGGCTTAAACGAGGCAGGCCGATCAACACCCAACTTCCAAACAATTGTGGGAGGCAAGCAGCAAATCTCTAAGTCTAGGGTACGCTGAGTCTTGCATGGTCTCCTAGGTGTCTAGTATGGGTACAAAAGGCATTGCTCCTGAAGGTAATGTCTAGTCTTACACACAACCCAAAATGTCCAACTAGCGCTATCATGGCTTCGTATTCTTCCCCTTGCGTGGTATATGTCATACGGCATTTATGGTGTTCTTCACCCATGATCGTACACGACTACCATATCTGTAAAGAAGTATGGGGATTGGGACTGGAGCAACACTGATGAATCCCAGAAGACTGGTCGCCCACTGAAACCCCAGGTTATGGTATAGATAAGGGGATGTTAGAACTAGGTGTCGGGGATACCATGCTTCACAACCTGTTAACTAGGTATATTTAAAGCTCGTGGGCAAACCCTAACCCCAAAGCTTTTCGTCAAGCCCCCTACCCTCCCTTTTCTTTGTGGAGAATCTGTCTTCACTTATAAGTTTTGTTACAGACTAAGATTGTATGGAGGTTAAAGTTACGCTGTCTGAGTGGGGAGAAATTTAGTAAGACAGCTGTGATGAAATGATAGTGCTATAGCTAGGAATCACGTGTAGCTTAGACTTTAGCTAAAATAACCTCTTTGGGTGTTCTATGCTAAGTTAACTGGGAATGATATCTTTCTTTTCAAGTCGCAAAATAGCGTTATCATAATCGCTGCAAAAAAGCCAACGCGTCAGATTCTTCAGATCTCTCTCATCCATCCATTTACAGTATCCGGGAAGAAGGAGATTTTCGATCTCAGGGACACATCGTGGGCGAGGATGACGAATACGTGATCGTCAGCGTCCAACTCTTTGATTTTTCGTATTGTTTCAGTGGCTGCTGCGTGATCTGGAAACAGTGGTCCGTTTGCGATTTCTTGAAATGGCGTGTGGCAAGTTCCGTCCATGGTAAGCCTCGATAACAGGGCTCCCGGGCACCAACCAGGCCGGTATTCCCCTGCTCCTTTCGTCCTACAAACTCCTGAGCCGGCGTCCCCCTTTTCCGCGGGGCGGCGGCGGTGGCTTGTCAACGAGAAGAGCCGGCTACTATCAGCAGGTTCAGGAAGAGGCAGCATTTTAGTGGGACGGATAATACCGGGGTGGTGACAAGCATCAGCCCCTATGAAGACGAATGATGCGGGATCGACAGTACACCTAGCGACTGCGCACAAGTGGCCAGTTGCATGACCGGGGGCGTCCAGGAGGTAAAAGGAGCCATCGCTAAAGAAGTCAAAGGCCTTGAAGTTTCCAAAGCATAGATCCTGGTCGAAGGCGATCTCTCGGACCTGCCGCCTATGTCTGTCGGCCTCGAGAACCTTGGCGTCCTGGACCAGTGGCCATCCAGGCCATGAGGCAGCCGACACCCCCGGTCCAACCACGAGTTCAGTGGTGTCGGGGAATGTGGTAATATCGCCAATGTGGTCGAAATGGTTGTGGGACCAAATGACGGACTCGATATCCTTGCTACGGATTCCGAGACCACTGGTGTCCGAGTCTAGGACGCCGGCCACATCGCAGCCGGGCATGATGGTGGTTGTCGCTTTGATGAGAGACACCACGCTTGGGGCATAGTTGGTCCAGTCTGGGCGTACGCCGAGATCGAAGATGACATGTCGCTCGCCGTTGGATATCAAGAAGCAGTAGATGGGTGCATACCAGCCTTGGAATCCCTCAATCTTGGGCTGGCAGAATAGGTTTGGATCAATGTACAGCAGTGTTTTCCTTGACAGTGGCATCAGTTGTTATCCTGCTACCAAAGGCGGCTTCGTGTTGCTCGCGAATACACATTTCTAGCATCATTACGTACGTGTCAATGACCCTCAGCTCTACTGTTTGAGTAGAGACTTGCAACTTGGCGTCAACCATGATGTAAGTTTTCAAGTGGAGGCAAGGATCCTACGTTTGTCGAAATGTGTGAGACATAAAGACATGTTTCCAGTGTGACGCACTTTCTGATCAGGTCATTATTCCTGCAGGCTCATTTTTTCATCCGGTTACAGCGAACCATCACTCAGGGCAGGGCGGGGTTACTCGGTGCCGGGTATGGACTTACTCGGTGTCAGTGTCGGCGTCGGCGTTAGCGTCGACGAGGCCCATAATGTTGCCAATCCGACCGGGACCGGAAGCCAGCTGCCGTAACGCCACTAGCAACGGGACTCAATCACAGCTAAGAAGGCAGCAGGTAATCACTGCTTAGATTAGACCACGCACATATGGACTGATGTTTTACGACGTGTTTCTTGTTATCGCGCTTGACTATAATTCGAGTTACAAACCGCATCTAGAAATGTTTTAAGCTTACAATAGCTTCACTATCACAAAGTAGCACAACAAAGGGCTCAGTTACACGATTCAAGGCATACTAGAAAAACGTAGATGTAAGCACTTACATTAAAGCTTCGTACTAGATTGTCATCTTTGCTTACAGCTTTATCATAAGCACGAGCAGCTATTTATAACGCCTTACTCCTATACTTGATACTCCTTAAGATCCACATCGTGGCTACTAGTCCAACTGGCCATGACCTCTCCGAGCGGGCTTCCTGTGTTCGACAAGCTGGATCGCGAGGCGAGGGCCAATGGCGGCGTAAATAAGAGCGAATCCGGCAGCGGCTACTGGTGGTCAACCAGCGGGCAGGATCTAGCAAAAATGATGGCGATATCGAAGTATCCCGACAGGGCTCAACATGCCTTCCTGAGCTTTTTCCGGGACACGATTAGCCCACAACTAGGTTCTCGCCCAGATCGCAATTCGGGTAAAAGTGGTGTGGGATGGGACGGCAATCCCTTCGAGTACAGCTTCGAACTCAAAGGCAAATCCAGCACTCCGTCCGTTCGGTTCGTCGTAGATTTCACCCAGCTGCGGCATATCGACCCCCAGTTTCCCCTCAGTATCATTGGCACTCAACATGTCGTAGACGGGTTGGCCAAGAAGGCACCTGGTTTCGACGATACCTGGTACCGGAGTCTGGTGGAGTGGTTCACGTATTCACATCTCAATTCCGAGGAACAGAAGAAACTAGTTGAAAAAACGGGCTACCAGACTGCTATGATTCTTGGCTTTGATATCCACCGAAAACCCGTGCCGGATGGTGGTCTGCCAGTCATGGCCAAAGTCTACTTTCCGCCTTGCTTCGCGGCCGCGAAGCAGCAAAAGTCCCGATGGCAGGTTGTCAGGTCGGCGATCAACCAACTACCAGATATCAACTCGTATCCTAACATCCTCCAATCTCTTGCGCTAATTGAAGAGTATCTTGAAGGGAAGCCGAAGGACTGGAGGACGGGGCGCGGTATCTCGCCACCGACTTTGTCGCGCCGGGGGAAGCCCGCCTCAAGATCTACTTCCGGTTTGGGGGTGATTCCTTTGACGAAATATGGGATTACTATACATTGGGGGACGGATCCCTGGTCTCGACGAGGACAAGGAGAAGTTTCGTGAGTTGGTGGATTTGACGAGCGGTGGGGTGGAATGAAGCACGATGCTCGGCCGTTTACAAATGTCGCTCGGAAAGCGACTGCGATTTATTTTTCCCTTTCTGCCAGCAATCCATACCCTGCGCCAAAAATCAACTTTTATCCGGCCAACTGTGCAGGAACCGACGAGGCTATCGTCCAGGGGCTGGACTCTTGGCTACTCAAATACGAACTGAACACCGGCGGACTGCCAATGGAGGACAGGGTTAAGAGTGTCTTGTAAGTCACTTATTCATCTGATCACTTAATAACAACATCATCCCACGCAGAGGGAAAAGCTGATTCAATGGGCGGGTACAATATAGCACCCACCGATCGCTAGGAGGGACGACGGGCATCATGACTTTCATTGGGATAGGGAGGAAAGAGGATCCGTTGAACAAGGATTTGAGCTTACAGGTCTATGTAACACCAGAGCTGTACTTGAATCCGAGAATTTGAGGAGAGACACCGAATACTGGCTGCTGTCATGATTGATCAATAGGACTCCCGCTGAAAGAGAGCACAGAAATGTTTCATAGTAACAAGTGGAATCGAAAATAAACAAAATATACAGAATAACTGTTTGAATAATCAAAGCCAACATTACACTAGGACACTGAGCGCATTGCGTTGTATTGAGCTCCTCCATTAAAAATAATTCAAAATTTGTCGTTGCCAACTAGGTAGTACTACACTGTATCCTACTTTTTAATCCAACTTAGCATTCGTAGTCCTGAAAACCGTTAAGCGCCGAAGGCCTTGTCAAAATCAACTAGGGTAAAGCGGTAGTGAACTTGATTATTCTTCACCCGTTCGATGACTTCAGCACAAGCATTCTCAGAGATGGGTATAGTCTCGACCATGGGGACCAGCTTCTTCTCAGCAGCGAGTTTCAACATGGCCAGGCACTCTTGGCGGCTGCCGATATGACTCGATCCGATGGTGCAGGCGTTGGACATGAAATGTTGTGGCTTGATCTCCTCGATCGGGTTGTCGGGTAAACCGACTGAGTGGAATTTGCCGTTGACCTGGAGAGTGGAGAGGTAGTCCTGGAGAGCGGATCCTGACAGCACGTCGGCGGCGCTGAGTACGAGGTGGAACTTGAATGCCAACGGTTTAGCCCAATCCTTCTCTGTACTGTTCACGAAGTGCTTGGCACCCAGCTTCAACGCATCTTCTTTCTTGTCGGGTGAGTGAGAGATGACTGTCACCTCAGCACCAAGCGCGTTAGCGAACATGACAGCGAAGTGCCCAAGCCCACCGAGACCGACGATGGCAACTTGCTGGCCGGGCCCTACGTTCGCTCGCACTAAAGGCTCCCATACCGTCAACCCGGCGCAGAGCATGGGTGCTGCCAGATGAGAGGGGATGGCATCTGGAATTGGGAATACAAAGTACTCGTGAGCCCGGATGTGAGATGAGTAGCCGCCTTGGCTGAGAGTCTCATTTGGGTCGGCTTCCTTAGGATAGGGGCTCCCGTATGTGGCTATAGGTGTTAGCGGCCGGACTTGTATAACGTACTTTGCGTTACGACTCACCGACTTGGTGCGGGCAGTAGTTCTCATTATCATTCTTGCACTGAGGGCACTTCAGACACGACCAAACCTGTGCGCCGACACCAACACGATCGCCAACTTTGACGTCCTTCACCTGCGATCCCACCTTCACTGCCTTGCCTACGACCTCGTGGCCGACGCAGATTGGTGTTGGAGCATCTCCCCAGCCGCCTGTAACGGTATGTACATCTGAGCCGCAAACGCCACAACATTCAATCTTAATGTCAATGTCGTTGTCACCAAACTTCTTTGGCTTGAACTGAGTAGTATAATATTGATTAGCATAAGGCTTAATGATGATAATGCGTAGTATAAAGACAAGAGAAGTCCCTACAGTCTGCTTCTTGAACTCTTGGTACTTGCCGATCTCATTGATCATGAAGCCTTCGAATTCGTCGGGATAAGGCATCTTATTGAACGATTATATCAACTAGTACTGGACAAAGTTCCAAATTAGATTTGAGAGTAGTATCTCTCGCTACTGATTTATTGCGTATAGGTGAGCTTTCGGCTGGTAGATGAATGGTTTGAATAGTTCAGAAGAAATTATTCATTTTCAGTCGCAACAAAGCCCTTTATTCTGAAATTTGATCGCCCTCAGACTCGTTCGTCCCGATGCATGACGCCATTAAAGACTGCGACAAACGGCATCATTGCGAGTGGGCTACAGAGTGGTGACGTAGAGACCCAGCTTGTTGGATACTTAGGTAGCTCCTCTTCTTCCACTAAGTGGAAGCTGTCAGGGAAAGCCGCA
This sequence comes from Amphirosellinia nigrospora, assembly GCA_004123355.1. Classification (NCBI taxonomy): domain Eukaryota; kingdom Fungi; phylum Ascomycota; class Sordariomycetes; order Xylariales; family Xylariaceae; genus Amphirosellinia; species Amphirosellinia nigrospora. The sequence goes on from SCHM01000001.1 coordinate 901,414, forward strand.
TCTTCTCGAAAAATAATGGAAATTCAAATGTTGTTTCTTGGGAGGTCAATTTGAGGGCATTCGCACGTTTATGTTGGCCGTGAACTATATTGGACGCGGTGTTGTGATTTTGACCATCAGGGTATCTGTCGTCTGAACATGATTCCTGGTAAGGGTAAGGATCTCGCATCGGAACTATCCATGATACCCCTACCCGGCAAGGTGGATCTTCATGTGGGTTGCTTGTTTAAAAAGATATGACCAAAGTGAAACATGTTTGCCCCGCTTTGTTGCCGCCCTGGATCAAGGTTCCTGACATGTAAGCCACCACCCGCATACTTACCTCACACCACACCTTTATGATTACCTTACCTAACCTACGTAAGGTAGGTAAATGAGATCACAACCCTTTTCAAAGCAACCAAGGCGTCTAACCTTCCGAAGGACCTACCCAATTTAGCAATCATATCGCAAACTACTCAGATTTGGCAGTCTAACAAAACCCAATCACCACCTGACTTTCAGTCTATAGAAATAAATACGGTCGATCTCCTGCTTGGCAGATGGTTGTGGTTGATGTGTTCTTGGAAGCAAGAATATTCGGTCCTTATTCTCAACACTCCCTCAAGAGAGTCCTGGAGTTGGTACCAAATTCTGGTCCCGGAGACGCGGCTCTAGCTGCCGTCGGTGGCAGGATCCCGGTTAGGCGGCGGTGATCAACCCTTGGCAGCACCCTGGCTTGCATCCCCGCCGCGTGGATCGACGTCAACGCACCTGAAACGCATCCGAGGATTTGATTAAATCTACCTCGTTGTCGCCCGGCCGTCCGGAACCCTTCTACCGGTTACCCAATTTTGTTGTCCATGGCCACGGTCCCCTCCTCCAATCTTAGCCCGGGGATCAGCGTCAGTGGCGGTGAATGTCTTGCCAGAATAGGAGCCTTTTTGGACCCGACAATATGTCGCGGGCAGACCAGCCGTGCCGTCCTTTACTTGCACTGAAGAGGAAGCCGAGCCACGAAGATAGATCATGTGGAAAAACAAGGCGAGTGCCCCTTAGCCTCATTCACCATGCTACCCCTCTCAGGAACAATGTTGCATCGTAAGATATGAAGATAGATTGAGCCTCTGGATGTCGTTTGGACACGACGTCACCCCTTTCTTTACCCTGGACGGTACAGTAACAGGCGGGATGTAGCCGACGTATCCTAGATAGGGACTGACTAGATCAGAAAGTTGGGGCACTGTAATATATGAGGCGATGTAGGGGACTACAAGTGTATAAAATGACTGGATTCCCCATGGGATTGTTTGTCTCTTCACGAATTAAACTGTGACAGTATCATTTCCATCACGACTCAGCTCAGCACGGCGGGAACCAAAAATCAAAAATCAGAATTAACATGTACTCCAAGACAACCGCCACCTCGTCCTCCTGGCTGCCGCCAGCACCGCTTACGCGGCCGACGGAAGCGGTGTTACGACTCGTTATTGGGACTGCTGTAAAGTGCGTAATTCCCAGGAACCCTTTTCTTCCTGTTTTAGGAACTTTCAGAACACAATGCTTGCTTTTTAAAACACGATTCCGTCAAAACTCTTCACACTCTAAATACCAATAACTGACTCCAAGTGCTGTAGCCCAGCTGTGCGTGGAGTGGTAAGGCCGACGTATCCTCGCCGGCGCAAACCTGCGACGCCAGCGACAACCCGCTCACGGACGTCGACGCCAAGTCCGGCTGTGACGGCGGCGGCGCCTACACCTGCAGCAACTACTCGCCCTGGGCCGTCAACGACAACCTGGCCTACGGTTTCGCCGCCACGGCCATCAGCGGGGGCTCAGAGAGTTCGTGGTGCTGTGCTTGCTACCAGTATGCGCTCCTCCCCAAATCTAATCCTCAGCCGTCATGACACACACACACATACTAACCAACGCCTACTCAAGACTTGACTTCACATCCGGCCCCGTAGCCGGAAAGTCGATGATCGTCCAGAGCACCAACACAGGTGGAGACCTCGGCAGCAACCAATTCGATCTTTTGATGCCCGGCGGCGGTGTGGGAATTTTCGACGGCTGTAAGAGCGAGTTCGGCCAGTCCCTGCCTGGCCAGCAGTACGGCGGCGTCAGCAGCCGCAGCGACTGTGACGCCGCCAACATGCCCCAGGAGCTGCGCAACGGCTGCTACTGGCGCTTCGACTGGTTCCAGAACGCCGACAACCCCAGCGTCAACTTCAAGCAGGTCGCCTGCCCGGCCGAGCTCACCGCCATCTCGAACTGCAAGCGTAGCGATGACGGATCCTTCCCCTCGGCCTCGGCCTAGGTGGAGGTTCCAACAAGTTTTTTTTTCTTCTCACCCTAGACTTCTGTATATTTATGTTTGGTTAGTTGTCTGGCCCAGCACACTTGTAAATACATAAACCTCAAAGCATATAGATACCAGAATTAAGCGATTAATACTTGCGCCGTTGCATATATAAGGGCATTAAATGCATTAAGACTTCTTTTTGTTTCGTACAACGACATCCTGCTTTGGTTCTCATTTCTTCTGACACAGATTAATTCTTAGGCTAAGTCCAATGTCACACAACGCTACGTAGAAATATCGCAAGCATTCCAGAGTTGGTGAATTTCCTTGTTTGGAATTAGCTGTTGAGTTATTAGCACCAAAAAATACCAAAAATACCAAAAAATACCAGCGAAAACCCTGGTACGACAACAAGCCAAGACCAGGCTATAACTCCCGCTCAGCGCTTAACATGTACAGTATAATAATGAAAAAGAAGTGGCCGCCTATACTAGCAGGCAGCCGGTAAACTACTTTACAAATCGCCCAGGAAGCCTCCAGAGGAGATGAACTGGAGCTGGCATTCGCGGAGATTAGCCCAATTCCCGAGCTCTTCCTCTTCGTCCTGTGGGCCCATCGTACCCGTGGCAGCGCGATTACGGCAGCCGCACCAGACCGCTCGAGTTTCATGAGAATCTCGATGAATTTCTGCAGGTATTTCAGCTTTGATGGCGACGGGTCCCTTACGCTCCGAAGCGGCCTGGACAAGGGTGCTGGCGACCTGCCGAATCTTGTTGATCAGGGACTGGCCGTTTGGTTCCAGATTGCGTTGGTTGATGGAGGTTAGGACGGATAGCAGATCTTTAACGATTAATTCTCGTTCCTTGGCCACCATGTCATCCCTGTCGTATTTTACTCCTTGGGTTATTTCAGGGTGAGCATCCCGAAGATTGAGATAGCGTTCCACGAAGTATGATCGTGTGGCGAGCTGAGATGCATGGATATTTGCCTTTTGGATTTCGGATTGCAGCTGACGCCGTCTTTCCGGTTCAGCGAGCGCTCGCCGAACATCATTCTCAGGCGGCGTCTCGGGGTAGGCGGGTGGATAATATTGGAGTCCTGCCTGATCCAGCTCTGCCGGGTCGCTCTGATCGGGCGCGGCCTTAACGATTTGCAGGTGTGAAGGTAGATCCTCAATTGCTTGTTTCGCCGCCACTAGTCCGTTGCTAATGAATTCTGCTGGGCACTCCAATCGAAGAAGTTGATTCCGTAACACATTTCAACACCGATGAGCTCATTCATCGTCATATAGATGCGTATATTCCTGTTGAACCCAGTGATGAGCGAGATAGTTCCTTCTGGTTGTGGCATGATCTGATCGGAGAATATGTACTCGTCATCAACCTCAGCTGGTTGTTCTGGGTCGGCTCCTGTGTCGTTGGCGGGGAAAGAGGTAATTCATTAATGGACGCCCCTAATTGACTCATCGACCTGAAAACTTAGTATATACCATAGCATCTTATTTAAAGAGACTTGTAGAGCTTACCGTATGCCTGCAACCATAACCCAGAATATCCGCTTGCCTATTTGATCTTTAATATGATCAACTGGCTTGTTTGCTGCTGCATTAAATTCGCCCACAAGGTCGGGTACGACGCTGGCTAAACCAGAAAGATCTCGTGGTCGATGGGTACCAAGCTCTCTGCAAAAGGACATAGTCTCAGCCAAGAAGCGTCTGCATGGTTTCCACTGCAAGGTGTAGCCGGCAGCTAGACCAAGAAAGTAACTGGTCGCAGCATCATCGACACTCATGTCTTGTTTAGCCATGAACGTAGTACCCCGCGCTTCTAGAGCGATGGAACGACAATGGTCTATCATGGTCACTGCGGTTGGGAACAGGCCGGCACTTTGCTGGGCTTTTAAATGAGCACGAGCACTACGAGGAAGGATGCGCCAAGATGCCAATCATGCTAGCCAGGAGGGCCAAAAACTCGCGGGTTTGTTCGGTCCGCCCGGCTCGTGAAGGCCTGGCGGAAGGATGGCTCGTGTGGAAAAGGCATGAGGGGGTGGAGATATGTGAAGAAGTCGTCACCAACAGTTGCAGGAGGGCAAAGGCGCGATGGCTTCAGCATTGAGGGCAAGAGGTCCATCGGTATTCGCAACGGATACCAGAGCCTCAGCCGCATCGTGAGACATTGGAGATTCGTTCTCGGTCTGAGTGCGCTTAGCAGCTCTAGCGGCTTCGGCGTGCTTGTTCGGCGGGCCACGACGTTTCATCTCTCGCCTAAAGGTGCATTCAACCTGGAGATCCGAGCACGGCTTGCACGGTGGGCCAGATTCGTCACACTACCCAAGGTTCCGTCAGTCCTAGGTCCTATAGAGCGAGGGTAAGGCGGCTCCAGAGGGATCATAAACGACGAACGACGAACCACGGTGACATACCTTCACTTTACGTTGACTGCACATGTCGCACGCGCGACGGAGACGAGTGACCTTCTGCAACGCAATCGTTCCGGTAACGGGCGAGGTGATGGTGGGGCTTGTAAGTGAGGAAGAGAACTGCGGCTCGCCATTTGTAGTGCGGCAGACTGGGCATACTGCTGGGCTAGGTCGTTGCTGGTGGGCGACAGGGGCGCTGCCGACGCAGCCTGCAGCACTTGGAGGCCATGATGGGCAACAACGGCAGTGGCGGTAGCGGTGGCGGTGACGGTGACAGGCACGGGTGACACGAGGGCTGGGTCGTCGTCGTACAGCGCTTCGGAAGGCGTCGTCGCTGTCGTTGTTGTTGCTGGTTGGTGGTTGTGACCGGTGTGAAGCTGAAGCTGGTGTTGGTGTTGGTGTTGGTCGCGATCGTGGTCGTCGTCGTGGTCGTCGTTTACAGAAGGAGTAGGCGGCGGTTGATGTAGGGTGTGCTGTTGCTGTTCGTGGTTATGTTGTCCATGTCCATGTCCATGGCCATGTCCGTGCTGTTGTCGATCGTAAGGGTGGTCGTGCTGCTGGGGTAGGTGGTGTGGTAGTTGTACCGCTGCCCCTGTGACGTCGGCAGGAGCATCTACCGCGTTAGCTTCGGAGTAGGAAGCCATCAACAACAGGGCACATTGGAACCGCGGCGAGTTGTCGGGGATGTCCGGCGAATCTTCGTGAGAAAGGCGGAAACCTTAGCTGCCGGATGCAGAGGAAAATTGAGAGAAGCTCGCTGAGCTAATTCGCCTGAGCTCCTACGTGACCCACTTTAGATCATTTGCACTAAGTCCCCCTTTATTTTTATACAGGAATGCCACCCAAATACACGCAATACTTCCACTACAACATTACGTGTTCTAATTCATATACTATTGAGAGCTGGTTCGGAAACTTATCAATATATAAGGTAGGAAAACAATATAGTGCCGAAAAAAAAAAAAAAAAAAAACGCGGCGGATTGATGCAATACGGATACAATTAAAAGGTTGCGGGAGACCTCGACAGAGATAAGGCAGTTGCGCAGTTACGTTTGAAATTCGCGCGGTATGCGGCATAGGAATGTAGCGATCATTGTTTTCATTCGGGTTTATAGATGATTTTGCTGGAAATGGTGTTTCCTACGAGATATTGGTATATGGTATATTCGTTAGTATTTGCGACGATGTCTGTAATATCTTGGCATTGCGGCTCATACGCGTGTTTGATACTTTCCGCCATGGCTTTCCTCAGTCATTGCTGCGGGACACGTCAGTTTGCTGTCCAAGAATGACGAGTTCTATCGTGCTGTTGACGACATGCTTTCGAATTCGCCCCGATGGAAAAGTAATATGTATAGTTGTCGCTATATACCATTCCCCAAACCCTGTAAGGCCTGCCAATTATAAATGCATTAGTCCCCCAAGACAACTTATTTCTACAAAGCAAACCATGTAGCGCATGTAGAGGTAGAAGAACTAAGAGGTAGTTTCAAAAAAGGATCATGGAAGGGATCACCATCCCTTGCAAGTTCATTTAAATCTAATAATAACCTGTATATACCAATTTCCCTGGAATCACAGCTAATAGTACTGATGTGACGGACAAAACGTAGACCCCTTACAACTCCGTTTTTCTAGAAAAGAAGCGTCATTATTCACACACATCCGGCCTCACAGCTTACTAAATACAACTCATGATTGATGATGCCAGAGTTTTTGGTTGTCCTTTCGTGGTGGAGTCCTTTGATTTGCTACAATTTTATACAATTAGCTATGCCTTGCTTGCCTTCTTTGACTACTCAACGTAGTACAAAATGTTGCCATTCTACATCTCTCATTTTATGCAAAAATTTGTTATCATGGAAAGGGTGGACAGAGAAAAGTATTGCACAAGCTACAATCTGTCTGGGGCACCTTGAGCATAGGTAGAGTTATTCCATTGTTTATGGTGTTTTCGATGATTATACGAAAGTAAACGTGGGGCAAGTGCTTATTGCAGTAATTGTTTGCTAGACATATACCTGGATAACAGCTACCCTTCCAGCCTACTCCGCTCTGCAGGTGCTTGCACTTTGCAGGTAATGGATGACTCAATGGTTAGAGAAAACTCGTTGGAGGGTTTTTCGGGTAATGTCTTGTACCGCCAGTACGCCCGAAACGGGAATTACTGGTGAGAACGGGAGTTGCCTTTTTTTTCTCGAATTATAAAGTAATATATAATTGTTTTTTGTTTTTTGTTTTTATTTATTTATCAAATACATCTAGTATACCTGCAGCCAGGAAGACTGGAGAGTATGGGAGTTCCACCTTTTTTTAAGCTGCATGTTCGATTCTACCTGTTGCTAATCAAATGCACTTTTTCTTATTCTTTTAAATATACATGCCTGCACATCAATAAATCCTTACCTGTATTGTAATACCGCATAAAAAAAGCTTTCTATTTACGTACCGCTCTAGGTCGCAAAGCTGCCTCTATTATCTCTTGCCAATGTTACGAAGCACATATGTAAACAAAAAGACTTTCTCTCTGTACATGGTCAAACATCTTCTACGAAAGTTGTTGTAGAGACTTTGGTGCAACAAGTATAGATGACTCACGCAATTTCTCACAGCGCCCGACAAGCAAGAACAAGTATTTAGTTGAGAGATATATTGGGGTTTTACAACAAGACTTCCCCCAAGCTAATGGCCAACTCAGACATATCCGTTGAATTCGCGGGCAATTTTACTCTTGCGCCAAGACTGATGATGCATTAATTATCAAGAGTCAAAAATGATATTGGCTTGATCCCGCTGTGCCAGTGCCCAGTCTATTCCCTTTGGATTGTTCTCAATCAAATACCCGGCTTCCCGAAGGTTGCGTAGTGCACTTTGTACGCAGCCTTGGCTTGTTGGAACCGAGCTAGTTCTGGCGGACCGACTGTCAAGTAGCCGATTTCTTCTCTCGGCTCCGAATAACCCTTGTTCGTGATCATCGCGCTCATCTAGATTGTCTGGTGGCTAACGGGCGCAAACGGATTGGGCGCTGGGTATGGTACCGAGAAGGTGCCTGGGGGTGCAGTAATAGCTAATTATTGGAAAGCTTTGCTTTCCCGAACACATATTATTGGCAACGATAATTGAATAGAAGGGAAGGCGGAGCTTAAGAAGTTAAGCCGTGACCTCGAGACTCTAAATCGAGATATGTCTAGGATGTGCCTAATAAGCATTCGTTCGTTGGCGGAAGGTAGGTTGCCTACCACCAGCCATGATGAGTCAGCACAGGCTTTCTAAGCAAGTCCCTAGCTAATATTGCAAGCACCGGTACGATCTACTTAAACGAATAAAATAATCAAGCTCTTTGGTTAACTCATTGAGGTATAAAATTGTTCAGGCGTTATTACGGCGTACATAGGGATTTAGTGACACTTAGTGTTGTGCGAAGGTCCCTTAGGCTATTATCCGCGCGTATATGGCTATATATTAATAATCCCTTTGTCTTCATCGTGTGCTCCGTGTCGTAACATATGTCTTACTACTCGTAGCATACATAAAAAGGTTTAATTTTCTATGATGTTCGGCTTCCAACACACTTCGAACCAGCCTGGTATTCGGAGATGGTTTTCCGTTGGAGTCAGCGGTCCAGGGGATCAGCAGCCACGGGCAACTGTGGTGCGGAGATCCGGTAAGGTGAAATTCAGGGATTAAATTGCCACGAAGCGGGGATTGGAACTCTGAATAAGCAGATAACGTCTATCGTTTGGCTTGCCTTCTCGTGTATTACATCCATCATGTAACAAGTACTAGCCACGGGACATAGCCACAGGAGCCTCACAGAGTCCTGGAGGCCGATTCCGATCCGATCATTATCGTGGGCAGAGACATAGGCATGGTGGTAGAATAGTATTGGTTAGAATAGCCTCAACCCTCTCGAGGAGTTATACCCTCGGAGGCCTGCGAGGAAGAAAAGGTCGTAGAATTCGTCTATAAATTGAACGTATGGGCGACCCCAAATATATTATTAGTTGAATTGATCTCCGATTTTCGAACACTCCCCGCGTGCCAGCTACACCTACCCCACAAGACCGAACTTAACATCAAAATCGCCAACTAACGTGTCCCATAATTAAGACAATTTCATCCGCTTGGCTCTTCAATGGCCCCCCAACGGGCCCTAGATTTCACGGACGATGTTGCTATCGTGACCGGAGCGGGTTCACGAATGAATAGTAGGTCGCGCTCTAGTCTTATATATAAGAATGCATGAATCACAGGGCTGACACGGGCGCCAACATATGAAATTGGCAATGGACGTGCTGCAGCTATTCTTCTTGCCCGTCATGGGCCAAGGTTGCTCTTGTCGATTTCAACGTCGATTGGGCAGAGGAAACGAAGCGGATGATTGATGAGGAAGGTGGTGTTTCAGAGGTCATCCAAGCTGATGTCTCAAGTGAGGAATCGTGTAAAAACGCGGTAGCCAAACCGTGGAGCTTTGGGGGGCGGTTCACATTCTGGTCAATAATGGTAAGCAGCATATGAGCCCCATTGACCTCATTAACCTTGCTAACACGTCGGAACAGTCGGTGTAGGCGGTGCTATGGGAGACGCTACGGTCATCAATTTGGAAGCCTGGGAAAGAGACTTTCGCATCAACTTAACAAGCATGGTATTAATGGCTCGTTACGCGATCCCAGAAATGAGGAAACAAGGGCGGGGTTCGATCGTGAATCTATCGTCAGTAAGTGGATGTAAGTGGACTCTGTCTCGTTATTCTTATATCCTAATTATATGATATAACTAAATTGTCTTTATAGTGCTCGGAGGCAACCCTAGTTTATTATACCCTACTACCAAAGGTGCTATCATTCAAATGACGAGGGCAATGGCCGCACAGCACGGCAAAGAAAACATCCGCGTCAATTGTGTGGCTCCTGGCATGGTGTATACCCCAATGGCACGTGGGCGTGGAATGACAGATGAGATGAGGCAAGCCAGGATTAATCAGAACCTGATGAAAAAGGAGGGTACGGGGTGGGATGTTGGACATGGTACGTTCTCCAAAACGATGTCTTGAACTGGGCCTAACATGACTATAGCCATACTGTTTCTCAGCAGTAAGGAAGCTGGTTGGATCACGGGCCTCATAATGCCCGTCGATGGAGGTGTAAGTTCATAAAGAAATGCCAATAAAGCAATAGAGCGGACCATGGTCACTAATAGTTCGGCTCACAGACAACAGCTGGAAGAAATGATCGACCAGCGCTCGCGGCAGATTCGCTTGCCGCAATTAATACGGGGGTATCTAACTAGGCATAGGAAAGGATTGGAATGCCTAAGAGAAGCCAAAACCCTGGGAATGTTATTAGCTCAGATCTCTATTTCTCATATTCAGACATCTTACACGTACGAATTAAGCTCTATAATCGTTTCGGTGATCAAGTGAGGTTCCGAGAAACAACTCAAACTTTTGACTGTTAGAGATCTATAGCAAGGTGTAGGATGGAGGTCAGCGTCTTATTAAGTCAAGCTTGATCTGTTGCCCAAATGTCGTTAACGTGCCCCAACCCCGTTATAATGACATCCCGTCTCTGTTTCGGCATTAGGCATATCTCCGTGCCGGGTTCGCAAATACGAAGGAATGCCCAAGTAAAGCGTTTAAAGGATTCGAATCCTGGCACTATGTGTGGTGTCATGATGTGGCTGGTATTAATGTGATCTATTCGGCTGCATTTCCAGAAGTCTTCAGGCGCGTGTGACCAGGGCATTGTGGTAGATCTAGGCATTAATCAGTACAACCCAGAGACATTAGAAATTAGATAAGCAAAGATTCGATGTAACTAAAAATAGGAATGAATGGCTCGTGCGTCATAGGCAGATCAGCTCAGCCATCGCTTAACGCGTCTGGTTTTGGCTTAGCATTTAGCACACAGCCACACCTCCCATTAATCATCTTGGCAGACTATCTTGGAGCGGCCTCCTGGCTTAGGGATTTATAAGGCGTGCGTCGTTAAGTCATAATATTCATCATGTCGGAAGACAATCAGCATGTTCTTACTCGGCTTCTAGACGGATCTAAAACTGAAAAAGAGTCGGTACCCCTATGTCATGTTTACCATGTACCGACCTCTCAATTCGGAAACGCGCGAAATCCGCCTGCTTCGCCTACATCCTTCGATCGCTTTTGATGATACAATTAAATGTTCACTTTTTCATGCATTTCTAGATCATCCCCCCGAATATGAGGCCCTGTCATATGTATGGGGACCTCTAGAGTTCTCCCATGAAATTTCGTGGAAGAGCAATCTTTCAAAATAACGGAGAATCTTGAGTGCGCACTACGACACCTCCGGCATGGCTCGGCGGAACGAATCCTTTGGGTAGACGCGCTGTGCATTGACCAGGCAAATATTTCAGAACGCAATCATCAGGTAACACTGATGAAGGAGATATATTCGCAATGCCTACGTGACCTCGCCTGGCTGGGACCCAACCCAGGATCTTCGAGGGTTGAATCCGACGGCGACTGCCATCGACAAGATTTCGCCCAGGAGAAAGCATCGAGCATTTACAACGCGGCATGCGACTTTTCCGGAAGATACATAAACATGACGCTGAAACGCTTGATGGCATGATGACTCGTTCAAAACGATATCACCGTTTTCAAATGATGGAGTCAGACGACGAGGACGAGCCCCAGAGCTGGATACTTTCATACGACGAGAAAATAGAGCTGGTGTCACTGTTTGAAAGAGCGCCACTATGGTCCCGTATATGGGTGATGCAAGAGCTTTCATGCGCGCACAGCGTCGTTCTCATTGCCGGCACAGAAACACTCGACTGGGACGACGTCGCTTCATTCATCGGGATGACAATAAGCCTTATGCGGATGCCTTCCACGTGACAGGAGGCCATGGCTCACTTTATGGAGCTGTCGTAAGTATCTTTGGGCGTGTGCAGACGATACAACAACAGCGCCGTATCATGCGGGAGGTTGAAGAGGGCAAGTACGAGTCCACGCTCATGGACGTCTTGGCCAGGTTCCAGTATGCCAACGCGAGAGACCCACGGGATGTCATATATGGATTGATGGGACTCGTCTCAGAGGCACACCCGATCAGGATCGACTACGGCAAACCAGTCCAAGAGCTTTTCGCAGATATTACGCGATTTTTCATCGATAGGACCAAAAATTTGGACATCATCTGCCAGAACCCCTGGAATGCGGCCACTGGACCGGCAGAGGAAGTGGTGAAGATGCTGCCGTCGTGGGTGGCTAACTTCACGCACGAGAGACGCTTTGCGCATTTCGAGAGCGGGCTTGAGTCACTACTATTTGCACAGAGGGGCATCTTTTCCGCCGGATCTGACACCTGCATAACACCATGCAGCGTGCTACAAGGAGGACTACTGAGTGTTGATGGGGTGATACTCGACGAGTTACGCCCAGTTCTTTACGATGGAGTTGGGGGCCCCCCATATTTACATAGGGCGCGAGACTGGATGGACCGTAACTTCAAGGAGAAACCACTCCTCAAGGACGACCGAGCGATCTATCCACCAACGGGAGAGCCCCTTTTCCGAGCCTATTGGCGAACCTTGGTGACGGATTGCACGGCTTATCCTATTCAGCGACTCTCACCTACAGATGTCGAGGCTGACGAAGCAACATTCAGTACGATTTTACAGGGCGATATCGACGATACCAACACCGCATCCCCCGAGTATAATCTTCTTTGCCTCGACATGTTCTGGCGCACATTGGGAACTTGGACATTTGCAAAGTCGAAAACGGGCCTACTACTCATGGTTCACGAGGGAGCGCAGGAGGGTGACGTGCTGGCGATTCTGGATGGCGGCAAAGTTCCTTGTCTTTTGCGGCCATTTCGTGAGGACGAAGAGCAGCGATACCGCATAGTAGGTTCTGTTTATGTCCACGGATATATGGATGGGAAGGTCGCCGAAGACGTAGAGCAAGGCCGACTGAAACAGCAGCGGATTCTTCTGGCTTGAAAACTTCGTCAAGTACAATAATGCAATTTAATTTAGGTATTACCTGTCAAGCTCGCTATTTTGTGAAATGTCTAGGACTGGAGGGTTTGATGTCTGAAATATGGGTCCTAACTAAGCGCGACCAATAGAGAGGCGTATGCGGGGATGGCCACTACGTTTCGACGGAGACTGCAGCCAATCGCGCAACGTTTCAGCCCTCTGCACCGTGGCTGATGAGAGGCGAAGACGCGTTGCTCAAGTAAGGAAGACAACGGAGCGACTTCAACATAAAGTTGGTATCTACTAGGATGCGTGTCATCTTGTTAGCTCAGCGATTTTCTACGCGCCGTTGTGGAGTACTATCTTTCGTCACTTGATGTAATGTCTTCTTCTTCAGGTGAGGTTTATGAGCCTCTACCAACCGCTACTTCGATCCGCGTCTTGCTTCTTGCACCTGGAAAGCGAGATGACAACGACATCTTCTGTTGGCTACTGCCATCTGACCTAGACTGGGACTACGGCAAGTTTCCAAATTCTGCCCCGAAACCAGTTGAGTGCGTATCGTTGGCCACTGGTAAACACCCCGGTGATGACGAGTGCGAGTTTGAGTTTCCAATATACCTCGATATGGACTCTGAATCTTTGCCAAATGGACGTATGCACCCGTTCCAAAGATACGAAGCCCTTTCATACGTTTGGGGAGATCCCGGCGATCCGCAACACATCTTCTTCGACGGCGGAGTGTCATTCCCCGTGACGAGAAACCTATATGCGGCGCTAAGTTCGCTGCGACTACCGCACAGAGGCCGAAGGCTATGGGTCGACGCTCTTTGCATTGACCAGAGTAACTATGAAGAGAAAAATATCCAGCTGGGTCTAATGCAGCGCGTGTATCAACAGGCAGAGACAGTAATTGCTTACCTACCGCTGAATTCCCAAGACCAGAAGAATATCAACGAGCTAGTGCCGAAGATTTTGCAGGCAAGTATGATGCATAAAAAACACAGAGATGAGAGAGAGAAGTCTGGCTCCAGACCAGCGCAATATACTGGGCCGTTCAACTTAATTTCCGACGTGAATACGGTCAAAGTCACAAGGACTGAAAACGAGCCCCTAAGCGTGGCTATGACTAACGTTTTTGGCGATGACAAGTTGTATCTCGAAAGCTTCGGGCTTCCCCCGGTGGATAGTCCGCTTTGGGATTCGTGGCGGAGGCTCTTCACGTCACCTTATTTCAGACGTATATGGATTGCGCAAGAGATCTCGCTAGGAAATAATCTCCATATCTGGTTTGGTGATGGTGAAGGAGCTGCCGAGCCCCTATTTCTTGCTCACTATTTTCTTGACTCACACAGCGCTGCGATGAATATGAGTTATAATGCGGCGTGGTGTAACTCAGACAACGAGGAAACCGAAGAAATTTTGAGGGACAGAATCGTAGGATCCTCAAATGCATTAAGGCTATCTCGTGAGAGAATCTTGACTCAGAATGGACGGCCCCGGCGCAGATTGATTGAGACGCTGGCAACGGTCGACACATTCGACGCTACGGATCCTCGAGACAAAATTTTCGCATTGTTGGGATGGACATCGGATGGCGCGTCATTTACCCAATATGTAAACTACGCGCCTTGGGTTACGGTCGAGCAGACTTTTGTTAGGTTTGCAAAGGTATTCCTGGAGAGGGGTGAGGGATTGAACTTCTACTACAGGCCGGATTTCGCGACGAGGACGATAAATGGCCCTCGTGGGTTCCCGTGGGTACCCTTTCTGATCTGTGCTTGTAGTCATGCACTAATGTTATCTAAGCATTGGGATAACCTTGAACGGTCCGTTCCCAAAGAATCGGCTAGGAGCCCTGGAAAAGTCTCAACACAGATACGAGTCGTCGATAGCACCCAAACAATCGAAATCCCTGCGACAATTCTAGATGAAGTCGCCGCTGTCAATGATTTAGTGTTCGAAAAACTTGAAGTAACTTCGGACGGCCTTAGTATAACGAATTTCATCCACACAATAGCCAGTGCCTTCGGGATGATTTTCGAAGCTGTCTCTACAAGGGATCCAGAAGAAATATTCGACCAACTGTTTCACGTCCTCGCTCAACCCAAATCCCAACCGACGAAGTCCAAGCAACAAGGTCCAAGCCACTCACTTTTATCACAAGAGGGTACTGACGCATTTTCCTCCGGTGGGGAACCAGAAAGCGCCACCCCGCATCGCAAAGTGATGTGCGGGTAAGGACGGTAGCCGAGAAACTGAAATTCTACCGAACGGCTTCACGAGTTCTTAACTATATAGTATCCTGAGAACTCAACTATCAGACATGGAGGACGGTGTGAGTCAGATAACTCAAAGGAAATGGCCGGTCGAATATCAAGCCTTTTTGAGGAAGGCCATGACCACGACTTCGCATCGCCTCCTCTGCGTCACTAAGGGCGGGTGTATCGGTATCGCACCTAAACGAACCAACGTTAGCGATAGAGTGGCTATATTTGAGGGATGTGATATCCATTTTGTTTTGCGACCTGTCAAGAAACCGACTGGGCACAACTTGGGCGAAGGCGAGATAACAGCAGAGAGCATGGCAACATACAGACTAATGGGACCCGCATTCTTCCACATACCTGGGAGAGAGGCGAGGTCTCTATGGGAAGCTGCTGAAAAGATAATTATAGCGTGAGCAGGAGGCTATGAATCAGTCTAAATGTTATCAATTCATTTGAGTTGGAAGCTACTGCCCATGACCGACCGCAGGACCAGCCCAGGAACAGTTTCCTGGCGGACAGATGGCGAGCCATCAAGCTCAACGGTTCACCAACGACCATGGTCGAGCCGTGTCTGGGACCAACTTGGAGACTGTCCTCTGGGTTACGCGTCTGTGTTCCGTGAAGCTCAGTCCGCCACGCACCACCGCTAAAGTATTTGTGGATGTTTTGACCCTGTTCCATCTCCGGCAAATTTGGTAACGGGCGTCTCTCTCGTCGCATAATCCTTCGCAAACACCGACGCTGCTTGTTTCCCTCGCCGGCGGGGTTCCGTTTTGCTGTTCGACCTCGGCGCGTGTGCTTTCCATCGTCGAGAGAGGCAAGATAGCCTAGTGCTCCTATGAGCAATACAGCAACCCCCACGCCCGCGCCGATGCCCGCAATCGTCGCTTTGGATATTGTTACAGGCGAGTTCTGGGGTCTAGAATCGGTCGAAGTTGGCGTCGGGCCGGTTCCCGTCGGCATCATAGTCGTGGACGACGTCGGAAATGCGGGTAGCCCCATACCTACTCGCATCGAGGCAGCGAGGGACTCGGGGAATAACGAGAGATCACTCTCATGCCACCACATCTGAATGAACGCACCCACAGCGGTGATGGTGGAGTTGAGGACTGTAGCGGTAGGAGCGGAGCCACTGTGCTGTGATAACCATGCCGTTACTGGCGGATATAAAGTTGCCATACACCATGGGTCGCTTCTTGTATCTATTCGCGTGTCCGCCAAGACCTCCCAGTTGAAGTCGCTTGTCCAAGGTGCTGCATTAGCATCTCCTCTAGCCTGGAGTAGAGAAACTCACCTCCAACAACAGTATCCAGTGTAGCGGGTGTCTATGGCGCCACTCTCATCTTGATTGATGTCTTTGACGACAGCGCCGAATTTCTGGCCCAGCGGACAGATGCCGGGGCTATATATGCCGATCGGGTCGTAATATGGCTGACAGGCCGACCAAGTCGAAATGCGCACGAAATCGCTCCATACATATCCAGGTCTGTTTGGTTCATAAACCCAGTTTTGCGAACATCTTGAGGCCACACTGTATTGCGTTAGTAAAGGCGCTCCAATAAAGGAGTAGAGGGATCCAGAGCTCGAAGTCGTCTCGATTATCGGGGTGTATATTGATCCCGCCATATTGTTAGGTGTTTAGTCCCAGAGAAAATGGAAGTGGTGGGAACATGGGGATCGCATAGTGGCGGGAAGATTCTCTTTGGTGTGTCTACTCGCAGTGAGGCTAGAGAACCGCCAGGCTGGCTGCATCCACAAATAGTGTTGTTTGTACGCCGTACAGCGGAACGAAAAACCTCTCATAACGTAGGACGAACCCTCCATGTCGGCTGCCGCATATCCGGGGACCGGCAAGCGTCGAACGAGATGTTAACATTTTCATTAACTGTCAGGCGCTAGGGCCACGAGATGCAACAAGAGTATTATCTTCGACGTAGAAGATGTCCAGCCTAAATACCCTGAAAGCTCTGCAATCTGTTCTTTTCATATTGTTATTGCTTGGGACGTCTGAGGGCAACTAAGTAGCCACACTTACGGACAATGGTTTTACTCAGGTACACACAATTATGGTCTCGGGCTTGTGTCACAGGAGACACTATAGAGTGCATCGGATTCCCGTCGCGCATGAGGCAGGCAGTGAGGGGTCTTTTGGTGGCATCCACGCGTTATCCGGTTGGATCATAGCATTCGCATGTTTCGATGATAGTGGGAAGCTTACAAAAGATTACAAAAAAGAAAGTCGAATAGATGAAAAGGGCAGGCTGTGGGTTCATGGATGGCAAGGAGCAGACAGCAAGTTGTTTGGACAAGCTCCTGAACTGTTAGGAATGGACCGCAAACGGCTTACACTAGACGGGGTATCATATTAACACATAACATCGAGATACATGAAGCTCTGAGGCCTTCTCAATTTATCAAGACCTCTCGATTCAGGTATGGGGTTCGTATTGACATCAGTTGTTTCGCGGGAAGTTTAGTCATCATCACTGGCTAGCCCTAGTCATATACATTCAGGCTCTTTATTCCCAGGGGTCGGGTCCCATGGGCCTAAGCGCGGTCTGGGGAAGTAATATGGTCTCGGGGGGCTCGGATAAGGTATCGTGAGATTAGGTGGTATCTTGTTACACGGTTATCTCAGAAGGACTAGGAATATTAGCTCCTTACCCAAGACTTAGTGCGCCCGGATCATGGCCCGCACGATGGTCAAGGGAGCATGGAAGTGATTGATGAATTCTATGTACGGATAATGTTGGTTACTTGGACTCCAGAGTGAAGTAAGGTCACTCGGTCGGCCAGGAGTAACTTTCACAGCTATATCCTACATGACAAATCATCGCGGAGATTAGATACGTGTCTTTGTTTGATGTCCTCACTTCAGTTACTTCTTTCATTAACGAACTCAAATAACCCGAGGCACCATTGTTGTCAATATAGCTCACCGACAAAGAGTTGCCATATAGCGTACGTATGGCGAATACCTGTTCAAAGAGGTAATCTAAATCTAAATATAGATGACCAAACACCACCCATAGATCGGCATATATAAACACTCTTTCCTGACTGTCCTAAATCACCTTCCCAAGCACACAAACCACACTCCTTCCAAAGCAAACAGCAAATTCAAACCTTATACACTATACACAAAAACACAAAAACATAAATAAACACAAAAAAGCACAAAAAACCTTCAATCAGCAAATATGAAGCACGCAACTGGCACACCATCCAAGAAGACCTCCCTCAGAAGGGTGGCCTCTTCGACTTCAGCGACTCCGACAACGGTCTGGGTGGCGCCGGAGGCTCCGGCCACGCGGGTGGATGCTCCATCATGTAGATTTGACTGCATTTGAAAACGGGAATCACGCTTAACGACACGGTACCACCAACTCGTAGAATGTCACATGATTATTCAATTCGGCTATAGCTTGTCCGCAGCTACTGGGAATCTCGGTGCGCGCTGGTACACTTGACAAGTTAGATTTTAATACAACCCCCTTTACCCCTATAATTTCTGGTGATTTGCAAATCAAAGATCACTTATTCGAAATCGTGCCCGTTCTATCTTATGTTCACAACTAGTCATACTCCCTCTTTATTACGGACAATTAGACTTGTAAAATATCCAACATGGCTGGAAAGGGCTCAATAGTAGTCAAGAGTGCAACTGATTCAATTCCTATGCCTGATCCCTACTCCACACCTCCGCGACATCCCTCCAGATCCATGTCTAACGATGAATCACCCCCTTCGCCTCCAAAAGGTAGCCCCAGCACATAGTGGGCCATTCCCGATACAACGAGTGGCTTATTGAAAGAGATTGTTACGTAGTAGTAGCACCAAGTCATACTATCGAGAAGACTCGAAGCGAGAAATATCATTCTGAAGCCGGTCCGTGTCACAAGGGCTCTATTTGAGGGCTTGGGAATAGCTTCATGCCTTCAGATCTAATAATTGGCTATGGCGTCAAAGGACCTCTTACTCTCTAGATTCCTTTCCAGAGGACTCGGGACCTGACTAGCCTATATATACACAGATTTCGGGCTACCCTAACGGACCTCCGTTGGGCTTGTGTGTCACACGGATTTTCAGCCCTCGTTTATTTGTTCCCTTTTGGGTTATATTGGCTACACAGGCCTAACGGAGGTCCGTTGGGGTAACCCGAAATCTGTGTATATATAGGCTAGTCAGGTCCCGAGCCCTCTGGAAAGGAATCTAGAGAGCAAGAGGTCTTTTGACGCTATAGCCAATTATTAGATCTGAAGGAATAAAGCTATTCCCAAGCCCTTAAACAGAGCCCTTGTGACATTGTGTAGCTAATATAACCTAAAATGGTACAAATAAACGAGCTGCAGCCGAGGGCTGAAAATCCGTGTGACAGTTCGGCCCTATGTTACATACCTAGTTGGCCTGCTATTGGATACCGCGCCTTTTTGGTCCTAGGCAAACTTTTAATCGTGAGTATTCGTTGGCCTGTTGGTTAAACTCGACAAAGAATGATCGGGTCTTTGTGGCGAGGTGGGGTGCTCTGAATTGTGATATCTACATCAAGTACATACTTATAGAAGGGAAGCCCGTTTAGACAAATTGGAACTATGGTGTTGGCGAGGTCGCCCTAACTAAACTTCAAGCAGTCGAGTCAATATATTGTATTATACTGTTGGAGTAAAACTATGGGCCGTTCTTGCCCTTATTCTGAACCTACCGTACCATTCTTGGTTATAATTATATGTTAAAATAATCGTGTTTTGGACAGTCTTGCTCTTTTTGTTAATATTACTATAACATTATTTTCTGTCCTAATAGAGCCGCCGGAAAAAGTTAGAACTAAAATAATTTATCTGTAAGATACTTGTTCGTTGCGCATAGGTAAGCACTTACTTACATCAGGTACGTACAGTAGGTACTTAGGTACAACTACCAGTCTAGTGGTAGCGCCAACATTGTGCAGCCAACAAGGTAGGTACCTAAGTACCAAACAAACAATATTGTTGAACATGGCACCAATAAACCAAGACCTCCAGTCTACCATACCTAATCAACAACTTCGCGCATAGTTCACATGTGTCTCTTTTAAAACTCGCGCCCTAATCACAAAGCCTAGGATTCTTGATGAAGCAGATGGGCCATTGATGACAACAATAACACGCCCCATACAAACATCATGATGGCATCTATGAGCGAGCTGGTTGGTATGAGTGGGCGCCGATATCTATTCAGAGAAATAATCCACCAGCGACCTGGGTTCGGTGGTGTCTGGTTGGCTACGTTCGTACATCTTCCTCTCTTGCATCCTATACAAGGACTGACGCCTCCCCCAGGTCCGGGGGTGCGAACTTCGTATTGAAGGTCATGCCGAAAGAGTTGTTTGACCACTTCAACAATAGTATACGACCTAAGCTTCGCGAACACCCAAACATACGACTACCTTCGGATACCATTCAAGATCACAGTATATTGGCGTATAGATACATGACCGACGATGTATTGAGTCTTGTTAAGAAACAACTCTTATTGCAAGCTCGCAAACAAATACTCAAAGCCAGCTTGCAAGGGATCGCCGAAATGCATGCTGCAGACATCGTTCATCTTGGTAAGCACAGTCACTTCGTCCCTTTGCGAATGTTTCATGCGCCCGCAGCTAACCATCGTAGATATCAAGCCCGACAACATCCTAGTAGACTACACAGGTACTTCCGTTGAGAAAGTACAGATCATTGACCTTGAAAACACGTGCAACATTCCTAGAGGCAGCTGCCTCAAAGGGATGTTGACCGCAATGAAATTGGCGTAGCCCAGAGGCGCATTTTGGGGGAGAACTCAACAGGCCGACCGATATATTTTCCTTTGGAGCTGTGGTAAGTCTGCCGATATTGACTCAAGACTTCGTCGCTGACATGCTCAGTGCATCTACGCAGTTCTTGGTCGTATCTTGTTCGGAGTCGATGACGATTTTCGACTTTACGAGTCGAAGGGTGCGCAGCCTCTCGCCATTCGTATGCAGCGTCAGATCTCGTATTTTGGGACCCAAGACGGACTCAATGGGCTCAAAAAAATCCTTGGTGATGAAGAGATTAGTACTACCCTAGGTGAGCTATGGGACGACCGCGCGGCGGACTACCATCCCTATAGGCCATTCTCAGAGTGGCCAGATGTCGATGCGGAATTCAAAGATCTCATCCAGAAAATGATGAATCTAGACCCTTTAGAGCGGATTACAGCACGAGAGGCATTGAAACATCCCTGGTTTGCGAGTCTCGAGGATAATCAGAAGTTATAAACCGAAATACCAGTGCCGGGTCAACCATTGCGTCATGGTAGGAGGTTTATATTACTCCTTTGGTGGAAATACGTAGCTTAGCGGACCCTACCGCAATTCCCATTCACTCTAAATGTAACTATGTTCATAGTCACTATGTAGCATGTCAACGTGAAACAAATTCAACTCCATAATTCCCTAAAATTTAGACCTACTTGATCCGAATAGCGGTAAGATTAAATGTATTTTCTTCCTTCTTCTGGTGCCTTTGCGGTAAGCCCTTCGAGTAAGCCCCATTGGCCCGATTCTAAGCTATTCTCGAAATACCTATGTAGGTACTTGATAAAAAACCTAAAGCAAGGATGCATAAACTACAATTTTCGACTCGATATAACATATTCAAATAAAAAAACCCGATAGCATGAAGGTCGATGTAGAAGCGAGCAATTAAATCTGCAGAGTCGATCAACTACTCGAGGCACGCTTATTAGTCTACGCTACTAATAATCGCGAAGCTCGGACTACCGTCTGTTGAGGAAGCTAGAGTGGAATAGAATGAAATATGATAAACCAGCTGTCGCACGATTATAGTGGTGAATATCGTCAGTAGTATTCCTAAGCTTAAACTAAAGAATTCCTGAAGCGTGAGCTCCCTACTATGCCTATAGTTCATCACGTCACACTTCCAATGCCATACCCAAAGACCGATAGCCTAGAGCATCACGGTACCTACGCCCTCATGCCGGACTTAGATAATATGAGCGAGGTTGGATTCAGACCGATTTTTCTCACTGCCTTCGCTATTTGTGATCATGGTTAATTCCATCGGTGTTCGTGACCCTCTGCTTCATGTAGCCCTATAACTATATTCGACATTCCACGCCCGTTTCCCTCAGAGTGGCTAAGCCCCGAAGGATATGTATTGCGACCGGAACCGAAGAGGGCGAGGGCGTCATGGGCTGATGCAATATGGCGGTATCGATCGTCGCCAGTACCATATATCCACTATGAGACTCGTTGATAGCGTGCCGTCGATAACCCCATCAAACTTGTAGCTGGGCTAATCTTATCTTTCTGACATCGGCCGGCGTACATCGTCATTATTCCACGCGACGACGTCCTTCTCTTCTCACACGGGTAACGGCTGGGGGTTATTGCCGACGGTTTTGTAGAGCTCCCTAAGCTCGAACGCCTCGTGGCCACCCTCCGGCACCTCCCCCGACGCGAGCAGGCTGGCCGGCGACGATGCTAAAGCTCGGTATCACCATATTCGGGGCACGATGGCGCCGTCGAGCACGCGGACGTAGTCTTTAATGATCGCGAACTCTCCGACGACGACGTTTGCGCCGATGTGGACGTGGCTTCCGACGGTGGCGGCTTGGACGACGGTTCCCTCGCCCACGAAGACGTGGTCGCCCAGTCGCAGGGGTAGGTACGTGAAGGATCTAATGCGATTCAATCAGTCAGAGAGAGGGGGGGGGGCATGGGGGAGCGCGCTCACCCTTTGTATATGCGTCCGGGCGGGCGCAGACAGCAGGCCTTGCTTAAGAAACAATACCGCCCGATAGCCACGGCTGTGTTGGTGCCGGGCGCAGCGCCGGGCGTCGATGCAGGTGGGGTGGTTCGTGCGAGGTCGCCGCGGATCATGGCTTCGGCTTGGATGACTGTCTTGCCTCCCAGCATGATGTGCTGAGTGCCGACCAGGTTCGCCTTTCGGGCCACCTTGTTACCGGTGTCCTACCAGACATGTCAGAAACAAATAAATACCGGCAGGGAGCACAATGGTAAGTCGCTTACCGTCTCGATGTACTCTCCCTTCACCTGCTTCCGCGACATGGTGAGCGTAGGCGACCTTGCATCAAGTACAGGTTATCACGATGAATTCAATGCCGAGGTGTGAAAAGGTGTAGCTAAGTCTGGGGAGCTACCTAGTGGGGCATTAGAAGCGCGTCAAGCCCCTAAAATGCCCCCACGTCATTCCCCTGTCACCCCACGTTTTCTCCCTATTACCCCTGAAGCAGCTGCGAGCCCTTATAAGCTGCATTCGGAGGATCGTTTATATGTGAATAACTGTGTTAGACTTTAACTAGAAATTTCATCAAGGCAATGAAAATCGAGTACGAAGGATTATGAATATCGGGTTTGAGAATCTTGTGGACGAATAAGGGCATTACTGTACAATGTTCAAGAGATAATGGTTAAAGGGGTATATTGCGAACATGACTACGTGAAATGGACGTTCGAGACAGCGGCTTCTTGACCGTTTTATTGTCAGTCAACTCAAGACTTTCAACAAACATGCAAGCTACCTCAGATCCAGGTAAAATATATAAGAAAATAACACGGATATTCAATCACGCGGCTCCCCAAACGTGTGGGACGTGCTAGAAGAAGACTAGCGTTTGCACTGCTAAGCCCCATGCTTGGCGTCGTTCAGAGTATAAGAAGAGGGAAAGGATGGATAGAACAGATCATCGACGAGCGAGGGATGGGACATCCCATTACATCCTTAGCTCGTCCTCTCGTTTATATGACACCGGCTGTATATCTTTAAACGGCTGAGGCTTCAATTACGTGACCCTGTCTTGTTTTCAATATTTGGACTTGAAAATTAATGATTAACATATAACAGGGAGCAAGATGAGAATCTGATGAGGAGGGCCGAGCCGCACTAGGCTAGCTAGCGCGTGTAGGGCGCGCTAAAAACGGAACACTGCCTCGAATAATGGCGACGTTCTTCATTCACAGAATTAAAGCAGTTACGAACAGATATATGGCCCTCCATACGACGGTGGGCCATATGTGCATATACCGACAATTGAATTTTTAAAAAGTTCAAAATCCAATTTTTATTTCTAGGTTCCTAATTACCTAGGTAAGCAATATTCCCTTTTTTTTTTTCTTTTTTTTTCGTACTTAAATTTTAATTTTTAAAAACTTAAAATCTATTTCTTATTTCTTATTTCTAGGTTTTTAATTACGCTGCTCGGTGCTCCGTACCCCTTATCGTCGCCCAATCCACCGAGCATTACTACCGCCGCCGCCGCCGCCGCTACGTGAGCATATATTTTTTATTCGTACGACCTTATTTTTCTCGCTAGGCGTTAAATACGTAGATTTTATTTTACTTATAAAAATAACTATGTTTATAATATTTATTCGTACGACTTTTTCGCTATTCGCCTAATTAGGAAACTAAAAAATGAATTTTGAATTTTAAATTTTGAATTGTCGGTGGATGTATATATGGCCCTCCATACATGAGTTCTACGATATAATTTATTTTGAAGCAGCTGAGAAATGAATATCATATAGGACCATATTTGGGTGAATTGCTGTCTTAAATACCTAATTACATCTTTTTCATCATCACCCTATTCACAGCTGGTTTGTGAAGTATCGAAATCAGAGTTACTTCGCACCACACACATCTACCAGAACTTCAACTTGACGAGTCTGAATTTGTCTCTTCTCTCATCCCAAATCTCGACAGCAAGTAACCACGATGGCAGATGATTATTCGTTACCCTCTCCAACTCCAAGATCTCAACTACCCTCACGTGGATGGCAATGTCCATACTTTTGATGACATGCTTCCAGCCCCTCCATCTCAAGACATGTTCGAGCCATATAAGCCGCCCACAACAAAGGCTGGCGAACCCAATTCTCTCCCTCTTGAGTTGATTCGGGGAGTCCTCTCCGGACTCGACATAGACACGCTTATGGCGTTTCGAAGTGTTAACAGACAGGCTATGGAACTCGTCAGATCGCTTCCCGAATAAAAAGCAATTCTCAAGCATGCACGGAATGCGTTGCGTGGTATTCTAAGAATTGAAACCGGCGAGTGGAGATGGATCACCTGCAGGACACTTTACGAGCCGCGGGTCACGTCACCGTCGTAGCGGGGAGGGTGGGGTCGTGTTGTGTTACCCTCCTTGGATGCTTCTATCTACCTACTTCCTAGGCGTACATAAATATAGGCAATAGACTGCGAACCGGTCAAGCCCATGTTTAAGTCTTACAAAGTGATGACATGGTTCGTGTTCTAATAACTGGTTCTACCGACGGCTTCGGTCTCGAGGCAGCTCGTCAGCTGGTTCAGCGCAATCATACCGTCTATCTCCACGCGCGAAACCAGCAGCGCGCAGAGGACGCCACGATAAAATGCCCCGGGACTGCCGGTGTGTTGATTGCCGACTTGACGAGCGTGGCAGAGACGCGCAAGTTGGCCGAGGAAGCCAACACGATCGGTGCTTTTGATGTCGTCATCCTAAACGCCGGGCTGATGTATGGTCCCTTTCGCAAGGCACCCGATACAGACGTGCCATCCATGGTCTTCATCAACATCCTGGCGCCTTATATTCTCACATGTCTGCTCAAACGGCCCAAACGCCTCGTCTTTATAAGTTCCATTCTTCACAAGGAAGCTAGGACAGATGTGCAAGATATATTTTGGCTTGATCGGGGAGAAGAACGATTTGTGGACTTCCCAGCGTACTGCGACTCCAAATTCCACGTGCTCCTACTTGCTAATGCAGTAGCGAGACGGTTCAAAGACACTTCAGTCACGTCTGTGCATCCTGGGTGGGTTGCCACCAAGCTGACGCTCCCCGAAGCTCCTGGGAAGCTAGAGGATGGCGTTGAGACGTACGTCATGCTAGCCGAGGGTAATTACGATCAAAGTCTCACTGGTGTCTATTTTGAGCCCAACAAGAAGTTGGCCGAACCTGCTGCAGCGGCGGCGGACCAGGCTTTGCAGGAGGCCGTCGTTAGAGCCTGTGGGACATCACAAATCTGAAATTACCAGAACCAGCTTGACTTTAACATGTCGACACGGAATCAGAATCTATATATAATATCAGCTCAATATTGCTTTCAGAAATATTGCTAGATGCGAGGAGTGCACAAATGAGGTCGTCAATATATACGAAACGGAGATAAGTTTCTCAACGCTGGCAAAATTATGTACTACACGATCCAACACGGTGCCTCGAGATATTACATACACAAAAGCCCATGTGATAGTGAATTGTATCTGAGTGAAGCTGATAACACTCAACTTCTATAGTGACCTTATCCTTGCCAAAACGAGGTGAAAGTCGGAGGCGAATAAGCCAGCACGTGGTGATGCATTGGTTGCCCGGCCTATGGAAGCACGCTATAAGCCCAAAGACGCTGTTGATAGGTAAGTAATTAGGTAATGAGAACACACTCTGTACGACAAGTTTTGCGCCGCAGCAGCCGATCAGCGCTGGCTCATTGGATGTGTCACTGAGCTGGTAGAAACGCCAGGTACCTACTTAGTATTATACCCATTATAAAAAGAAAGTCCTGTGGCGGCTGATCATTGCTTGAGGACCGACGATTTGTGTAACGTCGCGATTCTTTTCTTGGATCACAGTAGCAATATTGCTGCTCAAGGATCGACTCTTTGACGATCGATTTCCGTGACCGGACATTGTATTCAAGGTATTGTGACTTATCGGATTCATGACAAAATTGATAACTTTGAAATCAGTCGAATGTTCCCGATTACAGCGACCCTACAAGAATAAAGCAGCCCGCCAGAATCTCCAAGTGTTCATGTCGTATCGAAAATGCGTCTGCAATTGATAAACGTAGTAACCTCGTGGGCCGTTATCACGTCCTGCCAGAACTTGCCTGTCGTCCAGAATGTCTGGTCTCGTGATGTGGATTACATAGCACTTAGCAACGAGCTCTCCAGCTCCGCTATGATCTACTACCCAGGCTCCGAGGAGTTCGAAGAGGCTTCCGCTCGGTGGTCCAACTTGGATAAACCCACCCCGAACATTGTCGTTGTTCCTAGCACGGAAAATGATGTAGTGGAAATTGTAAGCAACTGTTTCTAAAATCTGCCTATCTATCCGCTTCTCTCTTTCATGTACTAGCTGCCCTCCTTCCGATGCCACGTTGGCTGCAGCCCCTTTTATGACCTAGGGGTCCAGATAGTAGAGCAACAGTGCGTTGATATGTCGCGTACAGGTGAAGTTTGCCAACAAGAAGAACTTGCACTTCTTGGCCTATAATAGTGCCCACGGGGGGATTACTAGTTTAGGGAGAATGAAATACGGGATTGAGATTTACTTGAACCAGCTCAGCAGCGTCAGTATTGCTGAAGATGGCAAGACTGTGACTATTGCTGGCGGGACCAAGTCAAAACTCGTGACCGACACGCTTTGGAATGCAGGAAAACAGACAGGCAAGCCTAGCCTCAAATATCTATCAGAGTGTCTCAAAATAACTGCACCGCTGGTGCTAACTCAGCCAAACTAGTCACTGCCGCCTGTGAATGCGTCAGCTACCTGGGACCCGCATTGGGCGGTGGTCATGACTGGCTCCAGGGCCGCCATGGGCTTGTCGCCGACCAATTCCAGTCCATGAACATCGTGCTGGCCAACGGCTCTCTAGTGATCTTAGACTCAAGCTCCGATCTTTGGTGGGCTGTCAAGGGCGCAGGCCACAACTTCGGCATCGTCACCTCTGTCACCTCAAAGATCTACGATGTGGAGTATACTGCCTGGGCTAATGAAATACTGACTTTCAGCGGCGACAAGGTCGAAGAACTCTACGATGCCACTAATAAGTACATTCTTAAGGATGGTACCAGGTTACCGACGTCATCAACTGGTCATATTGGACTTACTTGCCCGACATAGATCCTAGCAACGTAAGTTTCCAACCCTCTTGGTCTTTCTCTTCTATGTGTCACGGTATTTTAACGATAAGTTAAAGCCCGTGATCCAAATTCTGATGTTCCAAGAAGGCGTGGAAACTGTCGACTCGGAATATACCGCACCATTCCGCGCTCTGGCTCCTATTTCCGTCGACACCAACACGGGCGTGTACACAGACCTAGCCAAATGGGCCCAAATCACCGTGACCGACGTGCCGTGTCAGCTGACCGGTGCCAACCACCCTCGCTTCCCGCTCTACTCGAGACGTTCGACGCGGCGGCGCAAAGGCGTGCGTTCGACGTCTTCGCCGACGGGGTGCGCGGGTCCTCGCCCTTCAACACCTCAATCGTCAAATTCGACGACTACTCGATGGAGGGTGTCAAGTCGGTCGATGCCGGGAGCACCGCATTCGCCTACCGCATGCACAATATCCTCGTCGGCACCACTATCTCGTACATGCCGGGCGACGCCGAGCAGGATGTCCGGGCCGCTCAATTGGGTGAGGAGATTCGCCGGATCCTGCTCGAGGGTACCGGCCGCGAGCACCTTGCCGCATATGTCAACTACGCTTTCGGCAACGAGGGGCCCGAGGCCTGGTACGGAAGCGAGAGTTGGAGGCAGGACCGGCTGCGGAGCTTGAAGTTGAAGTATGACCCAAATGGCGTGTTTAGCTACTATGGGCCGGTTCTTGATTGATTGATGTGAGGAGGGGTTTGAATTATAGTCGCCAGCTTTAGAAGTTTTGATGATGCGGTTAAGAGCAGGGTTTTTAAAATCAAGGACGTCCTTGACTGAGGTCTCCATCGGGCAAGTATCACCACTATTCGAAGCCTACGATCTTTTGACTTAATTCGTTCGTTTTGTCTTATATATCAAAGCATTGCATTAATACTAAATGATCGCTTGTTGTATTCTTTCTCTGTGTAGTTTTATGTACAATTTGTATGTTGACCAGATGTCTTATAAATGAATAGGTTGGAAATTAACTATGTAGGTATCCAGAAGTCCTAGCAGGCCCGAAACTATGCTTGATAGGCATCTGAATCCTATATACTAAAGGTCTCAGGAGAAGTTGTCATTGGTGGTGCAGGCGTTGCATCTCAATATACCAATCAACCTTATGCCGCATCTGACCACTGACTACCATACTCAGGCAGCATAGTTCCAGCATCAGGGTAAAGACTTGGAATGCAGGAAGGAAAAGAAAGGGGGTTAAGGGGGGGGAGAGGGGGTTCTGGATCTTGGTAAGTTGTTCGTACGTCATTTGTATGCCCTTCGTAATTCGGCTTGGTTCCAGCGCCAATTCAGACATTATTTGATTTCAAGATCGCACTTTGATTGGGTCATGCAGACCTTTCATTGTTTTATCGGTAC
Organism: Amphirosellinia nigrospora; assembly: GCA_004123355.1. Classification (NCBI taxonomy): domain Eukaryota; kingdom Fungi; phylum Ascomycota; class Sordariomycetes; order Xylariales; family Xylariaceae; genus Amphirosellinia; species Amphirosellinia nigrospora. The sequence continues at coordinate 930,678 of SCHM01000001.1, forward strand.
TGCCCGAACGGGGTTCAGAGCCAACCTTATCGGAAAACTTCGATCTCGGGTTTAGCTATCAACTCTCACGGTGGGGATGTTAGCAGCTGCGGCTGGCGAGCTCTTGAGCACCTACACTACTACAAAGCTCGACTTCGACGTCTATACGGTCGATCCACTGACGGGCGCCCTTACGCAGGGCTACAAATCTGTAGTTCGCGTAGATAGTCTTCATCCGTGTAGTCATCTAGCTAGTAGGGAGTACTTGCAAACTGGGTTCATCTATGAGGAAGGGTAATTCATATAGTTCTAGGCTTTATGTATCTGATGAGGCTATATATGGTTACGAACACATAGAAAAATAGGAGAACGGAGAGATTTACCGGTGCATGTTTCTTAAGGTAGGTATAATAGAGGCCTAGATGGCACGTCTAGATTCATGTTTTAAAAAGTGAATGACAAAATATGGTCCCGAGATGGATTGTTTAAGGTCGATTGCCAAGTTGTTATTTGTAATGAGCGTGCTAAAATAATAAGTGAATGGGACGTTATACAATATGAAGATAATTGACATTTGGTGTGTATTAAAGTTACGACTTTAGATAGCCCCTGAAGATTTTGCCCACTACCTTGCTATATATTGACGCCATAGCTTCAAAAACGCCATACTCCCTTGATAGTATACTATTATGTTAGAGGTGTGGTAGTGTTATATTAGGTGTGGTTTCAAATATCTATTTAAGGCGGAGTGCCAGCTACAGCACCTAAAATTTGAAGCTGAAATTTGCTCACATTATCACACAACAGAAACTAACAGTTCATTTGGTAAAGCAAAACATACTCTGCCTCCTAGTATGATACTATAGGTAGTATGAGCAAGCAAAGAGCAAAATATATGAAACCCATGAAGAAGTTACTGTCTGCATTATACCAGTCGCACATTCAGTAAAACTTGCATACCTAGAGATTTATCTTGGAATCCCATTACTAGTATGCCCTGTGATCAGCGTCACGATACATAATAGTGATGACTATGACTATGAACTTCAAACTCATCGGGGCAAACCAGATATCCCACCTCGCAGTCGACCAATTGGACTCAGCGATATGAAGCCATCCAGTTGCAGCCCATATCTAGCACTTGAGTTACATGTCTTCGTCTTCACTCTCAGCTTCATCTTTACCCTTAGCATCAGCACCGTTATCCCTCCCGGGCCATCTTCTCCAGGAAATGCAGTTTCCTACCCCACGCGCGACCCTGTCCTCTCCCTTGGTAGTTTTGGCAGCCTCACTCACGCCTGCTGTTCTCACGCTATGGTCCTTTTGGGGCTTCATATATTGCCTGATAACTGATCGAGCAACCATGAGCTGTCTGCCTAGAAGGTTAAGCCCGAACTCGTACTCCGCGTGAGGGAGCATTCTGATCGCATCTTCCTCAGACTTTCCGATGCCCTAGATCGAATCGTAAGGGTTAGCTTCCACGAGCACCTTGTCTTTAGTAGACAACAAACCCCACTTCATTGCCTTGGACTCCGAGCAACAAAATTTCGCTATGTTGCCCTCTAAGACAATACGCTCGCGGTTCTGTTCCCAGGTCAGTTCGTCGAACCCCTTGACCTTACGACCGAGCAGCTGGATCTTCCTTTGGGATTTCTCCTCCATGATCTGCCTAGCCAACGTGGCGTTGTCGACATGTTTATCCTTAAAGAGAAGCGCCTTGTGATATATCATATACTGCTCTGCGCTAGCGTACGTAACGTTCTTCCATGTGAAATTTGTAGCCATCCACCCCTGACTAAGCCAGCCATACTCTTCTGCGGGAGAGTTGAAGAAGACGTAGTTGTCTTTGTTGTCACTGGTCCACAGAGTTCTGGCGTTTAATCTTCGCTGTTCGAACCAGCGCTGCAGGGCCGCGCCCTTGGCCGCCTCCTGCTCGGCCGTAAGAGGCTTGTGGCGCCCAGTCGCCTTGTTGCGCTGGGCTGTCTCGAGTGACTTGGTATTTGTAGTTTCAGTGGCCTCACTGGGTGTGTCCTTGGGTTCGGGTGCAGGCTTGGGCTCGATCGGAACTTTGACGCGTTTGAGTTTTCTAGTCGGCGATGTGCTTCCCATTGGGAATCTTCGTTTGATAGCCGCTGGTACCTGTGACGGACTTGCAGTGCTGGTGCTGGGCGAAGTAGAGTTGTCGGTATCGACTACACCCCTCATAGGATTGGTAGTCAGCATAGTGGGCGAAGTGGTAACCCCAGTGCCTGCAGTATGAGAAGATGTACTTTGTGAAGCCGCGGCCCCAGCTTCTGTCTGCCGAGCCGCGATATGGACAAGGCCCTGTCGATAGGAGGAGGTCGAGTAATAGTTTGAGCTAAACTAGTTCCTGGAGCTGCGGCGTGGGAAAGCCCCTCGTGAACAGGAGAAGGTCGTGTACTAGTTGCAACCAAAGCACCTGCTGAACCGGGAGCACCAACAGCGGCTTTCTTGGCAGTCTCTGTAGGGAATTCCATGCGAGCTACCCCTGCGTGCCGTCTTTCCATGGCCCTGAGTTGCTCTATTTCCTCCGTCCATGAAAGGTCGGCATGGTTTGGAATGTCTAGTCCTAAGTATGAAAGGCGCGGCCTATGAGTAGGTGATGGCCAGTTGAAACACAAAATAGTGTCTGTAATGTTTGTAGGTTTCGTAGCGTTATTGGTGCCAAGGTTCTTCCCAACATCGGTCGGCTTAGCAATGTCTTTGATATGAGTAGTATCAACAGGAATAGTATCGTTAGTGGCGCGAAGTGTGCCACCAGATGTATCCTTAGCACCACAGATGTTGCTTGCATCAGGTGTATTGCTAGTATTAGGACGAGTCGAAGGCAAAGTAACCGGGACTGGAGAAGACTTCAGCTTCTTCTTACCTAGTTTTCATATTAAAAGTCATTAGTACAGCGCTCGCAAACCCCAGCCTGTGTTGCCCAACTTACTTCCTGGCTTTTAAGTGGCACATCAGGATCAGTAATATTTAGAGGATCGCATTGCACATTATTGCCAGGGTTTTTGCCAGAGCTGCGTCGGGTCCCCGTAGTAGAAGATGGTTTTTGTTGCTTCTTTGGAGCCATGATATCGTTCGGTATGTGATGGGAAAGTATCAAGTTGACTTAGTACGCCGTACGGCAGGAGTAACTATTTGGAGCTGCGGCTCCAAAGGTGCGTTGTAATGATTTAACGCAGCGGCGGTGGAAAAGAAGTAAAACGAAAGGAGGATAGAATAATGTTGCGCCAGGGATAATAAGCTTGAAGATGCCCAAGGGGCGTTAAATCGATCAATCTAAGCACAGTTTCGTAATGCTACGTAGTTTTAGAAATATAGCAATTGCGCAAACACTGCTTTACCAAGACCAATGCCACCGCACCTTAAATATAGCCGGCACATCTGGTCAGACGAAAACATTCCCTTCTCCTCCAACACCCCGTCCTTAACTAGGGCCCCTATCTTGTCCATCTTACCTTAGATCTGCTTCTCAGCATCTTCAGAGAGCATCCGATTTCGATCAACAACTCGAGAACCTCAAATACCAATATGAAGTTCCTCACCGCACTGCTAGCGGCTGTGGTAACTCCTGCAGCCCTCGCTGCACCCGTCATCAACGCGCGAGCAAACCTGATTCCTGCCAGATATATTGCCGTCGCGCCGGAAATCGCAATTCACGGTTCTATAAAGGCCATGGAAGACTATGTGGCGAATACGGAGGCCCGGAGGTTCCGAGCCGAGCCGATCCCATGTGGAGAGCACGAGTGTTGCAGTACGGACTCAACTCGGAACGTATAAGATCGAAAGTAATAGATCCCTATGATTCCAAGCTATGGAACCCGTTGTGGTTTGTGTCAGTCGCTCGTGTGCCATTCCTAAATGTGAGGTCACAGGAGGTGGAATCGGGATTCCATTGCGTCAGATGCATTCAATATGCGAGGTTTAGCGACCTACCACTTCATTGTAGACGGATGTTTACACCTGCCTCGTTCAGAGATCACCTACTACAATGCGGAGAAATACGAAACGGAGAGCGTCAGAGCAGATTAGGAAAATACTTGATTTGTGAGGTTACAGTGTATAAGAAAGGTGGACTACCACCTAGTATTCTCTTTATTTGCCCTCCTTCTTGATTCCGCCATCATCTTCCTTCCCTTGTTGTACCGTGTGCTTTTCACACATATGAGTTGAATCCGCGATTCGAACTTGACTAATATGGTTGCACTTGGCCTTCGTGCTCCGCAAGCTCTCACAACGGCTGAAGAATTCCTTTTTTCTGCAGCCACAGGTGTACTTGCGATAGTACTGTATGCACATACTGCCCTGAAATTTCATCAATCAAAGTACAGTGCCATGATGCGTTTTAAATCAACTTACGAGTTCAAATGTCGAGTATCCGTGGTAGTGTGGTAATTATATTGTTCAAAGTTTGAGGCTTGGCTCGGTGATGGGAAATGTAATAGGATCTCAATAAGGGTAGAAAACTGACTGTGAAGTCGAGTTGTTCATAGGAGGAGTAAAATTGAATTGTTACTGAGCTTGAATGGAGAGAGTTAAGTATTTGGGAATCTCCCGACAATGCTCTTATTATATATACCTAGAATCTCCACCTCGTCTCTTTGTTCGGGTATTCTCGTCATATCTAGCCGCCCTAAGACCCAATATCAGTGTTTTATCAAGTGTTGTATATATTGGCGGTGCACCCAGTGTCAGGCAGCGGTGTGTACAAAATATGAGTACGAAAGCTTTGTTTTACTCTATTGAGTGGCCCATATGTTCAATCCAACACCGACAACACGGTAAAACCAAGCTACATTTCGATTGATGATACGTGAATGTAACCACTGATAAAAAAGAAACATAAATTCTTAGCCCCGTGATGACCAGAAGTAATCTATAATTGTAGTCATATGGCACAAGTTTAGGTACATCCCTGGCTTCGACGGTAGGACTGAAGAGGCCCTGGTTACAATTTTTGCCCTTCCCTCCATCTATGAGCCGCGACACTAATCTTATATTGCATGTTAAACGTTGATCCAGTTAGATTTCTTCATACCCCAGTAAGTCACGAATCGACCAAGTCGGATTCTCGGACGTCACGTTTTGATTTCTACACGTCAAACTAGCCGCATTTAGAAGCGTTTACCCCACGAATAACCATCTATACATAGCACATAACTCTAAGTTAGCAATTATATAAGCAAGACTTAATGTATTATTACTACTATATAAATTAAAAAAAGTTAAAATATATAAAACTTATTTTTTAAAAATTTTAAAAAATTTTATATATAGTATATAAAACATTATTTAATTTTTAGCTTAATAATACATATGTAGCTAAATCTGTAGATTTAACCGGGCTACATCGTTTACCTAGCTAATCAAATAGCCAGATTGAATCTTAAAATGGGGCTGATTTCCGCATGCGGCTAGTTTAACGTCTGGTTATCAAAACGTGACGGTCCGAGAATTCGACCTGCGAATCGACACTGCAGCGCCACACCGTAACACTATAAAGGTAGAATGTGATCAGATCGAGCCCTTGACTACCCACAGTTGATCATATGCGTACTGAACTTGTGACATAGTACGTTTGAGGTAAGATAAGGGAGTGATATGTTAGGAGTTTGTAGGGGTGTCAAGCACGAGACCAAGGGCCTGGATCACCCTTCTAGGCTAACGGTTGGCTATCGATACTCGAGTACTTTTATACAGGAGCGTTATCGTAGTTTGTTGTTCCAGATAATCACCAGGGAGATCGTGCTGACAGATCGACCTTGTACTTCATGGATGTGACTTCTAGTAGTACACTTAGTATCTGTTCGGGTTCGTTGAATATGGTGTTTTTTTCAGCAACACATTTATTATAGCTAGTTTCGTGGTTCTCAGCACCTCACATTACATATTAGTCAGATTATACGGATATATTTGATATGGCTAAGTAAAGCTGTGTCATACACATTGACATGACGACTAGCTGAGAAAAGGATATGATTTCAACAACCGCAGACACCCTCCCGTCTATGGCCGAACCACTTTCAACGATTTCTCCGCCTATCCCAGACGTATCGTGCAATAGGTTCTCCATATCACGGACCTCATTTTGGAGCTCACGTACGCTAGCTCCCCGTGAAGCATTGTCGAAGTCGATAATGACTGCTTTCCCGTCGTGAATCAGGAAGTTATGCTTGTTGACATCCCCATGCTTGATACCCAACTGGTGCAACCTCGATAAGGCCAGGTGGCACAATGTGAAGTCCTCGGGTGTGGCGTGGCGGCAGTCAGTGACACGAGCCATGATGAATCCAATGACCCTGCCTTCCTCGGTCAAGTGCCCCAGAAATTCAGGCCCAATCTGATGGCCATATATCCACTCGTAGGCGGCTGTCTCCGCTCCTAGCTGAGGCACCTCCCACGCAAAACGCGCGAACTTCGCGACGATGGTTGTGCGAAAGTGTGGACAGGTTGCCTCGTACACATTGGAGCGGAGTTGACGCCCCATCTGGAGCTCGAGGTATTCAACACGAAAGAAATGCCACGTGTTCCTGATTCCTGGGAGAGGCGTATATGAGACGGCAGAAACATATGCCTGTCCGGTGGCGGGGTGGCGAGAAATGCGGCTTTGTTTCCAGCCGCCAAGTGGAAGAGGTGGCAGCAAGTTGATTAGAGTAGGTTCAAAGCACATATCCTCGGAGCTGAACACACCAGCATCAATGGTGATGTATTTGACGAACTTATTATCAATGAGAATGCGGAAGTCGCTTTCAGTCTCTGCGTCAACGCTTGCCTCAAGCAACTTTATGTCGAGGAGTTGAAAGGCCATGATGGGAAATTTGTTTAAGCTAGACAGTAAGTGAAACCAAATATCACCTTGGAAAGATGCGAACTTGAAGGTTACGGGTATGAAGTGAGGGATGGCTATGGCCAATAGGACTAACAAATAGGTAGAGTCTCACAAGACGAAATAATTCGATCATTGGCTCCAAAACATATCCCTGTCTACGGTCCGTATGTGCTGAGGCCAATTATTTGGCAAACACCTATTAAAGTCATATTACTTGGCGACTATTCATCGCGATATATTGGCCCGGCACATAGACCCGAATTATGTTTGAGCAATAGAACGTAACTCATTTATGATCTTCTGCAATTGCCCCCATGTACCATGTATCTAGTAAACTATATAGATCATCAGTTAATCGTGCCTGCTATATCGCCATGTTTCAGCTAGAATTTTCTCTGTCTGGTAGTTCGTGTCAAAATGTGCCCAGGAACCTCCAGAGGTAAAGTAATTTGATGCTCATGTGTGGCACTTGGCACTGGAGATTACGGGTGCTGTGGCTAGTGCTGGGGGCACAGCCACTAAAGCTAGCAAATCCGTAACTCTGGAGAGACCTTGTCTACTCCTGGTCTCCAGAATTCTAACACCAACGCAGCTCCATGATCGCCAAAGCCGACCCCCGTTGGCCAGATCACGGACTTCAGGACGAATCTACAATTTGCCTCGAAGAATGAAATTCCCCAATCATCAATACATAATAAGTAAACTCAAATAATACATAAACCATTATAGGGGTCGTGCCGATTAGTTGCACTCTTTCAGGGTTCTATATACATACCTGTACAATCACACTGTCCACCGAACCACTCGTGCCACTTTCTTCAATGGATCAAGGGTGACCACAGGCTATAATAGAACAACATCAGTCTATTAAAACCATATTGGGCTTAGTGGTGTGTCGTTGCGGCGCAGCCGGCCAACCACATGTTAGATGGTACCGTATATGCAGCAAGTAGGCCGCAATTCTATGCCTCATGCCCAATCTCTTCGCATTCTAGCATAATTTGATGCCCAGAACAACGATGACGGACTACAACAGCATATATGATGATATCATCAAGAGGCCGGGCGGCCCTTATTTCAGACTTCTTACCCTATTACCGAAGAAGGTCTCCGTACGTACTGGTGTTGCTCAGCGAGAAACACAAGAACAGGAGCATGGAGATGATCGCGACGGAGGCGAGGAAAACGAAGAGGCCAATTACGTTCAGAAGACATCTAGAAGAAAAGAACAAAGGGATACCGATTTGGAGGTTGCGCTATCCGTTCACCCTTTTGACGGATGCCCAGAGTATGAAGCCCTTTCATATAGCTGGGGCGACCCAAACGGCCCAAAGTACCACGTTAGGTGTAACGGGCATGCATTCCTCGCGTTGAGTTCGCTGCATAGCGCATTGACTGTGTTGAGGCTTCCGGATCGACCGCGGACGTTGTGGGTGGATGCAATATGCATTAACCAAGACAGCGACGATCGAGCTCGTGAGGAGCGAGGACAGCAGGTTCAGATGATGCGACAGATCTACGGCAGCGCAAAACGAGTTGTCGTCTGGTTGGGTTATGAGTGGGAGGATAACTTTGCCCCTTCTTTCAAGGCAGATGACAGGGCCGAACGCCTGGATTATGGAGACATCGAACGTTTCGTTCCGTCCCTAGAGACGGCGCTCTCGCTTCATATGGATACGCTCACCACTGATCCCACCAAGCTATGGCAGGGCCAGGCCGAATTCGACAGAAATTGGGGTATAAGGGCCAAACTCATCCGGGATGCGGCGCTACGATTAAAGGAAGAATGGGATGGCCGTCCAAAAGATGACCCACGCCATATGTCTTACCAGACAATGATAAGCAGAGCTATCAATGAGGACGCACCAAATTGGTCCGGCGGACCTATGAGTACATTGCCAATCTGCCAAAGATTCAGAAAAGAATCACTACGCAAGCTACAGCTGGAGGCTCATGGCGCTCAACGTTCTGGAACTTGCTGTGTAGAGAGTGGTGGAGTCGCGTATGGATTATTCAGGAGGTGGTGTGTCTCGCACGACAAATCGTATTCTACTGCGGAGAGAGTAGTTTCGGTCTAGACCATTTGTTCCTCGGTTTATTTCTGCATTCTGTCTTCCAGTCAAGACAGGCACAACATTCCACCGGTAGTATCACATTGGATTGGTAAGGAATCCTCAGAGTAGCCAACTACTCTGTCTAGTCCCTGTTTCTTTGCCTCGAGAGGTACCTTCAAATGTCACAGCCGCTCATCGCGTCGAAAAAAATGCTGACCTTGACTATTCTGACGTTGCCCCAGATAATGGATAATCGCGCGCTCCACCAGCATAGGGATGAGAACTCGACGTTGCCTGGCCTCTTACACCTTCTGGCCGCGTTCCGCACATCAGACGCCACTGACCCGAGGGATCATGTCTACTCGTTGTTGGGCCTCGTAGCATCCGAGGAGCTTGCGTCCTTGACCGCCGAGGGGTTAAAGCCCGATTACACGGACAACAACACTGTAGCGAAGTGCTATACAGATACAGCTAGGGCCATCTACACAACTTCGAATAACCTACATATGCTATCCCTTCCCCAACCGGCCGTGCTAGATATCGCTAAGTTGGAGTCGTACCATCTGCCTTCCTGGGTACCTGACTGGAGGGCGAAAGTCGAAGGATCTGCTTTGCCAAGGCATGCTTACGAGCTGGAAGAGCGCGAGACTTCAAACACTCTCTTTTCGGCTTGTGGGCCTTGTCTTGAATCACACAGTCGCTTCCAACACGCTCAGAGCATGACAATATCTGGATACATTGTGGACGCCGTTGCAAACGTCGTCGATAGATCTTTTCCGGCGACGGCCGATTTGGTGAACGTATTGCATGAGCTCGAAGAATCGTTTCGCAACGACGACGATAAAAGCGACGACGATGAAACTGACGACAATAACATCGGGTCCTTTCGCTTTGCGATGGACATCCTCGCTAGGATTCTAGGTTTTGGCGGCGATGCCCTCGCGATTTCGCTCGAATGGGAAGATTTCACCAAGGCAAAGGATGGCGCGTATCTGACTGGTGAGGATATGGAACGAGTTGTCTGTGCAGTGCGCTGTTTTGGGTACATGCCGGAAGGGCCAGACGCAGCACTCAAATGTTTCCAACAATACAAAAAAGGAATGGGTTGGAGTCGATGGGTCCACAATCTTATGGTGGCCCCGTCACGACCGTCGTTCAAAATCCCCTTTATTAAACAGAGTGCACCTAAGGAGAGGAATGAGCCATCGAAATGGGGAAGGCATTGATGGTCATGGCGGGCACGAACAGGACTAAGATGCGGGAGTTCAATGCGTTACAGGCATTCTCGATTGGACGTAAACTTGCATGGACGGATAAAGGATACCTTTCTCTCGTCCACGAGGACACGCAGGTTGGAGACAAGATCATGCTGTGCAAGGGAAGCCGGCTTCCCTTGGTGATGAGGGCAGCTGCTCAGCCAGGCCAATGGACCGTACTTGGTGGTTGCTATACTCATGGGATCATGCACGGGGAAGGCTGGGATGAGAGCCAGTGTGTTGATCTGGACATAGTCTAGCCTGGAGCATTTTTTCCCATGAATCAGGCATTTTCGTGTTTGACGGGAATTTCGCATGAGTCTCCGCAAGTGCCAGCGGGCATTACTGTGATTCTGATATGAGACGAGTCTGTGTCGTTGAGGACAAATCGGAGATGAGAGATAGTAACTTTATAAACCATTACCCTGTGCTGGATGCTTCTATGGCCATATACTTACTGACTCTGGTCAACTCATGTTTCGGCTTCAAGAGTTATACTATTAGGAAAGACGCCTTATAATTCTCAAACCCACCATACTTACACTACTTTCATTTTACCGTTCTTTACTTCATTATAGTATCGCCCTTCTCTTTCTATCAATAAGTGCATCAGGGGATGTTTTCAGGGGGTTTTGGCAGCAGGTGGGGCTCATGAACTACAAGTAAAAGATATCTTAACCCGTGGAACTACAACCGTCTTAGGACCTCATTGGCGATTATTCCAATTGCCGATATGATCACACTAACACAGGTGACTACCTAGGTAGAGCTGCAATTGGCTTCACATCTCGCCCTAAAGCGGCAGTCCCGGCTACTGGTCTGACAAGGGGAGCTTCCGGCGATAACCGGCGGCGACCGCCCGGCCTAGGTCAGCGATAAGAGGGGAGAGAAGGAGTGAGTCACCGGTGAAGTACAAGATGATGCTTTTCGAAACGCTTAGAGGTTCGTCTACAACTTTCAATGCATTCAACATTCGTTGGTATGTAGATGGGCATGATCGGTACCAAGTAGGGTGCCGAGAGGATCAGGACTGGGGGCACTAGAGCCCCCCTATAGCCCCCCTATAGCGTGCCTAGATAGCGCAGTGTTGGCCTATAGCATGGGGTCGACCCAAACCTCGCTATTAGTCTAGACTAAAAACTTCAAATACATCGAGTGGCTTCTGACGAAGACACAGTTGAAATAATCTATAATCCAATTCTTCAATTCATATAAAGTCAGAGGCATCGTCCTCACGAATCGAGACCCCTTTAACTCTTCTCATCTCATCTATTCCTCTGTCTCATAGCGAACCGCCACTTCCCCTCACCTGAATCTTCACACCCGCCACCATCTAGCCCTTATAGCGAATTCAAATCAACCCTCAAAAGAAAATGAGTTCCAAACCAATGGGCTTCACAAATCAGGAGTGGGAGGAGATATCCAGCGGCATACCTGATGAGAAGGAGCCCTTCTTACAAAAGTATCTTGAGGGCCGTGAAGCGCTCATCGCACAAGAGAATAAGCAGAGAAGTGGTCAGTGCGACATCCCACATCTCATAGTACCCATACACATTTCCAAGGTTCTCATTCTGTTTTACTACTAAACAACTACCAATATATATATATGCTAAACAACTGATCTTAGATGCCTCATTCAGACAAAACCTCTCCCCGATCGCGCGCCGCGCTGCGCCATCGTGGAGCGCATCCGCGACGAGGAGAAGAGCACGGTCTGGACGCCACAGCTCGAGGACGCGCTGGCCCAGAAGGCCGAGAACATCACCGTGCACCCGGGGATGATGTTCTCGCTGTCCAAGGCGCGGATGGAGTCGACGAAGCTGTGGCGCATCGTGCGGCGCATGCCCAAGGGCGCGCTGCTGCACGCGCACATGGACGCCATGGTCGACTTCGACTTCCTCTTCGCCGTCCTCCTCGACACCCCGGGGATGCACATCCTGGCCGACCACCCGCTGAGCGACGCCGCCGCGCTGGAGGGTGCCGCGGTCAAGTTCCGCTTCTTCAAGACGCCGCGGACGGAAGGCGATATCTGGACTGGCGCTTATGTACCCCAGACCCCTATCTTGCTTACGCAGGCGACCGATGCATTCCCTGATGGCGGCAGGCCGGGGTTCCTGAAATGGCTATATAACCGGGCTACGATCTCTCGTACTGAGGCTGTTGAGCAACACCATGGTGTCGATCACGTTTGGCGGAAGTTCTGTAAGTCGGGCCCTAAATACATGCATTTGGCGGTACAAAAATGGTCAATGACGGGAGTCTCTTTTTTCCAGCCCAGGCAATGACGTTCTATATGAAGGAACGATCGCAACATCTGACATGAATATTTTAACATCAGTGCACTTAAGCAAGTCTAACATGTCAACCCCAATATAGTCACCTGCTTCCGCGTGGTCAACAGCATAGTTCACTACGAGCCCATCTACCGGCAATTCCTGCGCCGTCTGATGTCTCTCCTAAAAGCCGACGGGATCAACTACGCCGAGCTCCGCTTCTCCTGGGATCTTGACTACTACCGGCAAGATAGCGAGGTGCCCGAGGGCGACTACAGCGCCATGATGGACGTGCTCGACGAGGAAGTAAAGCGCTTCCAAGCCAGCGAGGAAGGGAAGGGGTTCTGGGTCTGCGCACCATCTGGGCCACGATACGGTCCCAGGGGACCCGGGCCGTGGTACAGGACATGGACAACTGCATCACCACGAAGCTCACACACCCGCACCTGATCGCGGGGTACGATCTAGTAGGACAGGAAGACCTGGGCCGCACGCACCGCGACCTACTACCGGAGATCATGTGGTTCCGGAAACAATGCGCCGAAGAGGGCGTCGACATCCCTTTCTTCTTCCACGCGGGTGAATGCCTAGGCCGGGATCCGACACGGACCACAACCTATTCGACGCCATCCTTCTCGGCACGCGACGCATCGGACACGGCTTCAGTCTGTACAAACACCCGCTTCTCATCGACCTCGTGAAAGAGAAGCGGATCCTAATCGAGAGCTGCCCCATCTCGAACGAGGTGCTCCGGCTCTGCGGCTCGGTGATGAGCCACCCGCTCCCGGCGCTCCTCGCGCGCGGCGTGGCGTGCTCGCTCTGCAACGACGACCCGGCGATGCTGGGCCACGACACGGCGGGCAGCACGCACGACTTCTGGCAGGCGCTGCAAGGGTGGGAGAACCTAGGTCTCGCGGGGCTGGGGTCGCTGGCCGAGAACTCGGTCCGCTGGGCCGCGTTCGAGGACCAGGGCGCCGAGGACTGGGGCCGCGACGTCCGCGAGGCGAGCGTGGGGAGCGGTCTCAAGGCGCAGCATCTGAGGGAGTGGGCCGTCGAGTGGGAGCGCTTCTGCCTATGGGTCGTGGACGAATTCGGCGAGTGACCGACCCCAGCCAACCAGCCAGCCCTGCTTGCGAAGATTCAAAAGGGAAAGGCCGGGTGCGGAGGGGAGGGGAGGAAAAGGCGGCTTTGACAACGAGCAATGTTGAACTATAACCGAACCCCACCGAAAATAGAAACAGAAATGTGCACCTGCGCGGCACTTCAATCCGGTAGCTGGTTTTCGGTGAGGGCGACGAATCAGGAACCCTCGTCGTCCCCCTTCTTATTCCCTCATTGGTTTTCTCACCCCCCCTCACCCCCTCCCCTTCGGCATGCATGCCGGGGCGGGTTCGATGAGGCTCAGCGGGCACCGTTCATCGCCCGCTTACTTCCCGCGCTGGTTGCTCACTCGCGTGCGTCTCTCTGGCTATACACCATCATCTCCCTACTTAGGATACCGAGATGCTTAAAACGCCACGACGCCCGCCGAATAGGAGGTGGCGTGTCCGTGAGCATATAAACTCAGCTGTTCGTTTTTCATTTTCTCTACTAGGCATTCATATTCGGTTTAAACGGGCGTATTAGATTCAACACCGAATCGGCGGGAGTCAGAGCTGGTTACCTGAAAGTGAAAGGGGGGGAGAGACTTGGCAGGGCGTTCGTTCAGGCAGACACAAAGATGAGGAGCGCAAAAAGAAGCGAAGATATGGCCTTCAACGGGTTAGACAAGTAACCAGTATACTATACCCACAAGAAAAGAAGGAATAAATAATAAGACAAAGTCGCTGCTTATCAATATTACCTGTACAGATGAGGATAATCTCACGTCATGAACAGGTATAGTCGATCGATTCGTCAACTACGCTAGGCAACTGATAACTTCTTACCCACCTAACCTTCAATATGCAAACGTCGATCTTCCCATAGAGAGTTCTTTGTCTTGATCCTCGGGTGCAAGTACTAGGCAGAGGTGGTAAGCCGCATTGCGGGTGCGAACTAGTTTACGTAATCCGTCTTTGAGCAGATTACATAATGCACCTATAGACATTAGGCAACTAACACAGACGCTATACCTCATACTTACTTTCCGGTCTAAAATAACCTCATTTGTCAATCATAGGATGGTATACACCCCGCCTGATCGCGAGACTATTGCCTCGCGCCGCGCAGCGACGTCTTAAAAATAAGAACATATTATTATGCCTCGGGCGGTGGGGCAAGCAGCCCATCCCGTAAATCTAAGCAGGTTTTCCGTGCCTCAGAATTACATACATATCTCCATCCTTCCGTCCCCAACTCGCTACCGGCAGCCGTACACATGCACATGCATAGACCTATACATAGAAACCCATATATAGAAACCCATAATAGACTTCGACATCAATAATGCGGAGCATGAAAAATGTAAGAATCCCATATGTGGTAACACTACGCGCAAGGCGAACCGCGAAACAGAAGCCGAGGCATGGTCAAGTATCTCGTTACCTCGGGAGATTGAGAATAAAACATTTACAGGCTATCCTTTTTTGTACAACCTCGGGAGACCCAGTCCTCGGCATCGGTGACGTGCACTGGATCATCGTCAGCGGTTGTTAGGCGGTGGGACAGCATGGGACAAGTAATTAAGTGAGAGAGGAGAACTGGGGCGGTGAGCTAATGTACGTCGCAATATTTAAATGCAGTACCCAATAATATAAGGTTGATTGCATGAATACATATGTGTTGTATATACACGCTGAAATCTATTGCTGAACTGTGGTGGCAGTGAAAAGGTATCTGAGAGGCGCAGGATGCCTTGCATGCATGCATATGCAGGCTATTTAGGTCAGTATGCACTTGTTAGCCGCCGCCATTGAGTTGTGAATGGGGCTATTGATAGGTTTAGAGCAATTCAAGATCAGGCAGCATCAAGAGTGGCTGTGTTCTCAGTGTGTTTCACTCAGCTCAGACATCATGTGCGGTGGCTGGGCGTTGAACGAGCCGATAATGACGAGGTATAGAGAAGTGTAAATCTTGGATAACGTATGCTGTAATACTCGTCGAACAAGCAGCGATAGTGCATTTCTAGGTGCTGCGGGAGGATAAATGATAGATGATGAGCATCAAAATTCGACGAGATAGGTCGGCGTATGTAGGAAGAGAAGCTAGGGGGTAGGGGTAGATGATGAGGGGTATCCTGTCGCCAGTACAGATCTAATCTAACCAATACAATGAAAGAAATATAAAGATGAAAACAGTCCAACCATGAAATTCGAACCGTCCAAGAGAGTCAACTAAGCCCAATGAAGGCTGGACTGGGTTGAGAATGCGGTGGATAAGCCGCAATGACCAAGGCGGGCCGGGTTACTGTGAGACCCCCAGTTGTTATACAGCCATTGTCTAAAGTCCGTCGGTTCGATATTAACAAGGTCATTCAGGTTCGTATCCCCAAATGTATATCTGCCGTCGGCCGTTTGAAGGAGATGCTGCATCGCAAACCACTTCTCTTCTTCGTTATTCTGGCGGAAGTAGTCGAGCCAGGCAACAATCTCTGTGTAGGGTCTATTGATCACGTCGAACTCGACTACTGATGTCTTAGTTTCCAAACAAAGAGGGGGGAAGAATAGGAACTGTTGACGTACTCTGTCTGACCTCGTACAGTATTGTAGGATCCTCTGAGGGGTAATACGCGCTCCACGCATCTTGAACTCCCGTGGCCAATTCTCAATGCCGAGTTCGACGGCTGCGGCCACGAAACGGGCTACATCATAAGCGGAGGTCAGAGTGACTTGAATCGGACGGCCTTGGGAATTGGTATCAGGCAATTCTCTGTGCCAAGGCCGACGTCAATCAAATAGTCGCCCTGGTTAAGAACACGACACGTGCCGCCCATGTTGTAGGTTCGGAGCCCCCCCGGGGCAAAACGTTCGTAAAACACACCACAGGAAAAGACGGTGTAGTTCATTTGATAATGTCTTGACGCCAACCAGTGCCGAAGTTGAATGAGCGCAGCCGAAGAGTCGTTGTCGAAGGGGTCATTGCCAGCCGCAGGCCTATGACTCATGGAGCCTTCGAATTCCGACGGTACAAAAGTGCGCACTCTAGCTCGTCTGGCTGCGTCAATCAAGTTCAACTGTTCTGCTCCAGAGATTGTCGATATTATCAAGTCCACTCCCTGTAGAACAAATTGTAGAGTTTCCAGATTGTGATAATCGACAACGGCAACTTGGCAATCATAGTTGGCTTCGAACTCGGGATGTGCCTGTTAAAAGTCAGCGCCGCTTCCCCAGGTTCGACATTTGGGTACTAACGGTCCTGGAGAGGACGAGGACAGCATGCGCACTCCTGGATAGCTCCTGGGTTAAAAGGGCTGCAAAGCCGCCAGCGCCCGCGATTACAATCCGCATCATCGCTACAGCTGATTTCTTCGCCATGATGAAGGTGGCAAAGCGACTTATTCCGATGTTTTAAACAGTTTCTAGCTGATAGAAAAGGGGTTGATGACCTTGTCCGTAGTCGCTTCACCGCTGGGCCAGTAACACCGAGTAATAATTCCGTGCTGAGAAGAGACACGGAAGATATACCTCGATTCTGCTGACTAGTAATGACTCAGGCCAGGATCCGCGGGCCCATGGTATACAACGACCGAGGGAAAGGGAGCCGATGTGACTTCAGCTACTCAACCCCTGAAATTTAGGCCAGGGACGTGAGTGAGGTCATCGGAAGCGAGGTGTCTCAAGGCATACGGCGGGATACCTAGGCGAATCCTACAGAGCCGCACAAAAGTATAGGCGGCTACCACAAACTGGCCGAGATAACTAAGTAGTGTAGGTCATTATAGAATCCTAGATGGTGGGGACGCGAACACTGTGGGCGGTGAACTGGATCCCAGGAAGGATGATAATACAGGGTGGCCGCTAGTTTGACTCCGTCTCTTGATGTACTCCCGAGTAGCTCCGACGAGTTTCTTCCCAGTCTACAGTATCGATGAATCAACAAGGTGGCAGGGGTGAATGAGCTTCAGGTGAGGTACCCTTGAAGGCCGAGCTGTGGGCTATTCCCACCAGGAGCCAGTGACATCTCTTTCTACGTGAGCGGAAGGTCAAGAGGAGTGTTGCCTGAGAGGGCCTTAAGCCAATATGGCCGATCACATATTGGCTTCGGCCACACCCGATGGTGAGTTCCGTTTGCTGTAGAGTGGATTTGAAGAAGTATCAGTGAGAATCGTCGCAGCATCGAGCCTCTTTTGATAATCCATGATTTCGAGACCTCCGGGGGTTTGGAGCGGGCTAGCAAAAATTACCACGAACTCGCTCATACACAGTAGCCATCTCATTATATCGCTATTCGCTTTGTCCACGGCTGTCAACACTTGCCCCGAGTCATATCACACTGTCCAGAGGCAGTGGGAAACACTTCCCTGTTTCGAGAATGACGGTGATAGATACCAGCGGCGCGGGTTCACATGATGACCATCTATCAGGCATAGATGCAGCAGGGCGGATTTAACCTAGTGGAATCAAGAAAGAAGACAAGTGCCTGATGCCACTTAAGCCTCCTCCCGTTGGACCAAACTAGCCTTAGGCCCAAGGCGAGGGTCCATCATGATTCCTGCTAGATGGTCCAGGCAGCCAGAAGCGAGTTTGCCCATCTTATTCAAAGTCCAAACGGGTTAAATATACTACTGCAAGATACATATTGTCAGAATCATGCGACTTTTAGCGGGATATGAGCAGGAGTACTCGAAGGCTTGAGCCTCACCGAAGTGTCGACGCCCTGTTGACCAACGAAGAAGGTAGGACGATGAGAGACCGGTAATAATCTTAACCAGTTCAATAAGAGAAGAATATGTTGCGACACTGGACACTCGACACCGGGGGTAGGGTCATCAAGTCGGGATGTGGCAATGGAGGCACAACTGGCCGCGAAGGCCGGGAACCACGAACGGCGCTCCATGAGTGGACCAGCTACCCGGCAGCCATGCTCGATCGTGCATAGAGAATAGGCTTCCCTCTCTCGTCCGGGTCCAATATGTGGTATTGATTTGATTTTAATTTTAGCAATATGTATTCTTCTCGTTGTTATTCGTCGGCGTCGTTGAAAGACAGTAGTTAGTGCCAGATGAGGTTAAAGAATGAGAGGGTTGGGGGCCAAGCCAGACGCGTGGGACCACGGGACACTTGCCTTGATGGGGCTGTCGGTATCCACAGGGCTGGCACTTCAACGTTGCAGGTGGCCCGCGAACGAATCCTAGCACCCGCACTCCACCAAAGTTCCCAAGTAGGGTTCTCATGCCATTGCTTAGGTCCCACTGCGGATGGCGGCAGACGCCACAGGGCACCCCGCTGGGATGCGCTAACGGCACTCCCAGTATGCTCTCAGACTCCAGTCGCCACCGCTGAACTTCACCTGACACAACGACCACGCGCGAAGTCCTTAGTCCTGCATATCGCTCTACCTATCAGAAAATTCCGTCGCCGTCTTGTTCTCCATTACCGTGGAAACGAACAGTTTAGCTTATGTTATTCTTCATTTTTTTTCTACTGCTCCCAGTCTAGCGTTGACTCACTCACACCTCACATAGTCCACCAGCCCAAGTGCCGCAGTTGCTTGCTTGTCTAGTCGGCTCGATCTCATTGTGTGCCTTATAGATTTGAGCCTAGCGTAGGCTTCAAGGCATGTTTTCAACGCCTTATACATGACCTTTGACTCTTGCTATTCGCGAACTCGGCTTGCGTCGCATGGCCCATCGATCACGGCCAGAAGGAGTAATTCGCTCACTCACTCGCGTGAATCACGCAATTTCTGCCACCGGACATGGCCGTTGCGCAGGAGCAGCCTCATGTAACGTCATCCCAAACGTCGGGGACCGCTGATTAAGATACTACGTCCCACGGTTGGCATCCGGGGCGTGGTAGGTAGGTAGTATAGTAGGACTTACACATAGCCCATGGATACTATGCGCCCAGACCCTTGATGTTCTAGACGACGACGACGGCCGAGGGTGTCATCTGGAATTTAAAAGTGGCACAGCATCCCCAGACCAATGGCTACGCACGAGCATCGAAGTGAAACGATACTAGGCCCCTAGTAACTTAGTACTCTGCAGTGAACTTATGGCTGACTAATCCTATAGGAAGTTGAGGATGTGACATTACCCGTTAACTGAGAGTCAAGGCCAGCCAAGGCATGGCCGAAGCTAGAGTACTCGGTCAGGCTGTATCGTAGCGTCTTAGACGGCGACCAAGAACGCCATGTGAAAATTTTGATCTGAGAGGCGCAAGGGAAGATATTACAGAGTGACATACCGGATTGCTAGCCTAATTGTCACACGTGCTTCAATAGTCCTCGCTGCCAGATGGGGACATACCTAGCAGGGATTTTGCATAGTTAGAAATACGTGGGCAAGTCTAGTTACATGCAGGACTGTCTACGGAAGCATGATCGTCTACGATTATAGCAAGGGGGGTGGAGGGTGAGAAGTAATAGGGGAACCATGCAGCGTGACATACGGGAGTGACAGCCTGGTGGTTACACATATCCAGCTGTGCGGAATCTCAAAGGCGTGGGCCGCAGTTGCTCTGCAACCCTGCACAGAATTTATGGCTGGCATATATTTGATTCAGCGCGGAGGGGCGTTTCTCTCGGACTAATTCATTCACACACCACTGTCATACACAGATTTAAGCCTCGGCCTCTCATAAAGAAGATGGGTGGTTAGCGAACAGATCGTTAGCCAGGCATTTTGTCAAGCACGATTAAGATGGCTACTAGGAATAATTTTTTATTTCAATAACTGGGGTAGTCTAGCATGGCACACATCCCATCTTCGTGCCAAGAACCATCCCAAATCTTACTCATTTCTTCGTGCCTCGTATCTCGGGGGTATCATATCAGCCGGTCTGTCTCGACTCGTCACCACAACCGTTCAGTGTCTTCACTCATACAGCCAACCTAAACAGGTCGCTGAGCAGCATTATACTCGGCGTCTGCCTTCTTCTGGATATCGTGCTCAGCGCCGCGCTGCTGCGTCTTACCAACATCGTGCTGCTCCCGGTAGTCCTGCTGGGCCCTCGTGTTACCGGTAATACCAGAGACAGCAGCACCCACAGTGCCGGCGACGCGATCGCCCACACCCGAGACGTAGTCGTTGACCTGGCCCTTAGCCTCCTGGTCCTGGCCTTGCTTGTTTTGGTTGCGACCCGCGGCCTGGAGGGACTGTACAGGCTATTTGTTAGCTTGGGGACCGATCCGGTTTTTGGGTGTCCGGAGCTTACCTCAGAGCCAACTAGTCCACCGAGCGCTTCCTTAGCAGAGCCTACAGTCTGGTTGTACTGGCCGGAAGCGCGGTCCGGGTCGTCCTTGGTGACGGCGCCCGAAGACGAGGCCGTGAAGCCAGGGATCTTGGCTGTGGCATGCGACGCGTCGTGCTCAACCTCGGCCTTGTTCTGCTTAGCCTCACCCGCGGCCTAAAAGCATACGTGTGGTTAGCTAATTAATTCAAAGAATGAGAATAGGTAGACGGAAATGGAATGTAGTCTGCATACCTGGTCAGAGGTGTTGCCGGTAATGCTACCAAGGGCATTCTGGGCAGCGCCAGTGACGGCGTCGATGGTCGACTTGAGGGTGGAGGTGTTATCGTTGGTAGACATAGTGGTTGATTGATTTTTGACAAGTGAGTAGCCAAGGTAATGTTGTGTATTAGTGTTTTATGTTGATTGGTGTTGTTGTTTCTGGTTGTTCTGATGAGCCAGGAATGGTCGTTGAAGTTGGGAGGACGGTGACCTTTTATAACCACTGTCGGCAAGTGCACTTACAGATCGAAGCCCAAACGAAAATGGCAGTTTGTCAAAGAAACCAATCGATGGCAGTGACGATTGAGGCGTTACGCAAGACAAACAAATGCCGCCAGCTCTCAAGCTATCTAAGGTACCTATGATGTCATCGGTCCAGACATGTGGCCCTGATCTGGTTCGTAACAACCCCACCATATCGCCGACCCCCAAGCACTTACCTGCATTAGAGGTTTCTTTCCGACTACACTATCTAGGTAGGTACCCTACATCATCGGAAATCTGTCTTTAAAGATGCATGTGAAGCAAGACAGCACATGGACCGGATCGGTATCATTCCTTGGTTCCTACCGAACTTCTGGGATTTGCCAAGTCTATGAGGCTCTTTCCCCATTTTGACAGAATCGCATGTGATTCTGAAGCAATATGTCATCATACTATACTCGTGCCCAACTATTCCTAATACCTAATTATTACCTCTAGGTACCTACGCTAGAGTTAGAGGTCTAGCGCGATGGATTAGGTACTTCCCAAAGGGTTATCCATCTTAAACAAAGGAAGCCAATACATCCCAGGACCTACAAGTAAGTATCCGGCAGTGTCAAGAAACAACGTAGTTTCGGTAGTCACGCCTGAAAAATGAAGTGAGATTATATCGTGAAGATTATAGCTTGTTGCAGCGCGCGGTTCATGTTGTTTTGCCTGTCTCTTCCAGGCTTGTTTGAAGCATCATTATATTGACATAATCGGGTATTGAGAGGTGTGGCAATCATAAACCATTCCTCATACCCCAAAATTGAGGGCTCATAGTACATCAGTATTGATATGTTATTTTTCAGGTCTCCTTCATATTACTAATGGAAGGACGTCAAAGCCACCTGCTCCGTAGATGAACGAGGGCGGCGGACGGAACCCTAAACGCGTAAAAGAAGCCACCTGTGCATATTCCGCTTCCCCATTTGTCCTGGGCGATTGTACACCACCTAAACTCCTTATGGCCAATTCAAATTTTGTTTTTATACACAAGCGATACAATCGCTAGGAAAAAGCCCTAATTGATGATGCCAATTTAATGCTGGCTCCATTGAATCGTGTTCAAATCGATACCCTCTTGGACAAGTTCCCAGAGAGGACTCAACTCTCTTAGAAAGGTAACACGTTCCTGTACAGCCTTGAGAACGTAGTCGATCTCTTGCTCGGATGTAAACCGACCGATACCGAATCGGATACTACTATGGGCACTCTCGTCGCTGTTACCTAGCGCCCGCAGGACATAGCTTGGCTCTAGCGACGCAGACGTACATGCGCTGCCTGATGATAACGCAATGTCTTTTAGTGCCATGAGAAGCGATTCGCCCTCGACATATGCAAATGAGACATTAACGCAGCCAGGATAGAAATGATTGGGATCGCCGTTCTGGGTAGTGTGTTCTAAGGCCAAGAGACCCTTGAGTAGCCGATCAGAAAGGGACTTGATGTATTTCGAGTCATACTATATTTCATTAGCCTATGTCATGGCGAAGAGTTCCAGAAAGCATATGATAATGTAGTAGATCAGACGCGTGTGCTGTTTCTCAACAAAGTAACTCCGGTCAAGGAATTCAGCAAGCCATGCATGTATAAAGCGGTTCATCATTAAATCAATGGGGGTATCGGACGAAAAAGGAGCGGAACAGTTGAACTTACAGGCATGTCCTCTTTGGCGATTCGGCAAGCTTCACCGAATCCAACGACAAGAGGTGGTGCGATAGTACCGCTACGTAAGCCACGTTCTTGACCACCTCCACTGATGATAGGGTCTATCCTAACACGAGGTCGTCTCCGGACAAAGCAGGCACCGATCCCTTTCGGGCCATAGATCTTGTGTGATGAGATGGACATCAGATCGATACACATATCATTAACATTGAGGGGAATCTTGCCCACTGCCTGAGCAGCATCGGTATGGAAAAAGACTTTGTGCTTTCGACACATCTTGCCAATCTCTTCTATCGGTTGGATGACACCAATCTCGTTATTTACCGCCATGATACTGACGAGAGCCGTCTCGTTCGGTCTGATAGCAGCTTCGAGTTCTTCCAAATTTATTAAACCGTTGTTCTGAACAGGCAAGTAAGTGACCTCGAAGCCTTCGTCTTGTAGATGTCGGCAACTATCGAGAACACACTTATGCTCCGTTTGGCTCGTAATGATATGTTTCTTCTTCCTGGCAGAGCGTCCAAGAAATCGGGCGACACCCTTGATACTCATATTATTACTTTCTGTGGCGCCACTTGTGAAGATTATCTCTTTCGGGTCGGCGCCGATCAGGTTCGCCACATGTTCGCGGGCATCCTCGACAGCCTTCTCGCTTTCCCATCCATATGCATGTGTCCGTGAATGGGGATTGCCATATACGCCAACGAAGAAGGGCAGCATGGCATCTAATACTCTTGGGTCGACCGGTGTGGTGGCCTGCATGTCGAGATAGATGGGCCGTTGTCCCTCGTCCAACAGCTTGGCGTCTTTCAGAACCTCGGCGACGGGACTACCGGCGGCATTGAGGGCACTCGCCGAGCCTGGCATGACGAGCTCACCCTTCTCATTCATGAAGTCGTTCTTGTCTAGCCTGATGGCGGTCTCGATATTGACTTGGGCATTGTCTCGCTTGGTCTCGGAGACGTAGCCTCTCCGCGAAGTCCTCGACAGTGTGGAAGCGGCTAATCTGGGTAAAGACTGGGGCTGTCGCAAAGGCGCGGTTGTGAAGGGTTGCTTGAGTCCGAGGCGCGAAGCCCGCCTCAAGGCCGCAGTCGCTACATTGGCCATGATGATGCGCAGAGCTATGTGTTGGAGGTGGCGAGAATGGTAGGAGGGAGAAAGCCCGAGCCTGAGGAGGCGGGCGAGATGGACTAAAATATCGAAAAGTTCCTAACTAAAACCGAAATTCGGCGGACTCGGTGATATCGGCTGGGATAAGACAAGCTCCAAGCTCCCCGCCCGACCGCCCGCACCTGCAGTGTCTTGGCGCCGGCTTGTAATTAATGCGATCCGAAAAGGCCAAGACACGGGCTCTAGGCCGATTCTATCACTAGCCCCAATGTCGGTACCTACTCTGGCAGATGTCTGCCATCTGGGTGTCCCTTCTGCAATAAAGAAAGCAATGCCGTCATAATTTGGAATGTGAGGGAGGGGCTGTGAATGACGTTGCATCTGGTACAAACACACAGAGGCAGGCGCGCATAAGTCGAAACTCCGATCCAGCCGGCAAGCAAGGTACTATAATTTGACCATATACGGCCAGGTAATGCGGCATCGTGATATGTTGGCAATTGAAACTAAAGAAAATCTTGACAACTAAACATAATAGTTCACCTTATGTTTTTATAGGACATCTGCCTGTAGAAATTCTTGTCGTACCTAACCTCTTCTTATACATAAGTATACATGAGCTGGCTATAGGTACCGAATCTCCCTTCCTGGCCTCCCTAGCTTACACGCGCCAAGCCACGGAATGACGACGGACTCGGGTATCTGTAAACCAGATCCTTTTTAGCACTGCCACGAGAACCTCACCATACAACATACAACATTTATTCTGGAGCCTAAAACTACCACTGCAACCACCACCACCACCGACCACCACCTTTATCCTCCTCTTTGTTTGCTTGCACCCACCACCAAATCGACTACCCACGATTCTTGAATACTAATCCAGCCGCCGCATCGCATCTCACCGCATCGCACCCTGTCGCGTTACTTTATACCATCCTGCCTCCTATTGTGGAACTTATACGACACGTCCACGCTGTGACGACGACACCGCTCGATATACTTTGAGGCCATTCTCCCCAAAGTACAGCGCACAAACAGGTTACCAAGACCCGGACGGACCCGCCTATTGCCAATACCCCGCCATTGTCGTCGTTCGGGTCTCAATCAATTACCTACATCGACAATTGCTGCTATCGTACGTACGTACGTACACATTATTAAGCTACATTGTAGAGTGCGGCCGCATAGACTTTGAAAGACATGAGCTTTCGCGGTTTCCAAAAGAGCGTGGTTCGCGTAAGTCGACATCGCCCTCGCCCTGACCCTGAATCTATTCGCCGCCCTTCTTGGTTGGTGACTTAGCCGCGTGCGCCGTTTCGGGTGAGGTTAACATGGACATCTCCAAATAGGCACCGCAGCAGTTCAAGGCCAAATTCAATTTTGGCGAGCATACCAAGGATGCCGTCTTTATCGATTCGGAGCGGCGTTTCCAGGAGCTGGAGAACGATACGAAGCGCCTCTCCGATGAGAGCAGAAAGTACTCGGAAGCCATAAATGGCATGCTCCAGCATCAGATCGAGTTCAGCAAAGCTATGACCGAAATTTACAAGCCCATATCAGGTCGCGTGTCCGATCCCGACTCACTCGTCGTCCACGGCAATCCCGAGGGCATCCGTGCCTGTGAGGAGTATGAGGCCGTCGTCAAGGACCTACAGGACACTGTTGCTCCCGAGCTCGAGATGATCGAGTCGCGTATCATGCGCCCCGCGAACGAGTTGCTCGACGTGCTCAAGGTTATCCGGAAGACGGCTGTGAAGCGCGACCATAAACAACTCGACTACGACCGCCACCGAACCGCTTTGAAGAAACTGCAAGACAAGAAAGAGAAATCGGCCAAGGACGAGAAAGCCATATGGAAGGCGGAGAGCGACCTGGAGCAGTCTACACAGGACTTCAACTATTTCAATGATCTGTTGAAGGAGGAGCTGCCTAAGCTCTTTACCCTGGAGCGCGAATTCATTCAGCCCCTCTTCCAATCCTTCTATTACATGCAATTGAATATCTTCTACACCTTACACGAGAAGATGCAACAATGCGATATTGGTTATTTTAACCTCAACCTCGACATTGAAGAGGCCTTCGAAGCAAAGCGCGGCGACATACAAGAGCAGGCCGAGAAGCTGACCATTGTACGCTTCAAGACGAGCGGACGCCCGCGACCGCCAAAATATGGGCAGAAACCTGCCGCTCTCGAAGCTGGCAGCCAACCGGCTGGGCTCCTTACCCCAGGCCCTTCTGTATCCTCCCCATTATCGCCAGTTTCGTCAGCGCCGCCCGTATCACCAAGCCCCGCCGCCGCATTCAAATACGGACAGCAGCCACAAACGGAACCTACAGAGAACCCTCCACCACCCTATTCATCAGTGAACAGCCCCAATCCTTCGGCTTTGGCGGCAGCGGCTGCAGGGAAGCCTAAGCCTCCACCGCCGAAGCCGAAACCCAGTCGGCTGGCTGGAGCAACTGGCGTTGAGTCAGTCACGGCGCTGTATGATTACTCTGCGCAAGCCGAGGGCGATTTGAGTTTTAGAGCCGGTGATATAATAGAAATCGTGAACAGAACACAGAATGACAATGAGTGGTGGACGGGGAGAGTAAACGGTAAACAAGGGCAATTCCCAGGTGAGTTAATCTAGCGACTTGGACAGTTAAGGCACAGCAAACTAATAGACCATGGAATAGGTAATTACGTTAAACTCGGTTAGAAGCCAGCACATCGTCGGGAACTCTATAGTTGTCTAGTCTAGGTCGTCGGAGTTGGTTGCATGTCATCGACTTGAATTCACTATTATACCCCAAATCGGGGTACTGGCGTGGGAAATAAAATCATATAGATCATGCTAGGATATCACTTTTTTCTCATTGAGGATTGGCGAAGATGGTACTGCTAAAATGGCGGTGCTTGGTGTACAGAGTTGGCTGCTTGAGTATTACGGCCGGTTGTTGTGACCGCCTCCTTATGATATCTTACGATATGATAGTGGTTAGAGGTAGCTAGGAAACATGATGGCTTTTAGCCCATATTCACCCATGCTATGCTATCCTTATACGCGAAAGGTGAAAAGTTGGGGATAGTCGATGGCGAATGCGTGTTCCCTTAGTTTCGAAAAAAGTAATTTCCTTTTTTTACTTTGGCTAGGACTTAGCTAAGTTATGGGTGGTATCTTTGAGATTCTTCAGGATCAAACTAGATTCCTTCTCGTATTACTTTATAACTGGGTCTTATCTCCGCTTGTCGTCTTCGTTTCTCAGGTATCCTAGATGTCTAACGTTCTTTGAAAGTGTTTGCTTTGAGATCCGCTGCCTTTTAAAATGCCGATAATTAAACGTTGCTACTTTAGCGACGGTGGTTAAAGGGTTCTGTGACGGCATAGCTGGCTTTCTGCCTCCTAGATCGCCGAGATAGCTTTCCAAATTGGTGTGTACTGTGACCTAATCTATCCGTTTTTTTCTCTAGTGCTCGTAATAATTCCAGTAGCCTATGACGAGCTATCTTTTCAGCTGACTTAAGTTTGACGAAGTCTGTCAAACGGGAACCTTCTCGAGACAGATTACTGCCTATTCGTTGTAGTGGCATGATTTATTGTCCCCCGCTACGAGAATTGAACTTGAGTACGAAGTAGGAAAAAAAGGTGTAACTAACAAAGTTCTAGAATTTTGAGCTGGTAAGAATGTAAGCTCTTGCTTCTTACGAAGCATTGACGATTAACTACTATTCAAGTTCATTACGACAAGCGCCATAAATTAGTCAGACTCACTCACTCAACCAGACCCAATTACTAACCAGCTTGCAATTCGCAGTGGTCTTATGAGTAGCGGATATCGCTGGTGATCCAAGCTCGCGGGAGTCTCACTTGTCAGCTGCCAATCTGCATATGGGCATTCGAAAAGGACAAAGAGCGTAGACTTTGATCTTTTCTCTTTACCCCTTTTTGTTATAAGCGTGTGGACCGCTACTATCTTTCTTATTAAGTGGCATCCAGCTCTTACTTACATTCACCTTTCAAAACATTTGTTCTCGCATTGTAGTAAGAGAAACGGTAAAACTTTCTCCAATGGCTATAAGTTATAGGTATATAGACAGAGATAAAGAAACTGTTATTTAGTGTTAGATAACCCCGAAAAGGGTAGTTCAAGAACTTCGTGCAATAACAAATGTCCATGACCTACCACAAGTGCTGGGCTCTTGGCACCAGCTCATGTCTTCAGATTCTAGGTCTTAGAAATAAGCTTATAAGCTCGTTTACTCCTTTGCACTGTTACCCAAGTAGTTTGCTGTGAGTTATACTCTGCCTCTGACCTTAAAGCTGTGAAATGTTGCAATTTAATTACCCTGATACTATTGCTAATTATTTCCCAAGGTATTGAGGTAAGCGCTAAGTCTAAGTTGTGATGCAAATAATCTTACGAGGACATTTTTTTGACAAATTTTATGTAAATAGTTAGGTCATCCCCCATGGGCTAACTTGTATTCCTAGACCGTCTATGTCAAGTGATTTATTGTGTGACTTTTTTTAAACCCGAGCGCTGCATCACACGTCTCATATCGACACACATGATGGGATAAAACGCGAGTCAAGCTTTTAGGCGTTGCTATATTCAGCTATAATAACTACACAGATGCTGCCTTTAGAGGCGCAACGACAATGCAACGACAATTAATTATCATGTTATATAACAATGCCCATGCCCAAAGTCGACGCTTTCCCTTGTTCTGCCCAATTTACCTCAAATTAAAACACCTCCATCACAAATTACCTAGACTTATCTAGTTGAGTCATTAAAACGAGAGTGGGTACAGGCAGACTATGTCTGCTCTCTAATAGCGACATGATAGTCCTCAGTAGAATCGTCGCATGCAGAATCAAGGGTGGTAAACGTGGATAAGCTTGCTCCATTTCGATTGTTCTGGCGAATAAAAGTTCGTAGTCCAGTCAAGATAGGAGATGGTATCTTAGGGAGTTTGAGAGTTGAGCTTGTCGATGTGGGTTTCTCCTCTGGCTGTTCTCGAGCTAGCGCTTTGAATTGCGCGAGAAATCTGCGGAATTTGTTCAAGTGTGGAACTTCTTCAGGTGCTTTGGTCCTGCCGTCGGCTTTTGTTTGACGAATAGCGTGCGGAACGCTGTGATCGACGCCATCATGACTGCCACCGCACCTTCGGTTTGCTGCCAAAAGAACTCCCAGATATCATCCTCGAAGCCCTTGTAATAGAATCCCGATATTCTCACAATAGCAAGAATCGCCATAAAGATAGAGAGACAAAGGAATACTGCCAGCCCAAACTTGGTGGATCGGCTGAGGAGCGAGTTCCTAAGGACAATGATAGGAAGGCTAACAACTAATGCAACATAAGGATATGAGAGCAAGAGGAAGGGCATGGAACTTACCCATGATATCGGACAATATGTCTAGAACAGTGACAAGTGCAGTAAGTCCGACCGACTTTTTCTCGTTTACAGTTGAATTAAAGCACTGGACTAACGCTGCCATGTGAGCTTCGACGTGAATTTGAGAGCAACGACGGCACTCACTTGCGTCTACCCCAAAATATGGGCAGATAATAAATGGATCCGCAACAGCAAATGCCCAAGAGATTATTGAGAAGATGACGATGAACCAGTAGTACCAATTCACGCCTCGCGATATATGCCAAATCAACGGGCGCATGAACGCTAGAAAGCAGGCTTTGACGGCATAGGTTGTTGTCCATATCAGGGCCAGATATGGATATACTTTCTTCTAGAGGTCCAGCAGCTGATTAAACTTGGGGATAACATAAGGTAGAACTTCAGGGTCTAGTAATGCGGCCGAGTGCAGGTACAGGAAATAACAAATATGGTATAATATGCCGGTGGCGGCGACCAGAGAGGCAGCGGCAATGATCAGAAATGCATCGTCTAGACATAGACGCTTCTGATATGTGAGGCGAATGGCTATCCGTCCCATAAAACACAGAAGTGCCAAGCCGGTCAATACCCCAAGGGCAACCTGTGTATTGAAGATGTTAGTGATGTCCCCGGAGCAGCGACTCAGAGCGAGCCAGGCTGTTCGTACCTCAAAGGCATGTATATGGATCTGAGCTGCTGACCCGATGCGTTTTGTCGCCTCTTGAGCGCTGAGCGAAGTCGTCATGGCTCTATCTAATCGAGTAACAGTATAGAAACTACCAGGCGTGCCCTTATGACACGGGATGAGTCTGGAAAGACAATTCGCTTGGGTAACTGGTGTCGGGTTTGCGAAAGACTAAATAGTTTACCATATCCTAACAGCACAAGCTGCCCCATGGTGACCGTTGGGCTATTTTAGTTTCCTAGGGGCTCCAATCTGTTGAAAAGATAATAATAACTGAGGCTTGTGGGGGCCAGCGGCAGCCTGCATACCTGAGTGGTATACTGCAATTATGTATTGTTAAGCAGAAGGGAAATGCCCCTCCAAGGTGACATCTTCTACTCCTCAGCGCAATCCGGTTTTCTGTGGGCTTAAATCTATTCTAAGAACCTATTTAGGTTAACCAGGCATTCAAGAGCTGACAGCAGCCTGTATACTTGCGTGTGGTGATGCAATTATGTGTGATTGGAAAAAAATAGCTGTGCATGGTATTGGCACAATCTCCAATGAGATATAATAGACTGTATTCTTTTTCCATTTTTATAAGTTAGGCTGCATGTACTGGACTGTGGAGGACCGCAAGTTGTCAATATTGGCACTGAGGGGCTAAATACCAGCCCACTACATTAAAGGGCTAATAATAGCAACACCAAGCGCCCGTCGCACACTTCAACTTCCCACTACCATTCTTTGCCAGAAGCCGATAGGGGATTTTCATGAGATCCGAGTGTCATGAAACCATTCAATTTTTGTCGTAAGATGTTGTCGCAACTCTTTTCGCTGGGCGGTGAAGTCAATTTGGGGGTCCTGGCCTTGCTTCTGCTGTGTGCGCTCTGGCTGTGGCATGCGAAGCGCCACGGTTTTGTAGGCGCGCCGCCTACATTTCCTTACATCTTCCCCTTCTTGGGGAGTCTGCCAATCGAATATCTATTCAACCCTAGGGCATTCGTCTTGAACCAGAAGTACGGTCGCTATACCTAAATGGTCTGTTGCTAGCCTCCGTTGACTTACAATAGAAATTTCTTCCAGAGCAAGCAACCTATGCGCGTCAAGATACTTCACAAAGAGTTCTATATCATCAACGGGGCCGACAATGTAAAGGCTCTCTTTAAGAGTTCTTGGGCGTGCACATCAATTCCTTTTGTGAAGTTCGCTCTTGGGCACGCTTTTGGCTTATCCGCCAAGGCATTAAGCTTATTTGACAAGGATGACCGCAATCGAATTGACTATCACGTTCATGAGTCTTTAGTCCGATTCCTAGAGGGAAAAGGGCTTCTACCTTTCTGGAACCGGTTTACAGACACTATTACGCAACGGTTACACGCCATGCACGACCGCGTTGGATCTGACTGGGACTATCATACCGACCTGATGCAGCTTGTCGGCGATGAGGCTACCATTTCAATCATCAATGCCCTTTGCGGCCCATACTTTTTGGCCTTATCTCCTGACTTCCTGCGGAGCTTTTGGAATTTCGACCGTAACTTACAGGTATACCTTCGAGGTACGGAGCTGTAATGAATTGCCGCAGTGCCTTACTTTGGAGCTCACTGATCTGATTGACAGGCACTCCATGGTTCCTCGCCCCACAAGCATATGCAGATAGAAAGAAGGTATTGGACGCCGTAAAAACTTGGCAACAGCATGCAAGAGATCACTTCACTCAGTCAGCTATCGGGGCTGACGGCGACGATCCTTTCTGGGGTTGCAGCTTTTTTAGAGAGAGGCAGAAGATGTTTCTTAATATAGGCTTCGACTACGCGGCAATTGTATCTCAAGACTTCGGCGCAATATGGGCGTAAGCTATATCATCTTTAATTAAGTATTGTCTTCCTATCAAAAAAAAAAAAAAAAAAAACCGCTATAAAGGTCCTTTGGGCCTTTTTACTTACATACATCCTTTATATCTTGAGGTTCTTCCGACTGATAGTTCTTACAGATCACGGAATGCTGCTATAGCGACGTCCTGGGCGATCTTTGACCTATACCGAGACCCTGAACTACTCGCGAGTGTAAGGGCAGAGATCGACACCTGTAGACTCAAAAGTGATATTGCAGATGGTCACGTTAGGTTTGATATTGACAAATTGTGTCGCTTGCCCGTTCTTCAAGCTGTCTACGCTGAAACTCTGCGGCTTAGAATGCATTTCTATATTATTAGAATGTCAGATAGAGTCGATTTGAAGATCCAAGATTGGGTTATACCGCGGAGAAAAGTCATTGTAACGCCAACGACGGTTGCACACATGGATTCTAAGGTCTGGAACACCGGAGTGAACAATGAGCATCCTGCTCACCAGTTCTGGGCTGGGAGATTCCTTAAGCGCCCTATGGGAAACACTCATGAGGCTTCAAAAGATGCTTCTGTGACATTCTCGACGAAAGAGGTCGAAGGGTCGTGGATTCCGTATGGTGGCGGACCACGGCAATGTCCCGGTCGGCACTTTGCGAAACGCGAGATATTATTAACAGTTGCTCTGATGGTTAGCCTTTTTGACTGCGAGATTCTGGGTAAGGGAATGGACATCCAGGAAGATTTCTCGCTTAGTGGCTTTGGGGGCGGCATTTCACACCCAGATGGCAACGTCCCAGCGAGAATAAGGCGTAGGACTTGTGGGGCCGGTGCATCACTGTCATGAGATGATCATTGTCTTTGTACCAGGAGCTCAATAGGTCTAAGGGCCTCGTAGGACCTTCAATCTTGGGCTCCTCGAGAGTACCCCTTTTATCGCCTTCTATATGTCTTGTGCTGATGTAATACTAGTTAATTAGTGACATATACTGTCGCCGAAGAGCTTAATAGTTAGAAGCGATCCCAGGCAGTCGGTTTCAATATTATCAGCATTTTAAAATCTACGATGGATGAAGAATAGACGCTTCCTGACAATTCACAACCTCTAAAAGGAGTCGAAACGAGCATGTAGCAACATCCTTCTGCGCTAGTAATGAAACTAAACTTTCTGCAAGTGCAGTTACCAGGTAGTATATAAACCTTTTACATAGTCCTCTCAAACAGCCTCTTCCATGTCAAGGGGGGAAACAGGCGAAGGCAAAGTCGAAAAGGCAACCAATTCAGGGTTGCAATTGTAACATAAGCATAAACATATGTGCACTGCATTTTTAGCCCCATCGCAGGATCTATCATCTTCTAGCCAACGCTATCCGGAGTTCTGTCTCCGTATCGGGTGATTTCTATTAAATCACTAAGCTAGGCAAAACACGGTGTCAATAATCGACAGTTTGCTTCAGCCTCAGGATTGTGATAGTTGACGGGGCGTGACTTCCCTTGAAGTCTTTCGGCGTTCTAGACCATCATTAAATGCTACGGCGAGCTGAAATATCTCGTGCATCTCCTGACTTTGAACTCGATGTTTCGCTGACGGGTGATGTCGTTATGGCCTAAGGTAGGCGAAGTGGCTTAATATTCCACACTTAGGGCTGCCAAATACTAGTCTCTTAGTAGTCAAGAGGATGAGACCAGTCATGTTCTGCGGCTGAATATAGCCATGACACGCCGACTATTCAGGAACTAAGCAGCTCCAGCTCTCGACATCGCGCAAGGGTCAGGATGCCAACGATACCCTAAACCTGAAGCGGACGTCATCCACCCCTTTGGGACAGAACATAGGTCTCGATGCCCGTTAGCGCCGTGCATCCCCGGGCGGCGCATCATGGGGTTCGGAATAGACTTCCCACGATCCCCGCCGGTGGGATATCCGTGCCCTTGATGAGCTCTTATAAAGACTTCCTAGGCAAAGCCCCTCGACCAAAATATCAATCTCTAACTATATACCCTCGATTTTTACCTACCAAATCGTGCACATACACCCCGCACCTCTCGTCTTCCATAATTCATATCTCTCTCGGTTTACCTTGATACTCAGTCGTAATGGAAGGCCAAACCGGATTTCAGTCTTCGGGGTCCGGTGACAAGAACGAAGAATTCTCTCAAGGAGGATTCCAGCAGACTGGCTTCTCCCAGGGTGGATTCCAGCCTCACAGCTCTGATATTAAGGGCGGAGAGATGCAGCAGACCGGCTTCCAAGCAACAGGCTTCTCTCAGGGCGGATTTCAACCTACATCTAACACGGACCAGGTAAGTCATAACTCCGTATGTCTTTCAAGAGCAGTAAGCTCTTAAACACCACAGAGAAATAACTTATGAACGGCTCTAAAGGTCAACACCGGATTTCAGCCTCAGAACTCCGATGCAAAAGACAAAGAGTTCCAACAGACCGGCTTCCAACACACAGGTTTCTCTCAGGGTGGCTTTCAACCTATTTCCGAGACGAAGCAGGTAAGTTGGAATTCAGCACATGCTTCAAGAGCGACAAATCCTTGAATAGGTCAGCATGATAACTTATTAACTGGTCAACAGGGCATGACTGGATTTCAGCCGCAAGGTCCTCAGGAAGTCCGCGTCAACGCCGCGGATCTTATTGCTCTTCGGGAAGCGGTCGACCGTGCAAAGGAAAGCCTAGCAACAGCAAACGAATTGCTACGAAAGCTTGAATTTTTACCCAGTCGTACCGTTGATGCTAGTCAAGATCAGGATCTGTTTTGAGCATGTGTAGGCCCTTTCCTGGCCGCTTATGTGTATCTCAGTGCGGAGAAACTTAGCTGTTTGGGTACTCAGGGTTGGGTCTTTTGTATGTGGTAGAGAGAGTCAGGTTTTAAACAAGTTGGATCAGCACGAGAAATACTTGTACCTAACATCCTAGATGTGATCCATTATCAATCAAAGAGGAAATACGGCTGATAATATGAGTGTTTTTTCGTTGATAAGGGGGCAATATAGCTATTATATGTCTTATGCTTTTCTGAAAAATAGATGTGAGTTATGATTTTTTTCTAGACTGGCACTGTAATGTATATTTACGACAAGCCAAGGTAGGCCGAAAGAGGAAATCATATAGCATCATTCTGGATATATATAGACTTTCGGGCAGCGATGAAACACTTTCAACCTAAGCTCATGGACCCTCATGTCATGTGGTTTTAAACGCCAAGGTATCTCTGGTCGTGCTAGTGCGCGGGCCTGGTTAACAATAATATTTACAGTAATCAAAACTCGTTTGACGATTCGTTGCCTGCTCAACCCAGGTGCGTAGCATCGACAAGCCGCGGGACGGCTAAGAAACCTCAATGCCAAGTAGCCAAGCATCCTAGTCGCCTTGGAAGCTGATGAGCTCAAAACAATGTCTTATAAGAGAAACCTCACAAGAGGCTATATATCATAGTAGTACCGACATTAGGAATCAAGCTGTAACAATCAACCTGTCTCTCGATCATATGTAAATACTCTCGATTTGCAGTAACGACTCTGGAGAAGCTGCCCTAGATCTAGTATTACTGTACCGAAAGAGGTGCATGGGAAGGATCTACAATTCATACCCTACCAATCGGCCAGAACTTCCATTTCCGGGAAATCTCCTGGTCCTTGCCTGCCCCAATTCCTCCGTAACGGCGGGGATAACTACCTCTGTCAGGTGCCGCGGTTCGTGTAAGCTTTCTCCAATCCGTGTTGCAGGCATTCGGCTTGGCCTCAGAAGCAGAAGCTGAATTGCAACCGGGCATCTTGGCTTGGTATTGCTAATCATCTATCATCGTCTGGCCAGCGTGCTTATCATTGAGTAGCTTGGCAAGACGTTAAATGCGTGTCCCGTCCGCGCTGCGACATCTATTTACAATGTCTCGGTTCTCTCCCCTCTGCCTCAAATGGTCTGTGGATTGGTAGCGTTGGCGCTTCACCTCACGACTTCTCTTAACTTTTAGCTAGGGTTAATTCGCCAAATGAAGGCCCAGTCACTGGTTTGCGCAGTCATTGCGCTCTCCAGTCCGTCGCTGAGGGGAAATGTCTTGGTTGAGTCTCTGCCACAGGTGCCCGGGGCTGGAAGAAGCTGAGAGACGCTGGGAGCGATCAATTGATCAAGCTCCGCATAGCTCTTAAACAGCCAACCTTGACCAATTCGAGAAAGCCTTGTAT
The DNA here is from genome assembly GCA_004123355.1 of Amphirosellinia nigrospora. Taxonomy (NCBI): domain Eukaryota; kingdom Fungi; phylum Ascomycota; class Sordariomycetes; order Xylariales; family Xylariaceae; genus Amphirosellinia; species Amphirosellinia nigrospora. The sequence continues at coordinate 966,805 of SCHM01000001.1, forward strand.
GATATCTCGAGCCCCAGCATGCGCTGTATGGACAGCACTTGTCGCGCGAGGAGGTCCAGGAGTTGGTGAAGCCCACGGAGGAATCCACGGCCGTCATCCTGAACTGGCTACGTTCCGCCGACATTGGAGACATTGAGAATGATGGTGAATGGGTCAATTTCAAGACGACCGTATCCAAGGCCGCCGATCTTCTTGATGCCGACTTTGGTGTCTACAATCATGTTGGGACAGCTAAGGAGAGCATTCGAACCCTCAGGTATGTTTTCAGAGACCTCATACTACCCGGCAAGCGATAAAATAAACCAGCGGACTCACAACCTTATAGCTATTCTGTCCCCGAGAACATCAGGTCTCACATCACCATGATTCAGCCGACGACTCGCTTTGGCCAGATCCGACCGCAGAATGTACAGATCAGTCACGTCATTGAACAAGGCGAGCTCCCAAACTCGATTCAGGAGGCGGCCAAGATCCCGACTCAGCAGCTCAATGTCACATTCTGTAACTCGACCATTACACCGGAATGTCTGCGTGCTCTCTACAAGGTCGGCGAGACGCAGGCTGACTCTAAAACCACTGGCTTTTTGGTGTCGCGGCTACTTGGAGGTATGTACTGGTGCCATAATCCACCCTAATGTAGCCAATTCTAACAACACACGCCATGTAGCAATATGCGAAGCACGACGCTCTCGGTAACTAATGCTCCTCAACTCTCACATCATAAGCTCGGATTTCTGATCTCTCCATATAGATACTTTTCGAGCAATGGGCGCCATATGCCATTGCGCAGAACTTCACCACTGTTACAGTTAACGGAGGCTTAGACAACCAGACCGACACTGTCGACAACGATGTCGAGGCGAACTTGGACATGCAATATGCTGCGTCCCTCGGCTTTGGTCAGGACGTTGTGTATTACTCGGTACGCCGCTCGCTCAAAATTTCACCGTCTAGCAGGAAACTCACCTGACTTCGGTCAGTTGCCAGAGCATTGCTAACACCTATCTTAGGTCGGAGGCCGCGGCCCCTCGTTCCTGATCTCGAGTAAGTTCCGATATGTTAAGGAGCGAGCCATTAAACTAACATTGATAATAGCCAACCGGATCCAAACGATGTAGGCATTGTATTGACATGAATATAGCACCGGCACAGCTAACAGAGTAACCCAGGTATCAAACGAGCCCTACCTAGAGTTCCTAACCTACTCCTGAGCCAGCCCAACAACAAGCTCCACACTCTCACAACATCGTATGGAGAGGACGAGCAATCGGTACCGAAAGAATACGTGAAGAAGTGTGCACCTCTTCGGGCAGCTTGGAGCGCGCGGCGTCTCAGTTCTATTCAGTTCAGGAGAGTGAGTTTCCATGCTTACCTACTATCACAACCCTAAAACTCACAAGGCAAAAACAGTACCGGCCCAGGCAGCGCGTGCCAAACGAACGACGGCAAAACACCACGCGTCTTCTGCCGATTTTCCCGCCGCATGCCCGTATCTGACCTCAGTAGGCGGGACAGTCGGCGTGGAGCCTGAGCGCGCTGTATCCTTCAGCTCAGGCGGGTTCTCTGATATCTTCCCGCGGCCTCGTACCAAGACTCATCAGTATCCGAGTATTTGCAGAGCATTGGATCAACCTTTGCGGGCTGTACAATACCACCGGGCGCGGATTTCCCGACGTGGCGGCGCAGGGGTCCAATTTCGTGGTCATCAGCCAGGGGCGCGCGATCAAAGTGGGCGGGACATCGGCGAGCGCGCCTTCGCGGCTGTCGTCTCCTACTCAACAATGCCCGTCTGAGTAACGGCATCCCGCCTCTTGGGTTTCAACCCCTGGCTTTACGCCCACAAGGATGCCCTGACGGATATCGTCGACGGTGGCAGTAGAGGCTGCACGGGTCGCGATATTTACTCCGGTCTCCGGCTCCATTCGTTCCTGGTGCCGGGTGGAATGCTACCGCGGGCTGGGATCCTGTCACTGGCCTTGGCACGCCTTTGTTCGATAAGCTGCTCGCGAAAGCTGTGCCGAGGTTCTCGTTGCCTGCTATTGGATCGTCATAAGGGAAGCAGAGAAGAGAAAAGTAAAATGATGATTAGAACAGTTACTAAGATGTATTGCTCGCCATTGTATATCTAACATCAAGTAGACCATGTGACGTATTCTCTTGCCAGTGAATTTCGCTACCAAATTTATTGTAATTTACTCGGAGAGGACGAAAGGTAGATTCACATATACTAACCACCTAGGGGGGGGGGGGGGCAGGGGGGGTTAGGGGGTTACACAGTTTCTTTAAATACACAATTATGAAACTGCACTGCATTTTAAGTCCCCAGCCGGAGGGTAAAGAATACTCAACACTGTAGAAGAAGAACTGCTGAAGCCTCATCTGTCAAGGTATAAAAACCTAGAGGGTCCGTCTCCTAGAAATGCTAGGATATCCAAACACCCAATAAATTTCACTGTATTCTTAGCCGCACCGCAGTGCCCGCCCCCTCTTTATTCTGGATGTAAGAAATATCTTTTCATCCTTCAAGGTAGACTTTTCGCAGGTTTCGTGAACTGCAACTGCTAAACATTATCCTGCAGGTTGATTTACTAGGGGTACAACATCAAATATAAGCGCTTAATTCTTAAACGTGTTTGCAAGGGATTATCCTATTAGTTACCATGTAAATTCTGGGCCGTGCCAATAAGTCAGTTGGTTATCTCTTCGCCGTACTATCACGTGAGATGTTACACGGCCCAAGTTAAAAAAGGGTGTATAGGGTCTGAGGCTACTGTGACGATACAATCCTGTCTAACGGGTTATTCTTCCAGCGTAGCACAACCTAACGAAACAGCAAGACAAGGTCAAATACGTGACGTAGATAGGTATAGAATGAAAGAGCGTATGGTTTATTTGTATTTGTGCGTAACGAGCGACGTGTCATACTATCTAAGCAAAGTACCTACGGTACTTCGCGAGGTGAGTTAGCACATTAGTTGGGCTGTATTGTATATGTAAATGTTGAATTTCAACTGCAAACTGTAATGCGCCCCTGAAGGGACGGCATACTACAACCGCGGGACGACAGCCGGGTTGTTCGAGTCTCTGGAGTACCAAGACGCTTTGATATCACCCGTCTTCTAGCGCTCGTGCGTCACGCATATTCGCTTTAGCTAGTGGGATGATAAAAAGCTGGATTTCCACGTATGCGGGTTGAAAAAGGGAAGCGGTCGGTTGATCGCCCTTCTTACCATTGCATCGGGTGTCATGCGTGACACATCGCTGTGAACGGGACAAGAAAGTTCTCTGTCGCTGAGACTACCAATGGTTCAAATCTCCTTTTCATCTAGCCAGTCGGGCTGTCGCATGATTATGAACCCTCCCCATCAAGAGCTACCATGGCAATCTGAGACACAGACCGCGGTGGGTGGTTTCTCTCGCAGAATCGCTGATTTTGGCACGATAGTTCCGAGTGTTACCTTCTCTTTGGCTTTCCAAATGACTTCTGTGGATTTAAGCCAACGGCAAGGCGCCCAGCAATGCGTGCAGAACTAGGTCATGGTTCAATTTCCGACGCTTGTCCTTGGTCCGCGCAACTGCTCAGTCAGAGGTCACTTTGCGGTGCGAGTTAACCTTCTCATGTGATGAGTTGTCGTGTGACGACCTTCACGCATGTTTGCTGTTAATACATGGGGAAATCAATCAAAGCCACTGCCGATTTGACTAGCAAAGGCCGTGCTGACGGACTTTTCGTCATCGTCGACGCGGCGACGGAAGCCATTTGTATAGCCAGGATAGCCAGAGTTTTCAGCGACATGCTGTCTCAGACGATCGCTATGAGTGTAGGAAGCCGGTCGCGCACGGAGAGCGTCCAATCCGGCTCCTAAGCTTGCACCACCTTGTCCGACGCCCTTGCCGCCAATCACACTGGAGGTGGTGTCAGTATACTCCGAGGTGGCAACGCTCTCGCCGGCAACGCTTTCGGTGCCACGACCGCGACTTTTGTTGTTCATACGGCCGTTTGATGTAGCGTTGAAGCCAGGTAGACCAGGCCACTGCTCCGGATTGAAGTTAGAAAACATATGGGGGAAGGCCGTATTGCCCAGGCCAGCGCCACCGAGCGCAGAACTATGGAGACTAGAAACATCGTCAGGGATGTAAGAGATCATGGAACCGGATTCCATGTCATGATGCCGACCCTGTCCATGGTGCGGAGCGTAGTTGCCGCTTCCACGACCGTTTGTGTAGCTGCTGGAACCATACGATGACTGTTGAGCACGTTGACGGAAAGTGTTTTTGGGGCGACTAAATTGAAGAAGCGAGGTTTGGAGATTAGTCAATGGTCCCTCAACTAGACACTTGCGTTCCTTGAAATGGATAAGGAGATGGTGCCACAGATCATGCTTAGTCAGAACCTTTGGGTTACCAATAATGACAACGCCATACTTAGCACGTGTGAGGCCAACATTCAAACGTCGAGGGTCTGACAGGAAACCGATGCCTTGGTTGTCATTGGAACGAACACAAGACAAAACAATAAAGTCCTTTTCTCGGCCTTGGAAAGCATCCACCGATGCGACCTCAACCTCCTTATAAGATTCCTTCTTGAAAGTTCCTGTGTTTTGCATTGTCGTCACGATGTAACTTCGTTGACCCTCATACGGAGTGATAACACCGATATCACTAGGACGCACCCCAGCTTTGAAGAATCGCGTGACAATCTTCTCCACATTCGATGCTTCCGTTCGGTTGAGGTAAGAGGTGCCTGATGCAGAAATTTCCTCATTGCCGAGGTTGGACCAGAACATCATAGGCATCTCGGCAACAGGCCAGGGAAAGTCTACGTCTTTGCGAATTCGACTAGGTGCTGAGACGCCGTTCTGCAAAGACCCTTCGTAGAACATGTTCGATGGAACTCAGAAAGGCACGGATGCATACGGTACTGGATGTTGAGTCGAATAGGAGTAAATCCTAGCCGGACCAAACGCTCAAAGAGCGACTGGTTCAGCCCAGCCTTGGCAGCCTTCTTGTTCATGATGACGGCCCCAATTGCTTGTGGTCTCCGACGAGAACAACCTGCTTACAACCGAGAACAAGAGGAATCATGCACTCCGGTTCGGCGGACTGGGTAGACTCATCAATGAGTACGTTGCGGAACTTCATCTTCGCCAGACGCGGATCTCCGGCACCAACACATGTACAACAGACGACGTCGGCATTGCTGAGTATATCCCGCTCAGCAGCTCGAGTCAGCTGCTTGAACTTCTTCTCATCTTGGCTCGACAGCTCTCCGTACTCTCCTTTCAACTGGGACAGCTTCATCAATTCCGGGTTGCTGTCGAGCATACGGACTTGCTCATGAAGAGCCAGAAAGCTGACGGAAGATTCTACGTCCTCACGAGACTTGGCGGTCAGTCGAACCACCTTGAGGCCTGTGAGATTGATACGTTCACAGAGCTGATCTACCGCCACGTTCGAAGGGGCGCAGACGAGGACCTGTCCATTTTCTTGCTTGGCAAGGTGATAGATGATGGTGGCCGAGGTGACCGTCTTTCCCGTGCCGGAGGACCCTGGATAAGACTTAGAGGTGTGCTGAGGACGGCCTTGATGGCGCTAATCTGACTGCCGTTTAGCTCTGGCAGACCGGGAGCACTGAACTTCTTAGGTAGTGTGGTCTTCATGGGCCCGGCGGCGACCTCATGGCCGAGGAGCTTATGGAAAATATAACCGGAGACGCTGAACTCGTCTACTGCAAAATTTCTCATGGCGACTTGCATGCGGTCATAGGAGGTAGCCTTCCAGACATAGTCGGCTGAGAAATTGTGAGTGCATTCAGTTGGGACAGACTTATCGTTGCCGGTTTTTCGCAGTTCTAGGGTTACCTCGTCGGACTGGTTGTTCGGGATTTTGATGACGTATCCAACACCCTCCCAAGGAGGGCGTAGTTCTCCCTTGTACTTGAGGCGCATTTCGTCGCCGACTGCCAGCTTCACGTCACCAGACTCCAATTTGGGGAAGGTAAAGCTCGCCACGTGCTTGTTATTGAGGCCCACATCCCATCGAACAATCAAACCATCCTCAGACTGAGCCTCTTTGAGTTTCTTGTCGTAATCAGACTCCATCTTGACTAGTGGCCCAAAGATGTTTTGGTACTGGTAGGGATCTTCGTACTTCAGAAGGACAGGAAGGGGATCGTCGTCGATACTAGCGGCCTTCTCCAAGTCTGCCACGGTAGCATTCGCATCATCCTTCCACATCTCCTCCAACTTGGCAATCTGCGGAGGGGTAAGGTGTCTGGCGCGGAGTTGCTCAGCGTCGGTAGGTGCAGAGACGAGCCAGCTCAAAAAGGTACGGTCTTCGATCAGGGGTTGCCATCTGGAGATATCCCAACTCATATCCTTGGACGACGAGGTGGCGGCGCAAGGTTGACGGCATAGGAGGACCACGACGGTATCGGACTTGGCAGGGATGAAGCCAAGAAGGAAGACATTCTTTGTGCCGCAATTGTAGCACTCGAGGGTGGTATCGCCGAGAGCGGATTGGGGATGTAGCTGGACTTCCTTGTGGCGAGCTCGAACGAGATGGTTGACGATATGCGAAGAGCTCGCGTTGCCTCGTGCGCTGCAAAACCATTTGTTGCAGGCAAGACATTTAACGACGGAGCTCGGCGAGTGGATGCCGCAGTACGCGCATGCGTGGGGAGGGAGGGCCTTGTCCTCCTCGGGGGTCTTGATGGCGAGGCCCTTCAAGGCATCGACGGGACGCTGGCCATGCTCTCGTTATCATCGTCATCGAAGGCCTCGGTCTCGTTGTCGTCATCGTCGTGCTGGCGGCGCGTGCCGCCCAGACCACCCGGCCATTGTATTTGCCAAAGAGCAGGCTCTCATCTGGGTCAAGAGTAGACATGTCATCTTCGCCAGCATTAATAGTGGTGGCAGAATTGGAGACAAGGTGATTGCCCAGATGGGTGAAGGCGTCCATCTTGCTCAAAGCGCCGTCTAACAGGCGGATCGTCGGTTCTAGGCGATGAAGGAAAGGTAATGGGCAGAACGCTTTGTCTGGAGGGGGAGGGGTCGTGGCCCAGGGCTGGTCCTTTCAGGTCCAGTAACTTTATTGTAGCGCCTAGCCAGTACCTAGGTAGGATGTAGGTTTAGTACAAGAGTTTAAATTAATCCGTCTGACGGTGTTGGTGGCGCGCTATTGTGTAGGTATTGTGCCGTGCTTGAGATGGGATCGGGGATCTTGCGTGCGACTCAACTAGGTGGAAAGCAAAGATCACATTATTGACAAAGCGGTCGAGAATCGGAACAAAGAGCGGTAGAGCTCTGTGGTGCGGATGAGTGAGGTGCCAGGTGCGGTGGCGTTGACGTTGTTGTAATCGAAAGGGGAGGGAATGGAAGGTGAAGGTGAAGGTGAAGGCGAGGGATGATTTCACTCGCACCACGAGAGATGGCGTGGGCGTGGGAGGGAGGAAAGATTGCGATCCCGCGGTTCGTCGCAATTCAGTGTTGGAGGATTGATTCTCGCTTTTTTTGGCCGTGTCCGGTGGCCCGCTACGCAGCCTGCCGCATGCTTTTAGGTACATTGTGGCCACTTGAGGCCGCTAAAGCAGCCTACGCAGCCTATTAAAGCACCCACAGCCCGCCTAGATAGGCTATAATAGTAGGTCCATAGTGGGCAGGGTGGATCCCGGCTAACCAGGTGCTCGGTACTTTATCCCCGATAAGCCCCGCCAAAATTTCTTGAACGCCTAAACCACGGACTGACATAGTTTCTCGATCACCACCGAGCTGAAATCACCCAATTGGACTCGTGATAGTCTGCTTCGAGTACTTGAATTTCCCACGCGACTTGTTTTCCTCCATCTCATAAACACGACGCGATGATTCGCAAAAACGCCCGTGCGAGGAGAGACTTCCTTTACCGGAAAGCTATTCTCCTTCAGAATGCCGAGGTGTCTGAACGTAGATCCAAGTTGCGCGCCGCCCTCGCCAGCGGCCGTCCCCTCGACCCGACCATCGCGAATGATAAGACCCTACGAAAGGATTTCCAATACGATGAATCCACGCAGGACCGATCCATCCAAGAGGAGCTTGAGCTGGACGATGAATACCAACATCTGTCGGGTCTGGTAGACCCTCGGGTTCTCATCACAACATCCAGAGACCCTTCGACGAGGCTTCAGGCTTTTAGCAAAGAAATCCGCCTCCTTCTTCCGACTGGAATTCGTTTGAACGTGGTGGCACCATTCTTCCTGAGCTCGTCAAGTCTGCGCAGTCTGCTGGATTAAGCGACGTAATATTGTTGCATGAGCACAGAGGCCACCACTGGCCTCACCTTATCACATCTCCCATTCGGGCCCACAGTCTCATTTTCCCTCCATAATGGTTCGTATAAAAACCCCATGTTCCATACGACCCAGCAAGTTTTATTAGCCGGGACTTAGGAGATCTTGACTAACGTACCTACGTACATGCAGTTGTCTTACGTCACGATATACCAAACACCATCCGCGGCACAATAAGTGAATCATATCCCCATTTAATATTCGAAGGCTTCTCTACGGTATTTTGCCTAATCACAATCTCATTGAAGTCGTTCTAACCTCGTGGATAGCCGCTTGGGAAGCGAATTATGAAAGTCCTCCAAATATATGGCCTCCCCGTGAGGCAACTACCAACAAATCCCTTGGCTCCAGGGTGATTACGTTCAAAAACATTGACGATACGATAGAAGTCCGTCACCATGTCTTTGTACAAACCAGGTAAGCATTTTAGGTTGTTCCACCTTTTTCTCCTGCACATGTTCAAGCTACTTTGGAGATGGGGCTGTCCATGGCATTTACTAACTCCGCGGTTCTGTATAGTTATGATTCAGTTGAGTTGAGCGAGGTTGGACCAAGAATGTCGATGAAGCCTTTCCAGATTCGGGCCGGGTTGCTAGATCAGCGGGATGGCGATGTCGAGTGGGCCCTCACTAATTACACGCGGACAAGCCGAAAGAAGAACTATCTTTAAAGACGACATCTCATCACTTATCAGGACTTCTTAGAAATCCATAATGGCAAGGCGAGCCCTGAAGCCCCTTGCATATATGGTGTGAAGCATCAGCCACGAGAAGTAGTCTTAGTCGACTACTAACGAGAACTTCCCCAGCTCAGCCACTCTCAAAGCATACGAGACCTCAAACAACGGCTATAAAGCAAGGCACCGAAGCATCTCAAGACTCCAAATGTAATAACAGGTAGAGCTTATCATCAGGAGATACAGTTCTGCAGTGAACTTCGGGCCCTCAGCCTAATCCTTAATAAAATCCTTTATGGCGCTCGATGCCTACGAGCCCAGTAAGGACTTATCAGATGTAGGGGCCAGGCTATCGGTTTCCAAACTAATTTGGTAAGCTGGGTTTGAGGCTGGAAGTATCTCGGGAAAAGTTTGGAAGCTACAAGATTTTAAAACTTGACGAGAAGCTGAGAGCACACTTCTTGAGAAGAATGATTTGAGCTCAACAACAATATCGAGAAGAGGCTACTCATGTAGTTGATAGGCTACTTGGAATTAAAATATACCTCAGATGGTATATGGGGCAAAAAGCCCAAGTCACACACCCCTAGTAGCCATATCATGTCACAACTCGCATTTGTAGGTTAACCAACCGGGCAGCCTGACGGTGTTATACTGAACGTACGTAATACGGCTCACAGAAGCTTCACTACTTCTACTTGATACACCCTATTTTTAGAGATCATGGCTGGCAATACTCTATAGAAGCTGTGGAGTTTGGGATGTGGAGTATGGAGAACTCTAAGGCTGTTCAGGGACTTGGGGTGAGCTGCCTAATAGGGTTAGTCCCTCATTTGGTCAGTCCAAGCTAGAATCCATTATAGTATTCTTCATTTAAACCACCCAGATGAGAGTGCTATAATTCAACGCCTTAGCTACCTAGGTGCAAGTACATATTTAAAGCAGTGGGCAAATGGTAACTGCGAATAAACTATCAAGTGTGGCAAGCTGCCTGCTATCACCTATGGCAGAACTTGATGATTCAGTAATGGTGCGATCATGATTTTCATTGAAGAGCCGAAATGAGATAAGTTGCGGCGCAGATCAGTAACGGAGAACCAGAAAGGCAGGCGCTGCAGGGATCCGTTAATTAACGTCATCCCACCCATTTCTGACCCCTTGGCAAATTGCAGGCTATTTTTTTTAGAGCGGCATACCAAGCCAAGAGGCTCAAAACAACTGAAATCCATCACTAACCCAGTCGCTCCACTTCATCAACTTCCAACTTCCAGCTCCCAGCAGCCCTACTTTGTCGCGTGAAAACACATCCTCTTACAATCCTACCAGGCTGTGATCGGGGACCAATTTTCTTTAATCCCGACGAGCTCGAGTATTCACGTGTTTTTCACCTACAACCAGTAGCTATGTCTTACAACAACACATACCAGCAGAACCCTTCAGCCGAGCAGGGATATGGCTATGGGTACGAGGGTCAGGTCAGTACTAACAGAAGCCAACATTCCTCCGACGACGACAGTCCTCCTAACGATTAGTTTCTATAGGAACATGAAATGCAAGATTATGGCCAGCAGCAGCAGCCCGTAGCGGGACAGGTGCAGACGCTGCCCCAACAAGAGTTCCTCGGTCGCATCGACTTCCTCCGTAACGAGATCGGCACCCTCACGTCCAATGTCGAAGCTATCGCGTCGCTGCACCAACGATCGCTCGCCGATGCTGATAGTGGCGGCGTGGCAGTGCAGCAGCTCGAGCGCATCGTCGCCGAGACGCAGAGCCTGAACGCCGGAATCCGCGACCAGCTCAAGTTCCTCGCCAATGACGCCAACCGCACCGTCGACGGCAGCCGCGCCGTCAAGGAGCGCCAGGTCAACACCATCAAGGCCCAGTTCGAGCGCGAGCTGCGCAGCTACCAGGAAGAGGAGAGCTCTTTCCGCGCCCGCTACCGCGACCAGATCGCCCGCCAGTACCGCATAGTGAATCCCGAGGCGAGCGAGGAAGAGGTCCGCGAGGCCACCGAGGCCGACTGGGGAATGAGGGTGTCTTCCAGACAGCGGTATGTGTTTTCCCTCCCTACACTTCTCTGATTGCACCGTCCCACTGAGGAACTGCGTCGCTAACGCGCTTTTGATCCAGCTTCGCACCAACCGGACCGGCCAGGCGGCGTCATCGGTACTCGGCTGTCCGCGCCCGCACAACGAGCTGCAACGCATCGAGAAGACGCTCATGGAGCTGGCCAGCCTATTCCAGGACATCGCCGTCCTCGTCGAGCAGCAGGAGGTTCCCGTGATACAGGCCGAGCAGAACGCCGAGAACACGACCAAGTACATGGACCAGGGCAACCAACACGTCAAGAAGGGCATCATCAGCGCGCGGAACGCCCGGAAGTGGAAGTGGTATTGTCTACTGCTCACGATCATCATCATTGCTGTCGCGGTCGGTGTGGGTGTCGGTGTGACGCAGGCCGCGAAAGCGACCACAGGGAAATAAACATAAAATGCCCAACATTGATACGAATGAAGAGGGATTAAAACATTCCACCCCATCCAGGCGCCGAACGGACAACGCGGAAACCGCAGACGAACCTATTCCTCTACCACACACTCGACGACGAAGAACTCTTACTAGAACACTATATTTAATTCTCATTTACTTTGTCCCGTTTTATACGATTCATCGTCATCATCTCCTCCGCATTGATTGGACAACATCGACCGGAACCGGCACAGTAGTAGACGGAAGGACAAGGGTTGTCGGACCGTCCTTCTTCATGTGCACATTGCTTGTGTATATTTGCCATGTTTTTTTTGTTCCTGTCTGCCGCGTGTCTGTATAGGGGCTGAAGGCACGTTGGATCCGGGACGTATTACGGAGGATGAACTCAAGCCAGACAGAATGGCGGGCTGGCGGACATCTTGTTAGAAAGGCAGGCAGGCAGGCAGGGTAGTGCGGTAATGACATACGGTGATAATTGCATGCAAACAGTCTTCGCGTTCTTATGTGTCTAGGATTTGTTCTTATGACTGACTCAATCCCAGCGTGCTTTATGAGCTTGCTTAAGCTCTTGTCATATAAATGATTCAGATGAGTACGAAATGAGGTGCGATGCGATATTATTTGCCTCCACGTAACGAAGTGTCGTGCCGGGCTATCTCCTCTAACCACCCGACTTCCTGCTAACGCAATAAATATTCCGAGTTAATCCCACTTCACGCAATCAATGGTATCGATCAAGCACCGATCACATATAGCATCTACACATACATCCACCCTTCTCTCTCTCTCATTTTTATAATCGGCACCATGTGGAGATTGAAATTTATGTCCATCGTCGTATATGTACCGACCTAGTCAATCTCATTGCAAATAATACACTGGTGCTCTCACATTAAGTTAATTCATTAATCAATGAATTGTACAATCGTGAGGCTTAAGTAACTCCTGGTCTGCATGCCCAAAATTGAAAATCGAACCTTTACCAATAACCAAGAGCGATGGTAATGGCGGGGACTTCCCTTCTAAATGAATGCTCTGGAGTCTCAGTCTTTATAATCTCATACGACTATCAAGAAAAGTCGTTCGGAGTTACTTCAGAAGACGAGCAATTCGGGTTCCAGACAGGATCGTTACCGGAGGAGCTATATGAATGATTCCAGTCTCCGTCCCAAAATTTAAATATCAGCAAAGGTCAATTGTGTACACATAAAACAGCTTCCTAGCTCTCTTATTTCTATTGCGTATGTATATTACGTATGTATAAGAAGGCAGAAAGGTAAATATAAGGAACCGTCTTATATCTGTATCCACACACACATCTGAATTTCATATATATCATGAACGTGTAACCATTGTTGTCTAATTTAGCTTTCGTACGACGTACTTAAGTGCTTGTGGTTGTAACTTGGGTGAGTGAGTGAGCGATTGATTGATCGAGTGAATAGAAATAATACTGGTTTTATTCTGTGAGTATTGATGCTTTTAAACCGCCTGCTATTTCGAAAAACCATGTGCTGGAGTTAAATACAACATTGTGGGCCGTAAGCTCTTGTCCTCGTTACTCATTACTTCGTTACTCTATACCAACACTCACACCTCAATGTCAGCTCTCAGCCACTGCAGTCTGAGTGGTATCAACACTCCCACGACCCATCTGGCTGGCCATGGTCAACCCACTACCTTTCCTCGTTGAAAGCGCCTTCTGCCACCTCTTCAGATCCCGTCCCGGGGCCCCATCTCCCTCCAACCCAAGATCTCCAAACTCCGGGATCTCGGCATGGTCGCGCGTGGTGCGCATGCGATGACACCACGTGACGCACTTCTCCTCGCCCTTCCGATTCCCCCCGCGCCGTCGAGCCCCACATCGTGCCTCACCGCCGCCGCCTCGTCGTCCACGAGGGGCGTCTGGATCGGGGTCTCGAGGGTGCCCGAGACGGGCTCGAAGAGGAACTCGCCGCCGACCTGCTTCTGGTCGCCCGACTTGGTCGCGAGGCCCGACTTGACCTGCCGCAGGCCCTGCACGATGCCTGAGACGACCGTGTGCGCGACCGTCTTGTTCTGCAAGTAGGCGGGCCGCGGGCCCATGCTGAGGGTGCGCACCATGCCCAGGTCCGCGTACAGCCGCCGCGTCGGGTCCGCGTACACGGGGAACGGGCACCCCGTCTCCCGGACGTAGTGCTCGATGAGCTCGTGCGAGCCGCACCCCACCACGGCGATGAAGGTGCTCACCGGCAGCGCCAGGAGCTCCTCGGGCGTGATGGAGGCGGCGAGGTGCGTAGGTATTCCTGGCAGTTCTGCGCCCCTTTTGTGTTAGTGCGGGTTGTCCTGTCTCTATCGCCCTCTCACTCACTCAAAAGTCACGTGGGAAGGGTTGGAGGGAAAAGCCTTACGCCGCAGAAGAAGTGTCGCACGAAGATGACGAGAATCCGCCGCGCCACGTTGGGGCCTGAGTAGAGACTCTTGAACGTGTGGAACTTCCCCGCGCTGTCTATGACTGTGTGGTCCTCTACCGCGCGCAGGATTGCTGCGCTTGGGATCTCATTGTTGGTCTCGACTTCGCCCTTGAAGTCCGGCGGGTTGACCTGCTGCTCGTCGCCAGGGGCCAGAACGGGAGCGGGAGCCGGCGCGGTGGTGTCCGCCGGTGGCGCGTTCATCTTGAGCTGACCTTTTCTTTGTCCCTGTTTGAGCTGCGTTTTGATTAAGCGTAATGCGGGAGGCAACCCTCTAAAACAATATTAAAAAAAAGGAAAAAAACGTAAGTTATGGCTGAGAGGGTATCACCAAGTCGTATTAGGAAAATGATTCGTGCGAATATCGAAATGCGGTCGCGGACTTGAATTCATAATGGCATGAAGAAAAGGAGAGAAAGTCTGACGAGGTCAAAGAAAGTTGAAGCTGAAGAGAGAATATGGCATCACTCACTTACACCCAACCATCTGACCCAAACCTCAAAGGTCCTAGCGCGCTGTAGTCCACCTCGACTAGGGGCTAGCGATGTGTTAGGCACGCTATAATAATGCAGATCAGCCAATCAGCTAGTAGCCATCAAAGACCATCTACCGCAGGTGGGCGAAAACAAGCTCATCTCACAGGGCTTTCAGGTTTCAGCTTGTCCTAATGCGAACGGGGTATTGGGCCTTCAGGCTTGGCATGATGTAACATGCCCCGTTCCTGCCCCGTAGCTGGGCGCCGAACGAACGGGGTACGCGGGAGTCTACATATAGACTAGATCTGCATACTTATATGTAGTCAAGTCATCCCCGTAAGTAAATATCATAGCGGTGTTTATTCGTGCAGAAATATATAAGGAGGCACAAAGAACATTAAGTCTACTCCAACCAGTGTTCCCTTATCAGATATTATGAAACTAGGCGCAGCAGCGGCACGCGAACAAAGCAGCATCACTTAAGCCATCAAACCTTGTCCAGGGATCGGAAATGGGATTACTGGTGGCATTTGATTTGAAATCCGGGTAGGGAAAAAAGTATGAGGTAACTAGGTAAAACTTCAAAAGCTTACTAACACATTCAGTGTCGATAAAAATCCGAAATGCATATGCAGCCACCACGTAACGAAAACATCTGCTCCGCCTACCCCACCGACTTACAGCAGAATATCCGGGACCCCACATAATACCAGAGATGATGGAAACACGATTCTAATCTTCACATCACCTCTTGACAGACCGGACTAGAAAATCCTCACACCATGATTCCTTGCCCCTAACCAAGCCTCCCAACCATATCCTCCCCAATGCGCCACGCATCCCACCTTCTACACCTCCTTTTCCATGTCGTCGCTTTGCTTCGGCCAGTATCGGCAGAATGCCATCTCGTCAAACGAGGACTATCAAGGGATCTGTTGGTAACAGGCACCGTCCTCACAACTAAAGGGGCATTGCAAGATAGCACGGTCTTCATACAATCCGGCAAGATCGCCCATGTCGGCGACATCTGCGGACTAGGCACCCGAGGCGGGGACGCCAGCGTGCTAAACTGCACCGGGTCCGTGATATCGCCGGGCTTCATCAACACGCACGAGCACATCGACTACTCGACAGTAGCGCCCTTCCCCGACATTGGGGAGCGCGTGAGCCACCGGCATGACTGGCGCCTGGGCACCCGGAACTACACCATGCGCACCGCGTCCGTGAACGGTAGTGCCGTGGACGCGACGGCGTGGGGCGAGCTGCGCCACGTATTCTCCGGCACAACGTCTATCATCGGCGGCGAGATGGTGCCGGGCCTAGCTCGAAACCTGGATTTCGCCGACGGGCTGGGAGACGGGCTGGACGGCACCGCGGCGACGTACGACACCTTCCCGCTGAAAGATCGGTTGGGCATGATGAGGAATGGCGACTGCGACTATGGCCCGAATGCCATAGACCAGGATACAGCTGGTGGCTATAATCGGTATATCGGCCATATAGGCGAGGGCATCGACCTCGAGGCGGCGAATGAATTCACGTGTCTGTCGAACATGACCTTCGACACGGTTCCCGCGCTCGGCGGTGGGGGCTGAGCACTGACATTATTGCGCCGAACGTGGCGCTCGTGCACGCCCTGGGCCTGACGCCCCAGGACTTCGATGTGGTTGCTGCACGGGGGCCAAGATTGTCTGGTCACCTCGTAGTAACATGTACCTCTACGGAAAAACCCTGAACGTGAGCTATTTACTGGAGGCTGGAATCACGGTTGCGCTCGGCACGGACTGGCTGCCTTCCGGGTCGGCTACCATGGCGAGAGAGGCCATCTGCGCCGCCTCGGCTACGAGAGAAATCTACGGCGCGGAATTATCGCCCAAGCTGCTGTGGGAGATGGCCACGCTCAACGCCGCGATGGTGGCGGGGTTTAAAGACCAGCTCGGCTCCCTGGAAATCGGGAAGCTGGCTGATATCGTAGTATTCAACAACAAATGGTCTCATGATGGAAAGAATGAAGCCGACCCATATGGGCAAGCTATCTTTGCCCCCCAAGAGAACATCGAGCTTGTCCTACGTGGCGGCAAGATTCTCCTCGCGGGCTCTGAGATACGGGACTTGACTTCGCAGACATGTGAAGTTGTCTCTTTTGGGAAGTCAGATAAGATAGTGTGCGTCGCAGATGAATTGGGTGCTTATTTTAAGGACTTGGAAGCTTCGCTCAATGGTGTTTATCCCATCGTGTTGCCAGGTCTACCCCCAGATGAACCGATGTGCGAGCCTGGGCATCACTTGTTACCAGTGTGGGTGGATGGCTAGGAGCTATATGTCCGACGAAGCCACGTCCAGTTGCCGACCTTGCGTAATGTGACCGTGCCCCAATGCCGGATGGACCAGGAGGGGTCCCAGTCATACCCGCTAGTCTTATCTACCACTAGCATTTCCAGAAGGGCGATCTCGATCTCGGGAAGCTGACGTTGTGAACCATGACGACTTAGTAAAGGTCAGCTCATATATAATTCATGTAGTGAATATACTGTGTGAAACTGTGTGAGACGGGAACAGGATCATAAAACACTGTCTCTGCGCCATTGTATCCCTTGCTAGAGCTAGGATACCCAGCAAGCTGGAACGTGGCACTTGGAAATTATTTGGATTTTTTGCGAACCTTTAGCATAGAAATTCATAAAACAATAAGTGTATTTTTAATTCAAGTGACAAGGGTGTCGGAAATATCTTCTTTCGGTGTGTCCCGGGTGAGGGTTGCTATCGGAACCAGGGTTTAACCAGCGGTCAACCGGTCAACCAAACTTTGTACGCTGCACAGAGTGGGTGCACCAAAACACCACACACGTACCTCGGCCCTTTTAAATGGTACTATTTTGCAGTTGAATAACGCAGTCAAATACAAATACCTAGATAACGATTGTTTTCTTTCCTCTAATTTTCCAGACTTTATTTGCTTGCTTGAATCGACTGCGAAATCATAGAGTCTAAGAGGCTCGGGGTAAAAGTGTGGTGTTTTGGTGCACCCACCTTAGGTAATCAAATATATCATGCCCAACGTCTCTGCAACGTCGCCTGCTCACTACCGCGCGCTCAATTTGGTAGAATATGGGGCAAAGTATTCAGCTAACAAGGTGTAGATTAGGTGGGAATACCCGGTACCCCACTCGTGAAGATAATAGATCATGTATACGACGAGAAGGGTCATAGAGATACCATCCGTCGAGTCCCGATTCTACTGTTCGCAACCAGATTTGGGCGCTTTCGTGGCGCGCGCCCGTCAATAACGGGGCGAGACAACGGGGCGAGACAACGGGGCGAGACAACGGGGCGAGACAACGCCGCTTTGTTGTTACGAGCCAGTAGGTAGCAACCATAGTGTACGGAAAGTGTGACTCCCCCCATCCTCATTACCTGCACATAATCTGATTAGAATGGATAGCAAGTTAAGTAACAGAACTAGTGACTGAGCGGTACGTCCGCATTAGAAACACGTATACACTAAATTGGACATCAATATATGGTACACTAAAGGCGCCAGGGCTCGGCACCAACCCGGTTGGAATATCTCTCCCATGCTCATCTAGTGTACATTTCAGCTAACCCCCCCCGGTCTCGTTTCTATAGCTCGCACACGCCTATGTAGGTCAGATCTGGGATCATTAATGAGAAGGAAGATGGAAGCTGTGCACCGTCTGGGAGGCGCACTTCGTACGGACCACTTTCAGAACTGAGGCAGCAACCATTAATACACCCGCTTATGCCCACCGCCATTATCCCCATGTGCCGTTGTATTTGACATGGAGCCAGTCTTCTACCCCTCTTTCAAGACTAACCTTATACAATCCGAGCTATACTATACGCTTTTCATCTTCTGATCTTAAGAGAAACCCACGGAGTCTTTGCCTGACTGAAGAGCGGCACGGCCGAGAACCAGTACTATCATGGGTATTCTAGACCCAGACTGGTCTTTACTGTTCTCTGCTCTCTTCTAACTTACTTCCTTGCCTCCACTTCCTACCAATGGCAACGCCTTCGCCATATTCCCGGGCCTCGTCTTGCATCGTTCTCCTATCTGTGGCTCGGTTACGGAGGCTGGAGCGGGAAACAGTATGAGATCCACAAGGTCCTCGGGGAAAATTACGGGCCACTGGTTCGGATCGGACCCAATGAGGTCAGCACGGACGATCCGGAGACGATCCGCCGCATAACGAGCGCGAAGAGCGCGTATCCGCGAGCAAGATGGTACGACGGCGTTCGATTTCATCCGGAAAGCGACGCCATGTTCTCCATGATCGAACCCACCAAACACGACAAATACAAAGCCAAGGCCTCCCATGGCTATTCTGGCCGCGAAACCCCGGCCTCGAGTCCGCCATCGATGAACAGCTCGCAAATCTGACCACACTGGTCCGCCGAAAATACGGCCGTAAATTGGGTACAAGTGCCGGAGTAGTACCCCTCGATCTTAGCGATGTGATAGGTCTTTTCACTCTAGATGTGATTTCCCGTATTGCCCTCGGGAAAGAATTCGGCTGTCTTGAGGCGGAAAAAGACCCTATCGGCTTTTATGAAGTTATAGACAAAAGCCTGCCTATGGTGAATGTCTTAGGTGATGTACCCTGGGCACGGAACATCGCCTTTTCAAAATTGGGAATTAGATTGTTTGGCCCCAAGCCAACCGACACCTCGGGCCTTGGCCTGATGATGAAGTATGTCCACATTCCCTGTAAGCTCGTTGACGTATGGTTGATCCGTTGGGCTTAGGATTACGAACGATGAGGTTCGTAAGAGATATACTGGGGATGGCAAGGCCTTAACTGATATGCTTGTAAGTCAGGAGTGGATTCTAAGTTTAATTATCATGGATGTGAGCTGATCGGTGTGGCACGAAGGGGTCTTTCCGCCGTCACGGACTCACAGAGACCGAATGTCAGACCGAGGCACTATTCATGTTTATAGCCGGCTCCGAGACATCTGCAAGTACGCTTATCACAACATTGTTCTACCTCATAGCGACACCCACGGCGTACCAAAGACTTAAGACTGAGATGAAGGCCGCGATCGAGAGTGGGAGGGTCTCGAGTCCCATCACAAATGCAGAGGCGAGGGAACTGCCGTATCTACAGGTATGTCTCTTTATCATCCTGACTTGGTTACTGATTCGTGAACTTTGTGCTCGTTCCTGCCCGCGGAAGACTGAAAACTCTGACTTCTCACAGGCTGTCTTGCACGAAGGTATTCGTATACGTCCAGCAGCTACCGCAACATTTGGAAAGGAGGTGCCGCCTGGGGGCGATACAATCCACGGCCACTTCGTGCCCGCTGGTACAACCGTCGCTTCGAACCTCTGCTCGTTAATGCGTTCCAAGGCCCTGTTTGGCGAAGATGCCGATATCTTTCGGCCGAGAGGTTCATCGAGGCTGACTCGGCAACCCGTGCCGAGATGCAGCGCAACGTCGAGCTTGTATTCGGTTACGGCCGTTGGATGTGCGCTGGCAAGCCTATTGCTTGGATGGAGCTCAACAAGGTCGTGTTCGAGGTATGTCATACGACCTACCTTTAGCTTTTAGCGCTATATTGGGGAATGCTCGTGGCTAACAGTCTGCTCGACTAAGCTTCTCCGAGAATTCGACTTTCAAATCTACGATCCCAAGGCTGGGGTTACGGCGTTGAGCCACGGCGCTTGGTTAGACAAGGACTTTGTCGTCGCCACTACCGAGTCGGATATGTTTGCCTGACCTACTTCGACAATTGGTGTCGGGTGGGAAATAGTGAGGGTCTTCTCTTTTATATGGGCTGTGAACTCAGCGCGGTTTATATATATGAAGTCGTAGGGGTAACAGATGGATAATAAAACCAGGCACAGTATGCTAATAGATAAAGAGGATAAACTTAGTCGCTTATGTTAGGAAGAGACAGTCATTAGTATCAAGATAGAGCGAGCCGTGTGGTGCGGTTCCTGGCCCTTGTCTGTCTGCTCTGCGCTGGCCTTGTCCCATGTAGCAAAACTATGACTTACCTCTAAAACTAGGTCTTTTCGTCAAGCTTAGTCATGTATTGCCCATTAAAGACAACCAAATGAGGCCAATTCAAGCAATTAGAAGCGAGCCTCTTCGAACACATAGAGTGTAGATATCTTACCTAGCAAGACTAGACCTTCGATGCCCCTTTGCCATCACAAAAGACTAAGAGACTTTGAAAATCTGTAAACACTTTTGGTTAATAGTTTAGAAGGCCTTATTGTGTTACTCTTTAATAAAATACGAGATTTTGGTTTATGTAGCTAGATGGCCTCGTTTTTTTTTTTTTTTTTTTTTTTTTTGCGTCGAGTCCCTCTGCTCTTGATCACAAACCCTTATGACACTATTTATAGCAGTGAAGACAGAAACAGACATGATGTGCAGCTGGTGTGTGGACATCCATGGGCAGTGATCACATGGAGTAACAGCAAGACAACTCTAAATAATCATGATAGGACCGAGCTCTGCTTCGTCACTAGGAAATGACAACATTCATGAAATATAGCTTTGGCGCGAACAGGCTTACGTGGTACGGAACGGTAGGTTATGCGCAACGCTCGATTTGAAAAGAACTAAAGCTGCTTATTCTACGGAGTATTGTAACTATATAGTATTTCATCGCCCGCTCTTGACTGATGTGTCGCTTCTGATCACATCGGGCCGCTATCTTCCTAGCCCTATTTCTCTCTACTCGTCATCTTGCACATCGATGACCGTGTTCTTCCACTGGCGAGCCTGGATCTTACGCTTGAACATGATATCAATCTCACGGTACGATCGGCCCTTCATCTCAGGCAACCAGAAGTATGCCACGACGAAACAGAAAAGACCTGTGCCACCCCAAACGTAACCGCACTTGCCACCGAGGTTTGCACCCTGCGATATGTTAGCAGTTGTCACTATAGAACTTGGTGGGAGATGAATCTTACGGTTGGGTTTAGTAGATAACTGGACAGGAAGATAAGAGGAATCTCAACGATGTAGTACGAAGCACGTCCGATACCAGTCGTGAGAGGTCTGAGACGGATAGACGAAGTTTCTCCGATAATGACCCACGAGGCGGGCGCAGGTCCCAAGGTAAATAGAACCGAGATGATAAGACCCAAGCTCGCCTGCGCGTTAGAGGCCGCGACAGAGGCACCAACGGAGCCTGCAATACCGAGGGCGATCAGTAGGACGACGTTGAAGGCCGAGCCCCAGAGGTAGATGGTACGGCGGCCGAGGTACGAGGTAAGGATCCAAGAAAGCATGACGAAGACCGTCTGGAGACCCGAGGTAATGAGACCGAGGGCAAACGCAGTGTTCGTGGTCACGCCGGCCTCTGCTCATGGATTAGTATACAAGCTCACTTAAAATCATGCCGGGCGACTTACGCTCGAAGAAGAAGACGGCCTGATTGGCAATCAAGTTACCCGTAAGATTTTGCGCAGCGCGTAGACACCGCAAACGATGGCGGTACGGTAGAGGTCAACGCCCTTGAAGAGTTCGATGTGGTTGGGCTCCTTCTCGGACTTCTCGAGCTCGATGACACGGCGCATCATAGCAACGGACTCCTTCACGTTTAGCGCTGACTTGCGTCCAAGGCGACCGATCGATTTCGCTGCTTCGTCGAGACGTCCCTTTCGCACTAGCCACCAGGGAGACTCAGGTGCAATAAACATCAGTACGGCGAGTGGAGTTGGGAAGAGCCACTGGAGCGCAATGGGAACCCTGGTTTTTTTTCGTTAGCGAAAGACTTGCCTCTGCTAGGGGGTGAGAACGTACTTGTAGGCACTGGAATCGATAACAGGGTTGTAAACGTAGGTGACGGCACCGACAATGATGGAACCAATTGCCCAAAACATCTGCAACATCTGGGTAGCAGGGGCTCGCAGCGGAATCGGTACAATCTCGCTGCAATAGGCCGGCGCGTTGGCAATGAAGATGCCCCAGGGCAAGCCCTCGAGGAGCTGGGAGACGAAGATAACCGGTAGCGACTCGGCAAAGTAAAAGATGAAGATGAAGGCGTTCAACAACATGAGGGCGGACAAGGTCGCCCAACGGTATCCGATACGGCTGGTGATGGGACCAGCGAGGAAGACGCCGATGAGCGCACCGAGCTGCCCAGATACCTGGAGCGCAGACTGCCACGCGGTCGCGATGACCTTCTCGCCGGTTGCGGGGTTGATTACACCGAACTTGTCCTTGAACGCGGGCAGGGCGATGAAATTACCGCAGAGGAAGACATCGTAGGACTCCATAATCTGACGACGGTGTTGGTTGTAGTTCACGGAGAGGGGCAAAAGCAGCTTACAATGGTGGACGACATGACGAAGGCCCAGAAGGTGGCCATGGGGTACGCCTTCACGGCCTCCAGCACGCCCAAGTTGTGTTCCGCATTCTCTGCCTCGATGGCATCCGCCTTGTAGTCGGCGACTCGGGCATTTTCGTCGAGGTCCATTGCGTGTTCCTGTTGGTTGATGCCCTTCTCATTATGGAATTCCTTCTCATCGTGGTATTCGGTCTGGGACCCGACCACTTCGGTTGACGACATCTTGAATGGCTCGCGATGCTACCGTATTACTGGGATGGAAAGCAAGACGCCAGGCCAGTCGGGAGGAATGAACAGGGCGGCCGGGTGCTTTTTATCTCATCTGCAGATCTCGACCTAGCGTTCTAGACAGCTACTTCGGCCTTTGAATCCTATGGCGGGCGCGTGATACAACATGGATCAACGTCTTAGAACCTGGATCAGCTATGGCTCAACACGTGGAAATGATTCGCTGCGCCTATAGAGAGACCGGTGCGAAGGGCCGAATGCGGGACATGACCGAGAGGCAAGGTAAGTACAAGTAGGCTAGGTAACATTTAGTACCACATCCGCTCCTAGGCCTGGTGGTAGATGATCTACCTCGTACTTGAGATGGCCTTGTTTGAGTATCTTGGTATTCAAGCGAGACATACTAATATTCTTAACTTGTCAGAGACGGCCTTGAAAATGAAGGGATATGGCTGAAAAGGTACCAGAACTCGACTATTTCAGGGGACAGAATTCAACATTGGATTCATGTCAAGATACGACGACATTGGGCCGGCTGACATCTCATCTGGTACTTGGATGATTCGGTGAGCGTACTGTACAGACAATACCCCCAGTCCCAGTCCCCAATCCCCAATCCCCAATCCCCGGACTGGTCTCCAGACTGTTCCCCAGACTGCCCCAGCCAGCTGGTCTATGGATCCTGTATGGAGTACTTGTAGTCTCCGTTGCTTCGCATGAGTTTGGACCGAACTACCGACAGAACCTAGGCTCTAAATAGACAAAGTCGGATCCATTCAGTGGGACAAGTGTCTGTTAGCCGACAACACGAAAATACTTGATTCAACCGCGTAAGCGCTACAATAGAGCCCTCAATGCTTAATTGTTAGCCTAGCCCAAAAGAGTATGCAGGTAGCAGAGAGTGCCAATTTGATCACCGCTTCTGGCATCGAACGGTATCAGAAGAACGACCAGGTCAGGCTTTTCTGATCTAGACTTTGTGATCTAGCTCTTCGCTAACTAGACCGCCGAACCAGACCTGCTCACGAAGAGGTGCGGTACCTACAGACTTGCGTGGACCTGACCTACCTATACTGGTATGCCCCATGTCGATCTACTCGGTGATAACGGTGCTCTCGGGGAAAATAGCATGCCTTAAGTATGTAATAGCCGTTGGGAACTCTGCCAAGGCGGCGGGTAGCATTGGCACAGTTGTATTTACAGTAAGTTAAACGTTCAAAATACGGTAACATGACGAGGCGCTCTCCAGTGATTTTAGCTAAAAATTGTGTGTCAAGTGGAAAAATGTAGAAAAATACAAACCAAAACTTCTGTTAGCTTGTTTTTACAAAATAGAGGGGAATGTGAGTGAGGCTTTACGGAACGACAGGACCGCATTACCGAACAGCTTTTCCTTAGCCAGCTGCCCTAGACCTGAACTAGAAGAGTTGGATTCTTTCCATTTCTTCGCGGCAGTGGCTCGTTAGCTCAGCCCCTGGTCTTGGCGATACGGCCAAGAGACGGTGGTAAGTAGGTCCACCAAGCAGAGCAGAGGCAAAGCGGCCGAGGTTGTGCAAAAATGGCCGTCAGAAGCCCGCACCGCCACAACGAGTCTGAAGACACCTTCGTGTCGGAATAACCCGTTACACTATATTAGCTTTGCACATTTTTGCTACGTACTTAAGCATTTACAGTTAGTTTCGCCACTGCCGAAACAGTATTCCGGGTGGGGAGTGCATCATGCGATCTCCATGTTTGTGTCGAACTGTACAACGTAAGCACACATTATGACAAGAGCTTGTGATCGAGCTTTTTCGGAGAACTCAAACTACGCTAGTATATAGGGTGTTAAGGGGATCAATCCACTACATGTTAAATAGCCTCCCTCCCGTCACGAACCTCGGTCCTCACCGCGTCCGGTTAGCCATCTCGGCTGACCAGTAGATCGCGGGTAAGCCGGGTGCTGGAGCCTCATGCAGACCTACGCTCGTATAATTATACCTTATATATGCAGGTCCTGAATCTCGGGATCTGGTCCCAGTCCCTCGGTACGTTTGATCGGGGCACGTGGTTACTCTTACGGGCCGACAGCATCAAGTAAAGTAATTTTCTACTGGATTGAGTATATTTCAATATTCAATCGAACCAGATATTGGTGTATTCGTAAATCTCGTCCTTCGTGCCACTTTCGCTGCATAAATAGCATTGTCAAACTGGACCAACCGCCTTCTACTCACCCTACGTAATCACATTATCTATAAAATCTGAGAGAGTGGTCGAGGAAAGACCATTGCCAAAGTCTCATAACGTTGCAAAAATTGCGATATGCTGGATACCATTGTTTGAACAAGAGGCGTCTTGACGAGCCGAGTGGCCAGACCTAAGAGGCATGTGATATCAAGTGCGACGTGGATCACGGCCTGCACGCAAGAGACAGGCTTGCATTACACGAGCTGGCGTCGTTACTATAATTATACAGGTTTGAGACTTGTTCGAGGCCGACTTACCTCTGTAGTCCCTCTTATCCGAGACAGTTTCACAAAGGTAGGAGGCAGAAAAGATCATCTACACAAATACGTGAATACTGAAGAATGGCTACACTTGTTTGCTCAGATAGTAGGAGAACTTCCCCATTAAAATTGTGTTGCTTCGATCAAACTGGCCTGGAAGCTGAGTCCGAAGCTCGTCGGAAGCTAATTAAAAAAGACGGTAGGTTACGGCACCTAGACTTGCCGTGACCAAATGTCTTATTTAAGAATTCGGTGGACTGAGTTTGGTTCAAGGACAAACATGATGTAACTCATCATTGCTACTGGTTACGCTCCATCGACAGCTCTAGTTTTCGAACGACCTGATAATGATGATCAAACATTGCCTAAGCAGGCACGAGTTCTAGCACTGGCTATATCCCCGATGTCGATCGGACTACGAATATCTCAAGCAGGTCGTGTAGGGCGCGATCCCTTTCGGTCGCTGTGATTCCGTGATTCCAAGGTTTCAGTTGTCGCCGTTACGAAATTTCAAGCCACAACGCTATAATCGTCCTGCCTAGACTGCGACCAACCGAAAGTGATGTAGCAACTCTTCGTCCCGCGTTGAAAGCGGCATAGGATGGCGCTAATAATAGTCCAAGGTTTAGACTGAGATTTCTTGAACTACTCAGACTAACTACTTGCTTGCTCATCTAGAAAATTCACACAAAGTTGCCACACGGTACCGCTAATGCTTGCCTACGAACTCCCCGATCTTTGATGCCACTTCCCAGGCAGACTCGAAGCCTAACAGCTCAGCAGTCAGAAATGTATCGTGAACCCCACCCTCCTCATGATGTACTTCCACTACATTTCCATCAATCTTACGCATCTCGCCCGCCCAGCGCACGATGCTCTCGTAGAACAATTCAGCTGACCCTGTGTTTACAAATATGGGCACCGGCGTCGAGAACGGGTTTCCGAGCTGTGTGATATATGCGTCGGACCGGGGATTCGGTCGGCTACCAGCGTATGCGTTAGCGCCCCAGTGGCCGAACGTTGCTGGCACGAAATCGGTATCATAGTGCGGGTTGCTGCTCGTTGCGACATAGAATGGGTCTATCCATGGTGATAACAGCACGGCGCACTTGGGAGTCGGACTCCGATTGTAGCCCCGAAGTTCTGAAGGTAGAAAAGGAGGGCCATGGCGAGGTTGCCGCCAGCGCTGTCGGCCGCCAACACAATCTGGCTTGCCGGAATATGCATCTCATCGAGCAGGAAGAGGTAGCTGGACAATACATCTTGAAGTGCGGCCGGGAACGGGTTCAGACCGCCGTATCCGGAAAGCCGGTACTGCAAGGAGAATACGGCGTCCGCGCCCCCCTTTTCGAGCAGTCTTCTCGCGATAAATCCGCAGGTTTCGGTGCGGCCATCGCCCTGAACGAAACCCCCTCCATGAAGATGAAGGAATACCGTCTTAGACGCTATGTCTGCCCCGGGCGCTTGCGGATACCATGTCCCTCCAACTACTGCGGGCTTGGTGGCTGCAAGTGGCCCTTTGTAGACATCTCGGGTAGAAGGCTTTACGATTTGGAACCTTGGGCCTTCTTTCCCTGGTTCTAAGGTGAGCGTTTCTGTGATGCCAATACGGGCAGTGAGATCCAGAAGCCGATAGGCGAGTCGGGTCATAAAAGTCTGTTTTGCGCCCCATGCCGCGTGAGGTCTAAAGGAGGGAACTAACGCTCTCGCAGCGAAGTATGGCAGTCGAGCGATGATTGTAGTGACGTAGAACAATTGAAACAGAAGCCTGAAAGGTTGGTACGATACCAACGGGAACCTGTGTGTGCTTGCCATCCCGTTCTGATTATCGCTGCGAATCGCGGCGAAGGTTATGCGATCTCACTTGTTTGACTATGGTATTCGCCAATGGAGAAAAGGAAGTACGGTCAAAACATCCTTGACTCCGGAATAGAACATGTATGACATGCCATTTGTAACCAGTTGAAATCAGGCAGACAACATGTTGCCTCTACCAATCAAAAGCAATTTGGCGACAAAAAGATACAGTTAAGTGTATGTTGCATACTAGCACGTAGAATTTAAGTGATGAAACGAATTCAGTACCGCTCTTTGCCCCCTTCCTTAGCCGGCATTTGGTCAGTAATGGTGGCCAAAAAGGCGGATTATGTATTCCTACGTAAACCAGGTTATTGGCGAACTTCCATGTTGTACTGCATCGTTACTCTGCGACGACATAGCATCCCTGTCTGCATACAGTTGCATACCTCTGTAAAATCACAGTCGGCCCTATCTTGACGGGCTGAATCCTTTAATACCACTCCGTGTCGCTTCACACATGAATCGAACTCAGCTTGCCACCTGCATTGATATGAAACCATTATCCTATTGGCTTTGATGTCGCATTGTGCGAGGAGGCGTTTACCCCAAAAGCCGTTCGGGACCGGCACTTTCTTAGATGCAGGATGCATGCAACAGTAATTCGCTCGCCCAATCAGGTGTATGCACCTTTTACCCATTCATATGACATTATATGTTGATCTTAAGGGGATCTGGACATCTTGTATCTAAAAAATGTAGGTGAAGCTGTAATTATTAAACGCGAATATACTCTCATTCTTGTTAGTTAATCGCCCACTCGCCAGGGCGCGAATGTGCTCAGTAGTATTCATGAGTGCTTATACTTATATATGCATCTTTGGCCAATCAGCCAGCAAGCCATACTTCTAAATGAGGAGGTCGATAGACTAAGAGGGTTACAGCCTCCTCAGGTATGCATCCACTGTCCCAGTCCGATAAGCCCGATGCAACAAGATGCCGAGTCGAGAAGGGGCGATGAACGCTGCGACACCTGATCACAGTTACATTATTCGGTTTCATTGCAGTCGAAGGATCAACCCTGCCGAACCGAATACTTTTAGGGAGCGGTTATAAGGCAGAGGCCAGAGGGTGTCATCGGGACACAAAACTGGGGGTTTGAGGTTTCCAACATACCTGTAATAATTGTGTGTAGTCCTGAAATAGAATCTTTCATCAACTTTCAGGTCTTAAGGCGCCCCTTAGTCATACGCGACTTGTTGCTTATAATCATTGCATTGTGGGTCTTACTCGACTGAACTGTGACCTGCAGAATATCTGCTCGACGGAATATCGTTGTTTACTAGCATTTAGAAGCAAACATCAAATCGTGTAAACTTCCAAATACTTCCCGTCACATTCTACACCTTGATTTGCTCATAACTCAATGTCAAAATGTCTGCTGGACCACCAGTCCAATATCCGCCCGGATATCTCGAGGAGAACAATGGTGGTCGCGTCATAGCTGCTGCTACGACCATCTTGGTTGTGAGCACTATTCTATTCGGGCTGCGACTGATTAGCCGCAGTTTAACAACAGCAAAGCGAGGATGGGATGACCATTTACTTGTCGCCGCTTACGTAGTGCTGATAGGTGTGCTGGCAATCCTATACGGTCAGTTATTTCCTTTCCCTTATTAATAATATCCCATCGCGATTGATTCTGCGGCGGTGGTTATGGAGCTGACTTTTACTCTCAATAGCTGATGTGACGCAGGCTGGCCTGGGTCGTCACGTCGTTGCTGTCGTTATGGAAGACCCCGCCATGTTAACGAAGTTTTTCCTGTTACTATACATTTTAGAATTGGTCTACGCTTTATCCGTCATGCTTTCCCGCGTGTCGGTCATTATTCTATACCTGCGAATCTTCACAGACAAGTGGGCGCGCATTGCCTGCTGGGCCGTCATTGGTTTCCTGGTTTCTAACTGCCTCGCCTCCTACATCGCAGCTCAGCTCGAATGCATGCCGCTAGCGTATACATGGGATAAAAGCATCGAGGGTGGTAAATGCTTTGACCAACTTCTTTGGTATCAGCTCACCACAATTCTGAATATCGTGGGCGATGTGCTGGTTTTAGTTCTGCCCATTAAGACCCTATGGACTTTACATACTTCTGCCGCCAGAAGAGTCGGCATAGCGGCCGTCTTCCTAACTGGTAGCATGTAAGTGTACCATAACCAAGAAAACATTGGCTTCAAGCTTACCAAGTCGTGGCTAGTGGTATCATAGCCTCCTCGGTTAGGACAAGCGTTTTCTTCCTCCAAGCCGATATCATCAAGATGGACCCAACATGTAAGGTCACCCATGGTCAACCTGATAGACCCTCCACCCGTTAGCTAACATCGTTAAGTCCCTGATGCCGCCTTCTCATGGACAGCGATAGAGGTTGGATTTTACTTCTCAGCGGCCTGTCTAATTGGACTACGACCACTCTTTAAGCGTGTCTCAGACCGCATCAAGGGAAGGGACAGTCGATCTACGGGGCATATAGAAAGCGGAAGAACTCCCAACGAAGATGCAATGCATCTGAAGAAGCAGTATAGGAACCCTTACTCGACTATTGATGGTGATGAAGACAGTTACAACATACCCCTTGGGCCGACGGTTTCTACTGTGCAGCATCAACCCGCATCTTTCACATACAACCACCATGATAACGGCATTCGAGTTGACAAGATGTTCCAAGTCACACAGGATTCAAAAACGGATATCGGTACTGCTAGTTAAGGATTAACGTGCCCTAGAGGTCTAGGGTAATGTAATAAGGGATAAGTGAAGGGTTCGTCTTGTACTTCTATGGTTTCATGTGTTTGTCCTGACAATATTCGCCTGAAATGTTTGATCTAGTGTCTCTGGAGATAGAAATAAAAGTCTTTAGCCATTGCATGTATATCCAGTGACGAGACAAAAGTTCACCTCTACCATTCTCTTTAGTAAAGCAGTATTTAAACATGCAGTAACTGACTAAGTAATAGACAGCCGTAAATCTTGGTAGGCGGTGTCGTCCATATGCAGCTTTTACATCGTACAACCTGGTGAATGAGTTTCTCCTTCCAACTGGAAACCGCAAGCGAATAAGCTTAAGGCAAGAAATAGAATATGAGTTTTTGACTGATGATGAACTATGACAACCGATCGGCAAGGGGTGGTTTTTACTGGCTAGTGCACATCACTTTACTCTATCTCGTTTTGATGTTTAACATGAACGGGTGTTACTATCACATGGATGACCGAGGTTGTCGAGAAAAATCACAACTATATTGTAACGCGTTGCTCGACAAGTGTACCTCCTTTCAGAAATGTCTAAAATACGATCATGAATTTTCAAAGTCAAAGCTTCGCCTCTGTGCCCTCAAGGCTTTCAGTCAATGCCAACTTTGCCTGCCGATGAAGCTTTCTCGGCGGCATCGATCCGCTTTTGTTCGCTGCTGCAGTTTTCTTCCATCGACTATTCCACGCACCATCATCATTCTGCCTGATATAATATCCCAAGTCAGCCGTGGGATCCCATTCCGTCTGTGAGATCCCGTTACCCAACCAGTCAAACCGATTACCAGAATAAGTGAAATCCCAGTCTTCCCAACGTGGCTCGCGGATCGCCTCCAGATAGTGCAAGGTGCTGCCAGGCCAGGTGGTTGGGACGCGGCGCTGTCCATGATTGTTGTGTGAGTTGCGGCAGTCGCTGGTCCACACAGTTTGGTCCATGAAGTTTGAAACATGGGCTAAGAACTCGGAACACACATCCTTTTTGGGGGCCATGCTGTGAATTGATACTTCTGTCTGATATCTGTCAATGAGTGCGCATATGTAGTCGGCTTGCGCTTCAATGGCTACCATGGTTGGCCCATTCGAAACGGGAGTATAAGGGCCTAGAAATGTGAACAGATTAGGGAATTCGGACGCTCCTAATCCCATATAACCCGTAATCGTATCCTTCCATTCATCCTGAAGATTTCGGCCGGACGGTCCAATGATTGGATATCTGGGAACGTAGGATGTATCGAACCCTGTGGCACAAATGATTATATCGCCAGCATAGTTAACACCGGTCACGGTGGTTACCCCGGAGGGTGTGAATGATCCGACGCCACTGTGAACGACTGTAACATTGTCCCTTTTCAGAGCCTTTAACACCATCACTTAGCTTGCAAAACATCAATCGGGCAATAAATTGATAGGGGGTCGTACTTTGACATATTTGAAGCCTGAAGGGATAACTCGTTTGCACCCAACTTCAAATTTGGGGATGAGCTTGTCCTCAAGTTTATCATCGTTGAGAATATTTCTCATTTCACTTTCGAGCAGGTGCTTGCATTGCTCTTGGAGAATTGTCCCCTTCATGTAAACCGCTGTTGTCTGGTTAGATTTGTAAGACAAGCATATCATTGCGGGAGACATTAAACATACTGAAAATACTGTTCATAGTTCTTTCATTGTTTTGTCGGAGCTTGAGGAGAGTGTGCGGCTCCCTTTTAAACTTAGCAATCTGGTCTTTTGTAAACTCTGCCTCTTCGGTAGAAATATCCGGGAGAAGCCACGTGGGCGATCGAATGAAGATTGTAACGTTTTTTACTAGAGGCTGGATTGCCGGTAGAATTTGTGTTGCAGAGGAACCTGCGCCGATAAGCAAGACATTCTTGTCCGCGAGAGAGGTATCCGCATCATAGTTGGCGCTGTGAAGGATAGCCCCTTGAAAATTTTCTCGTCCCGGGATAGATGGAAACGAAGGGTTATTCAAGTATCCACAGGCGTGAACTAGGATATGGCCCCAGTCATGAAAGACTTCTCCTGTTGCTAAATTTTGGATTTGGATTTCCCAATGCCCTTTGCTATCATTCCAATGAGCACTGTTCACAAAATGAGATAGTCTCATGTATTTTCCAAGACGGTACTTTCGTACGAAGTCTTCAAAATAGTTCATAATTTCATTTGCTCCAGCGTAGACCGACGTAAAGTCTGCCTTCGGCTCAAAGGAGTAAACATAGTTATGCGAGGGCACATCGCAAGCACAACCTGGATATCGGTTCTCATACCAAGTGCCTGCAACACGTGGGTTCTTATCGTATATCTCGAGAATTGTTAGTGTTAAGAGATTTCACGAGCCTCGAAAATATTTGGATGTCTCTTACTGTCAACTCAAGTTGTTTGAATGATCGTTGTACCTTATAGGCAAGGCATATGCCCGATGCACCTGCCCCTATACATAACACTTTGACGAATCGTTCGTTGTGGATAGCATCCTCTCGTTTCGGATCCATCAGGCCCGTCTGAAGATGATGTCGGATTTGTGGTGAGAGGGCGCTCAAAAATTTAAAGCGTCTTCGCTTAGAAAAGACAAGAATGAGATACTATGTGCTGTGTAAATCGATGGAAACGTATAGAGCTACTCATTATATCGTGATCCCTTTTACAGTGCTTTTTATGACTCCCCAGGATAAAGCACGTCTATGTATACAGCTAGAGACTAGCCTACGATACGAAGGTGTCTAGACTTTTGCTCAATAATAGCAGGCGGAGATTATCAAGATTTCGGGATCCTGACACATCAAACAGTAAGGAATGGGAGAGTGCTGCGAGGCTCGAAATAGAGTAGGCTTTGCATTCAATGGGGAATACAGATTGATCCTGAATCGATGTACCGTTGGATGTGGATTGAGTCGGCATTAGTGACCGGTGGCAAATTATAACATGATGATAAAGAGGCCGAAAGAACAACCGGGAATTACGGATATAACCTTTTGATATTCACTTGATGCCTCGCAATATGATGGTATCAGAATACATCTGATATGATAAGTGATGCGGTGTTAACCTTAGTTGTGGCGTAGGACTCCCGAGAGAAAACCCGAGTGCGATGCCAAGAATTCCCATCAGATGCACTGCAACGTTATCTCATCACATGAAGCGTTCCTTGGTTCTGGCTCTCATGTAGCTGTAAGCCGACGTAGTAACCTAGGATTCAGCTCTGCGGATGTTATCCTATTTCGACTTGTCACTGTAACATGGAGCGTGAGGATGTAACCATTCATACCATCTCAGTATCATATTAATTTGGCTGCGTGGCTTCCAATCCCAACTCAGCCATCGTGATACCAAACATTAGCCTTAATTTATCACATTGTGACGGCGGATTGTGACGATTAAGTCATGGCGTCCCAATCAAGGTTTTCGAGGCTCTTAGCCTCATCCCGACCGCGACATGGGGGCGAATCCTACTATCCCATAAGCAAGGTGCCGACGGAAGGATCACAAGTACCACACAGAAAAAGAGGGGGTACTACAATATTACGCACGTAAGAATGTCCTGCAGCTGGACGAAGCCTAAGCTAGTGCAACCGTCCATTCACATGCCAGCTCGGTCCAGAGCATGGTCACGATTATTTCGTTATTTCTACAGGTGTGATAGGAATGTTATTCTATTGAGCGGGAAAATTTATCAATCTAGATCCTACAAAACTGAAACCACCATCGCATTACATATTCGGCGTTATCGGCAGCATTGCCTGAAAAGTCGCTTGCCGCGGGTTGAAGTAAGAAACAACCCGGAGCTCTCCACCCGCTTCAATTGAGCATCCCACGTAAGTATGTAGACCGCTACGTCGAGCTAGAAGTTCTGGCAGACTGACAAAAGGTTAGTGTTTTAGCTTAATGTTGCGGGGGCAGAGGAAGTTGGCGCATTTACTAGACCTACAAAGATGTCTTGATAGCTCTTGTGTACCCGGCCGTGTACTTCGCCCCAGAGGCGTTGGTGGAAGAGCACATATGCCCCTGAAAAACAGAAAGAATCGTGTTCTCACTTTGTACATAATGGCGGACTGGCAAATAGACCTTGACCTTTGGCTTCATACTACCATACCTAAATTCTACGTTGTATAAAATCCCACCTGTTCGATGATTAATCATGGGCAGCATAGCGTTGTCTGAAATGGGATCGAGGGGTCGGTCGAGAAGTGCGTAGTAGATCATTCTCAATCGTTCTAAGCCTCGAGCTAGGTCATAATTCTGAAGTCGGTTTCCGAGGCTCATGGTGTCTTTGATTGATCGATAGCTAGTATTGCGGTTCCGGAAATAAATCTTGAAGCGGGATGAGGCCGGCTCGACCAAATCAATGCCCAGCATCTCTAACTCGATCGGCGGCGTTAAGGGATCTTTCAGGTACTCTTCGAAAACCCCAAGGCCTACAAGCTTTTCGGGTGAGCTGTGTGGAGCTGCCTGAATAGAACTCAAAATGACATCGAAGTTGCTGCATTTCATCGCCTTCGCTAGGAAACCTGGAAAGAAATAGGCTTTTCCCACTACGCTCGTCTCGTTCAAATCAAAGGCATAGAATTCTTTCGACTGATGCCCTTCTATGGAACCCTGCGCGGCGTCTCCGCTAAGCCGTTCTTGAAAGTGCCTTAGCCAGTCTATCCCCGGCTGTGGCAATATTCGACTGAGAAACTCTCGGAATATTGTTGCGGCGATCTTGTTGTCCGGATCTAGATCTGTTCCTCCGTCTATACCAATTGGTTCGACTGAAAATCGTATTTTAGGGGGTTTGTTTCCCCCTTGCCAGTCCCAGCTTAATTCTATGGGACTGTGGTCATCTGTCATGAAACTTTTCCATTGACGCGCCTCGGACGTATAAGCTGGGCCTAGGAATGGTGTGATATTTTGAAAAAATTTCAAGTGACGATATTGTGCCTCAGACGAATAACTTGCTTCGTTCAACAAGGCGGCGAGTACGTATCCACATCTTTCCCACCAATACAGCGCGTGGTAGTCGAGTCTCGGGTTATTTTCCAATTCCACCTTTTCCAGTGCAAATGGTTTTGTGGATGGTTGGTAACGCTCTGTTTTCTCTTGGCTAGCGGAGGTGAGAGCGGAATTCTGAGTTTCGTGATACATCGTAGGGGATGAGTGAATCAGTTTCTTAGTAGAAAGTAAGCTTTGAGTAATAGCTAGCTTAATTTGATAGAAGATCGAGGACTAGATATTAGAGAGTTCTTAAGCATTTTAGAAGCGTGATAGTTTTCTTCCTATGAATCCGGATTTTCCCATCATAGTTACATATGATACTTGACTAGACATGATTTGGACCGTGACTGCACTGCCAGCCGCATTGCCCGATCTCCGCCCTGCCGCCTCAAAAGAACATGTATTGGCTTTCGTCGAAGGATCTTGAATGTGGGCGCGTTGTTTTGGCCGGTACGACACATAATCATAGGCCCCGGAAGTTCTAAATCCGACGTTACATCTAGGACTCCCACTACTACCCTCCCTACATATAGTTCCATTGGCAGGAGGATGGAGCGCATTATGATGAAAAGTGATGTGATTATAGTTATGCTCAATGCAACACACTGCCGTAAATGCTTGTGGCCTGCTGTGCCGCTGTGTGACCGGCTTCAGATAGAACAGAGATCTTATTTTAGATTGCTGTCGCCGTTCGACCAAATCACCAGTCTTGATTCATAGTTACCGACTACGCTCTAGTGTCTACCTCCAAGTCGAAGAAAAGATGTCGCTTGTTGTCTACGCCCTGTTGTTGCTGGTACTGGGCTGCTGCCTTCGGCTCCTTATGACTCGCTATCAAAAGTTTTTATCTGATATCCCCGGCCCATTGCTGGCGAGCTTTAGCAATGCATGGAAGTTCGTAGCAATATTGTACGATGACATGCCCGGATGGACGTTTCGAGCGCACCAAACATATGGCGACGTTGTCCGAATCGGCCCGAATCATATTTCATTTGCCAGCCCGAAAGCATTTCATGTAATCTATGCTACAAACCAGCCATTTGATAAGGTATGTTGATTCTGCTGCAGAGAAATCAATCATTAAATGTTTGAAATACTTACCTAACTGTTTTCGTAGTCAAATTTCTATGAGGTGGGCGCACCTATTTACCAGGATGAGCCGCTCGAGAACCTGTTCTCCCTCAGAGACGCCCATTCTCATGCCTCACTGCGAAGGAACATCGGTAGGCTATATACAAAAGCAGCTGTCTTAGACTTTGAGCCCCAAGTCGATAGCTGTATCGAGCTATTTCTCAATCAAATGCACAAGCTTACGACGGATGGGCCTGCAACTCTAAATATGTCTGTCTGGTTACACTTGTTTGCGTTTGACTGTCTTGGAGAAATCAACATCTCTAAGAAGCTTGAATTCCTCGAAACTGGACGTGATGTCAGGGGGTTAATAAGTGCTTCAGACAAAATATTCTTTCTAGTTGGACTCGTAAGTCATATCCTCCCCTGAGCAAGTTAAGCAAGGCTAAAAAGATAAAATCGATAGCTCACCCAGGCGCCTCTCCTCCAGTGGCTG
Organism: Amphirosellinia nigrospora; assembly: GCA_004123355.1. Taxonomy (NCBI): domain Eukaryota; kingdom Fungi; phylum Ascomycota; class Sordariomycetes; order Xylariales; family Xylariaceae; genus Amphirosellinia; species Amphirosellinia nigrospora. The sequence continues at coordinate 1,003,415 of SCHM01000001.1, forward strand.
CTGAAGTTTCTTCGCGCCTTGGCTCCAGTGGAGGAGGCAGAGCCGATCTTGAAGGTGCGCTGATATTAATACTTAGGGGTCATTGAGTACTAACAAGTTCTTCCCCAAGCTTACACTAGATGAAGTTAGCACGAGAGAGAAATCACCAAAGCGCCTGAAAGACATGCTATCCAAATTCTTGGATCTTCGCTCAACTCAACCAGAGAAGATATCTGTTCGAGAAATTACAGCTGCTGTCTTCATTAACCTGTAACTCTATCAAGTACCAGTTATCTTGATCACGACTGATCTTTTACTAGTACCGCAGGTCACGATGTTCTAGCCATCACACTAAGGGCAGTTTGGTATTACCTAGCTCGAAATGGCCGTGTTGTAGAGGCGCTGCGTGCGGAAATAAAACATGCTGCCGAAGACACTCCGCTGTCTTCTATGTTACCAATGGCCAAAGTTTCCAAACTTCAGTATCTGTAAGCTATCGCCGATGTCTTTAATCTCATGCAGACTGTGCAAAAGTTGACTCTCCGTTTAGAAACGCTGTAATTCAAGAGACATTACGAGTGCACCCAAATACAGGCACAATTATCGAACGGAAAGTTCCGCTTGCTGGAGCTGAGATCGACGGCTATTACTTCCCCCCAACACGATTGTAGGAGTCAATGCCTGGGTCCTACATCGCAACGAACAAGTATATGGGGAAGATGCTGCTGAGTTTAGACCGGAGCGGTGGATTGAGGCCAGCGACAGTCAACGTTTGGAAATGAGTCGTTGTCTGTTCTCTGTAAGGCGCGTCTTTGAACACTCTGTTTACCATCAAGCTAACACATCTCGACAGTTTGGTTCCGGTGTACACACATGCATTGGCAAGAACATAGCAATGATGATTATTAGCAAGGTATTAGTTGAGTTTTATCGACGGTACGACGCTGCTTTGATGTTCAATGCTGATGGGCAAGGGTGGAAGGTGCACGGGAGTTGGGTAACTAAGCAAACGGGGATGAACATGGAAATCTCTAGATCACTCAGTTAGAAAACACGTGTATATAGCGGGAGGATTGTCTAGCATGATATAGTCAGGGATAATGGTATCTGCTATGTATACTCCCCTTGTGTGCAATAGAATTTCAGGTCTCTTACAAGCATATGGGATGTGTTTGATAGTGAATAGGAGGTTAGACATGTCACCTATTATGAGCTATGAAACTTACCGGAAAACAAAGCCTGTAAAACAAGCTATTTTAATTCTCTGTTTGAAAACATTTTGAGAAAAAAGACCTTTGTACCCCTTCTCCTTTACGTGCAACCAGGTTGGATATTTTGATGACTTGCCTGAGAAGGCTGGCGGCTGTTGCGGCGGGTTCAAATGCATTGATCTAGAGATTGTGCTAATTGATGACATCCTAGGCCCTGACTCCTCCTACATGTGGCCCAAGAACAAATATGAGCCAGGATAGGAACAGGAATCGTTTGGTTATTATTAACCAAGCTTGCGACACATTTAGTTACATCGTGGGGTTTCGGCCAGCAGTCGCGTCACCGAGGCATAAGTAGGCGTTATACGTTATAGGGCGCATTTCACGGGATCTAGTCGTTCTAGAGGCCATCTAGTTCTTTTTAGGTATTCTCGGTCAGGAAACACTTGCGTTTCAATGGACTAATAGCGACGTATTATAATAATACCTAACAACCCTATCACCTTGTCGACCTATCAACGGTTATTAATCGGGCAAATGGTCATAATATATCCTTCTAGCCCTATCTTCTTACGTAACTTTTATTGCCATTTTTCCTTTTCACTTCCTCATTACCTCGCCTTAAATCCACCACTACTTACTTTCCACCTCGTTATTCATAGTTTAAAATAGAATCTCTCGCTTTATTTTGAGATAGGATATCTCGCTCGAAGAAACGGCCCATATGTTACTCAGATAACGTACTGGGTGTCGTACTGGGTGATATTAAGAGTTGTGTGGTCTTTGGGCGTTCAGTGTGCTTTGTTGCCTCAGTCTCTGAGATTTCTGTTGTCCCAGCAGAGGGTTGAGGATGATTGCTAAGCGTTTTCTTAAGTTCGCTATCGTCACTGCTGAGCTTAGAAAAGCGTGAAATTTCATGAAGAGGAGACTCGGAATTTTGACTGTCTTGGATACCATGGGGAGAAATTGAATAATCCCTGAAATACGCTCGAGTAAGGGGACAGCCTGAACAATTGGGACAAGAGTTGATCAATATGCGAGTCCTCTGATTCTCATGACCAAAAGTCGCGCGCAGAAGGATCACCGTCCGATATTATGTCTTTATCGGTTCGCGTGTCTATCCTTGAAAGTTTTGCCCAGCGGGCCATCCACTCTATCTTGCCGTCGGGGATGAAGACTTCTTTGAGTGCTGGTCGAAACTTACTAAGAAAGAGATAGTATCGAAGAGCCAACCATATTGCCGACGAAGTCAGAATCGCGAGTATGGCCAGCAGGGCCACCGAAGCTTGAACCGTGTCCACCCAAACACTGACTATTTTGAAGCTAGGAAATGAGCGTATCGTGTTCACTGAGGCCATATACACCTGATAGAATCGAAGCAAATCTTCTGGCGTAGGCGTTGACACAGAGAGGTTCTTGCTTCCTGCGGCCTCAAGTGTATAAGTGGAATATTGCGAATATGCCTGCATGATTGCAAATGTGTCGTTGGTCCAAATCCACGGAATAGCGTCCTCGTCCGCCACTTCGGTTTTTCTGGTGATGTTGCATTCGACTCTTGTAAAACTCGCACTCTGGACTGGCCCAGTTGGTTTCCATTCCGTCGTTGCTGCCTCGCCGGTGTTCACGAAGTTGGTTGCTTTGAATTCTCGCACGTGTAGTGCTGAAATGCACAATTGCAAAGTTTCTTTGTTCGTATACATTCGGCCCTTTATTTCTGGGTCAGATTGAAACAGAACGAAAAACATGGCTTCCTTGAAAGGAACAGGATCTTCGACCTTCTGCCAGCTGTTGAAATTAGCTTGCATCCTGTACAGTGATGAGTTCAACCAAGATCTGTCGAACGTATCTCGGAAGGCGGGGAACGCATTGACCGGGTCGTAAAAGGTATAGTTGCCAGATGCGATCACGTTATGTAAAACAGTTTCAGGGGTGCTTTTACACGTCATCGTCCAGGTCGGGTCCCATTCCTCGGCGTTATAGATCCAGGCAGCCGTTGATGTCGGCAAATAATCAAGTAGTTGATTTTTTGGGAAGTTTGCTTGATCCAGGCTGAAGATGGTGTCGTTCCATAAAACGTTGGCCAGAAGCAGGTTGCCAGAATATCCGCCGCCTTTTGTCGTCTGCAAAACCTCAATCCTCTTGTGGGAAAGTCCGCGAGTGCTCCTCAATGAGTTCTTCGATATGGGGCCAGCAAAGGTAGATACGAGTGTCAGGGTAATAATTATGACAAATTGAAGGAGCAAGCACCACGTCTCTCTACTGAATACCTTCGACTTGAGCAGGGAACAAAGCTCCCAACCCTCGCTTGGGCTAGAGATGACGCATACGGTGGGCAGAGGAACGCCTATCTTCCCCCGTAATAGTTTCTCGCTCCCTTTTTGCCACCAAAACCGAGAAACTGACCATATGCCGAATGTGGCAAGAACTGAGAGGAAGACGTTAAGCGCTGCTTGGATAGTTTCCACGTCCCATTTGGAAGAGATTGTGGCCCAGCCTAGTAACATGCTGGGTTAGGCTGTCGGCGGTTGATTTGTTCCGTTCAAGCAAATAAAATGGTTCGGAAGGTGACTGTTATAAAACTTCAGCTGGGATGATTAAGATGTGATGTTCATTTTTAGCCTTGGGGCTTGTCTTTTCCCGTTCTATTTATACTAAAGCAGTCTCCATGTTTCCATCATATTATCCTCAAACCTGGAAATTACACGCCAATCTAGTAAACGTAATACGGAACTATAAACTGCCATTTCAGAGAGAGTGAAGTTCCGCACTATCGACGATCAAGCAGGTGTATTCGCAACACCGCCTCAAAGGAAGAGCTGTTCTCATAACTCAACTGGTTCATCAGCCCCTGAAAGTAAGCTAAGCATCAAACTTGTTAGGCCTCATAAATTAGTTAAAAACATAAGAAGGCTAGAAGATTACTAAGTATCGTCGGCCAAGAGCTTCGGTGGCTGCTCAGAGCTAGTGACTTGCACCTCTCGAGGCGCAATGCATAAAGAAGTCTCCTCATGACCGAACACCTCATCTAACCTCTTAGCCTTTCGGTCAGAGTCAACTACTAATGCTTCTCGTAGGTACCACGTTTCCTACACAATCCACAACTCTTCCTCTATTTGTTCCATCTAGTTCAGAGGTTATTATCATACGTTTATCTGTACGTCAGAGTACGTCAACCTACTTATCTGCACATTCAATCACCTATACGCTCATGCTGATTTCATAATGAGCGGTGTGACAATTTATTAGCGAAGACACGAACATATCAGATAGTATAGTAGGTATTGTAGTCGATCAGAGATCCAATCCCGGGAGGCTAAAAAGTATAAAACGGGCCTGCGCTCAGAAAGTGGAATTGTACTTAGCCAATGTGACTCGAAAGGGTCTATTGTTCCCTATCTCTATACAATGTAACTTTACCTCTAATAATAGCTAAATCTCAGGGCCTACAATCACTAGGTAGCCTTCTTTCGGTTGGGCTGCGATTGTATCTAGGCAGGCGTCCGGGCTCTTGTGATCTATGTCGACCAATAAAATGGAGCTCCCTGGTTATGGGTTGGGCAATGTGACTTCAATTCGTTTTACTTGCGAATTCTTCGAATTTTAATTAACAAGTCAAAAAGCACCGATTAATCTATTATGTATTAGCCATCAGTATGGGTGATTTCTTAGGTTCAAGGTATCCACCACGAAACTTCCCTTCTACATCATTACGACCTCAGGCATCAAGGCCAAATACGCCACGAAATCGACACCCCTGCAGCCTTTCTAGTTTCTCTTACTCCTTTGTATCTTCTTTGTTTGGTTACTATAATTGACCTGGTCTATACCAAATTTGAAGTTGGGGGTCAATACCTAAACTACCCCACACTTGCATCAGTCTTGCGATGAAAGCTAGCCGAAAAGGAGCAAGCTCTCTCTAATACAAGTACGAATGTCCGCCTGTGTGTCTGCCCTTTGGTGCCTTGTAGATATGTCAAATGAGAAATTTTTTTAAAAAGAAAAGGGGGGATAGGGGCCAGTTCCGATCTTAACGTCATTCTATTGCTGCTTCGGTATGCAGAGTGCCCGATATGTGCTATTGTACTGTATAAAGTGATCTTGGAGTAGTGATCTGCAAAGAGAATGAAAATCAACCTTTGAGGGTCTGAGAAGGATTAGTATTGGCTGATTGGTGTTGAAGTGTGGCACACCAAATAGACGTTATACCATAACTAACGCATTATCAATCATCCACGCGGGGTAGGAAATCACACCACGTCTTGCAAATAACTTTCTTGGGGCTGTTGCATATGCTGTAGTTGCCAATCAGGCCCTGCCACAATATCATCACTACCTAACCCAAGGGCAGCGTTAGCAAATGCACTTGTAGTCCTTGAACTCTGGGCTAAAGCGGCCACCCCTATTTATTTCGCATTCTAACTTCACGCATATTTATGCCCTTCCCCTCTTGCGTGGCTCAGAAAGCGGCAACAGAAAATCCTTTTCTCTAACTCACTCTGCCTTCGGAAGATCGGCTCAGGTCTGGTATTAGACCCCCAACTTTACTACCTCTCAGCAAGGCTAACTAGAGCAGACGACGATACGCTTCGTGCCCAGCCATTTCAGCACATTTCAGCAATGCCCGAGGTCAATAAAACCCGACCTTGGAAGGCTGTGTGGCCGCCGACAGCTGACGAAGAAGCATCAATCACAGCCTCGATGCGACACCTGAGAGGCAAAACAACAGCGGGTCGGGAGGCAATAGCGGTATTTACGGATTCAATGAGAAAGACGAGATAGTTGGGCCGGCCAAGGAGCCCACCACAGACAGTGGTGAGGTGAAGAAGTGAAAAAAGTGATTTCCAGCTTGCTGAGCTTGCTATTGGAATGACAGCAGCCACTCATCTCTTGCAGTTATGAAATCATACCGTCTCAGTACTAGTTCATTACTGCTTTCACCGCCTCTCGATTGACTATTGAGTTTGTGTATGCCTTGTTTGTGTCCATTGGCAAGCTGTTGGGCTTCTTCGTCAATCTGTCATGCGTGATCAGGCGTAGAACAGATAGGCTCTTAGCTCAATGCTAGCCCTTAGTGCTGCATCGTGATCCGAATTCGGGTTCCTGAAGCTTGCGTGGGCAACGCCTTGCGTAGTATGATTAGAAAGTATTTGAGATTGCCATGCACCTGGGGACAACGTACCACCAGTGCCCTCGGAGTCTATTTGACGAAAGACAATGCATTCATTATACTCCAGGTCTTTGACGTAATACCAGGCATGTCTTGGGCTATAATAGAGCCTCATGTTTTCAATATACCGGTTGGGGAAGACCACATCAGCAGGGACTGTCTCTGACTCGTGATCGATTGTGCGTCGGTCACACAATCCCAACGGCCAGTCATTTCCAGGTCCTTGGAGTGATTGCCAAACGCTGAACTGGTAAGATGAAGAGTACGAAAGGGTGAAGTCAGGGGAACGTACTTTACAGTTAAGCATCTGGTGAAGTTTTTCAGATCAATGTCGAATGCCGAAGCTAGTCGCGTAGCCGAGCGCGGAGTATAGTCTCACATTCTATGAGCTGAAAGAACCATGGGAATGGCTGGGTAAGCTGCTGACCAATATGTACTGCTGTGGCAGGCTGCACAGTGTCGAAGCCCTTGTCACTTTCCCCGAGAAACTGTGCATCGCGTTTGCGGTACTGATTAATCCATTATGAGCTGCCAGCCCCATGAGGCGATCTGGTTAAGGTGAGATCACATACTGTATGCTCTAGGATCCTGATCTCAGCCACATCAGGAAACATCTTCTCGAGAAGTCGGCGTACGACGGGATAGTACATGCTCTCCACTTTATTGTTGTCTGTAAACTCCGAGGGTGACAGGGGGCACTCGGTATTAGCTATCGCGAAGCCATAGTCTTCGAAGTCGTGAGATCCTTGAACCGCTCGGAAGTTTCGGATGTTTACTGTTCGAGCCTCATTAACCGCGTTTGTATGAGGGAAATCCCCCCTTGCCTGATACCTCATCTCATATGGTTGCTCATGTTCCCACTTGCGTCTCTTTCGAGATAAAGAATCTCGGTTCTCACATCACCATTTTCGCCGACACAAATTTCCGGTTCCCGGTCCATACGTGCGTCTTCTGCTCTTCAAGTTTAGGGCTCAAAATATACGGGTTGGTACAGTAGGAACTTTCTTTAGAATCTGGGGTAAAAGGTTCACTAGAAATATTGATTAGCTCATGAGTCGCGGCCACATGATATAGTATTTGAACTGGTGGTGTGTTGATCAAGCACTGCGACCGGTAGTATCATGTACATAGTATGACAGGACCAATGAACTGATGTTAATATTGGAGTTTCCTGCAGCTCAGTCACACCTTTGGGCCCTGTCAGGTAGTCTGCTGCTCACGCGCAAATCTCCTGTCCACCTTCAGTTCCAGTCTACAACCTTCAATTATAATACTCAGTACCCTCAAATTAGGCATAATCGAGCGACGCCGATTTAACCTCAACGAGCTGCTGTTCAATCATTGTTTAATCGGACTACTTGGTCTTGGCTCAGTTAGCTTATTTGCTTTGTAGATCTAGCTTATCCCACTCTGACTAGCGTACCCGAAAGTATAGTGGGGTTCAGCGAAGTAAGACAGGGGTATGTCTTAACGACAATAGTCGCGATACGCGCGCCCTTATACAAATTAAAGGAATCTGTAGCTGGTGATAACTGTACATAAGAAGTACGAGGATAGGAAAGGTTCAGTGAAAAATACCGTAAACACAGAAATGCCATCAAGCTAGATCTGTTGACCTACATGCTGTTGTTGTTGTTGTTGATATGTAAGGACTAAAAGGTTATTACCGGGTTTGTGTATGTACTATGTATGCTGAGTTCGGCAGGTGGCATCGGCAATCTCTAAAGGACAGATTCACTTTGAGACACTCTTACTTCCGATCTCCTCTAGAGCCTGGTAATCATAGATGTGAGCCTCATCTGGCTCATTACCTCACTTGTGCGAAATGCTGTTACTTCTTTTGCCTTACATTCTGTCCTAACCCCATGTTGCCAGCTAGATTGAGAAGCCGGCGCCTCCACGAGATTCTGGTGGCTGCGTCATTCCCCTTCGTACACAGTCTACGATCCCTTAGCTTATCTTATCAACCCCTCCCCACGTCCGATGCCCATCCACCAACTCCATACCGTCGCCACGGTAAAACGCTTCAAATGAAAGCAACGTGCCTCTTGAGACCAGCTATTATGGTTCTTGTAATATTTCTATTTATTGTTGGGGGTATTAGTACTGCCCTCATTCGCCCTATCCATTGGCCAAATGGTTAGTGAAAGCTTGTACAAGCCACCTTTCACGAGGCTCATCTACCACTCTAGTGTCATATCCATTGCTTGGTGAAGCTTCAGTCGAATCGCTCGCGGCTGGTCTTGATTCAAAGACATTCACCAGCGTTGATCTCGTAAAGGTACAAATTTATGCTTATTCGACTATGCTAGTTTTCAGGGGTCGGCCCAAGAGTGTGGATACCAGAGCCAGGTATAATTGACAGTATACTACCTCTACCTGCAATATTCTCAACTCATACCTTAAATAACTATTTATCCAAATATTAGAAAGCGATTGACTGAAAGAGATAGGCGTACCTAGCTCGAATAAACGAGGTGAATGGGACGGCGCATGCAGTAACTGAGACTAACCCGGACGCCCTTGAAATTGCGGCTGCCTTAGATAAAGAACGAGCAAATGGGTCTCTTCGAAGGTAAGTACAGTGGCATAAGAGTCAAGGGCTGTTCTGATACGGTTCAGTATAGTCCCCTTCACGGAATTCCGATCTTGATTAAAAATAATATGGCAACGCTTGATTCGATGGAAACAACAGGTAAATCCCATATAACACTTCATATTAATCTGCTTACACATCTATAAGCGGGCTCTTGGGCTCTTGTTGGATCTCGGCTACCTTCAGACGCCACTGTTGTTCGAAAACTCCGGAATGCGGGAGCAATTATTCTTGGCAAAACGAGTATCAGTCAATGGGCCAATTTCCGGTCCCTGAACGCAAGCAACGGGTGGTCCGCCCTTGGGGGTCAAGTCTTTGGCCCGTTTGTCCCAAAGCAAGATCCTTGGGGTAGCTCAAGCGGGAGTGCTGTAGCTTCTGCGTATGTGCTGATAGAAACTCTGGAAGCTATTCTAATCTCACTTCAGGCTTGGATTGGCTCTTGGTGCCTTGGGCACGGAGACTGATGGTTCGATTACCGGCCCAGCGTCGTTTAATAACGTGGTGGGAATGAAGCCGAGTAAGAATAAACATCGTCGATTGTACAAACGGAACTTGACTAACGTGAGCACTAGCTGTCGGCTTAACATCCCGGCACTTGGTAATTCCGGTGAGCGAACACCAAGATACTATTGGATCATTGACGAAAACAGTCAAAGACGCCGCTTATATTCTCCAAGCTATTGCCGGCGTAGACCCCCATGACAACTACACATCCACTATCCCCGACCTGAGAGTGCCTGACTATGTCGCCGCGTGCAACCGCTCTGCGATCATTGGGCTAAGACTGGGCGTGCCAAGAAATGTGATAAACTTGTTTTCTGACTCTGACAATACAACAATCCCGATGATTGAAAGTTTCGAGCAGGCGCTCGATGTTTTGCGTTCTGCTGGCGCAACTATCGTCGATACTGAATTCCCTGCGGCAGACGAACTACGCCACTCTGATATACCCATGCGTGTAGTTAGCGCCGATTTCGTTATCAACTTGAAGAGCTACCTCGACAGTCTCGTGGTGAACCCCAATAATATCACTTCGCTTGCCGATTTACGTGACTTCACCGAGCCTTTCCCCTCGAGGACTACCCTGAACGGGATACTACCATTTGGGACGCGGCTCTTGAAAGTTGGAATAACACAGATCCGAGGTTCTGGCCGACATATCAGGAAGCCTTGTACTTTAACGATGAAGGGGCCTGCTCGGCGCTATTCGCAGGGATCTTTGGATGCTGTAGTCCTCCCAGCAAACTTCGCATCTGATGCTGGCGCCATAGTGGGAGCGCCTATTGTAACTGTCCCTCTTGAGTTTTATCCGGATACTTCGCCAATATCTAGCAACGCATGGGGTCTGGTCAACGTTGCCCCCAAATTCCGTATGTTGCTAGTTTCTAGCCCAGTTCCTACTGTCAAATGCTGACGAGCACGCTTTTCTAGTTTGGTATCAGTTTCTTGGGCGACAGATTTACGGAAGAAAGACTTATTAGTATTGCTTACGCTTTCGAACAAGAGACGAAAGAAAATATGCGGAAAGCAAGGGACAGATGTCCACCATATATCTTGCCCAAAACCGAGCTAAGGGACGTAATTTGAACTGTCAGTTTAGCCCACAGAATACCTTAGTAATTAGACATGGTCGAGCGCTGGGGTTAATGCAAGTGCGCTCTATACTATCGAGCCGTCTTAGCTCCTGGAGCTATTCCTAGAGGTACGAAGAAATCCTCAATAAGGGACCTGTGCCCAAGTAGCTCGAAAATAGCGCAGCCAAGACTCCATATGTCGGACGGGAGGGATAGGGGTTGTTGGCTCGAAGAGGGCCTCGGGCGCTCTCGTGTTAAAAGGCATGTTTGATTTAAAGTAGGGCTTATCTGAAGGGAGGAAAGCGACGCCGAAGTCAGAAAGCAGTAGGTTCGCATCGCTTAGGGCGATCTTCTCTCTTGCAATACCAATCGATGCTGCCCACACGGCGGCGTATGAAGGGACCCCTGATACCAACAATGGTTTCCCATCGGTGCGAACTATGGGGTGATGCTGGAGGGCTCAAAGCTAGCGTATAGCTGCTATACTGAGAGATTATCGAGAGAGGAGGGCAGCTAGAGGAAGAGGTTGCTAAGATGGAGGTCTGACGGAAGTGCCATTAGTTCATGAAGAAGTGAAGGGGACCACGAAGGATCGTGCACCTCCATGGGCGTAACCCCTCCGAGTGAATGAAACAGATCGAAATGTACTGCCTCATTCGCATCTCTTATGCTACAGATTGCCGCAGATGTAAGCTTGTTGGCGATATGGTCGAATAGAAGCTGTGTGAGAAGAAGTGAGACTGTCGGCTCGGGCGTTGTCAAAAACAAGCGCGTCGCGACAATACTTGCTGCGCGAGGGTCCGGGATAAGTACTTGGCCGTCTGTGGCTAGGAGAAAGATGAATGTACCGCAAACGCCATTGCGGGAAGAGGGAGAGGTTTGGATTATTTGTTGAATATTAAAGTCGACCTGAAATGTATCTTGATTTTGGCAAGTATAGACCTAGCCGTCGATTAGGTAGCTAGCCCAAGTGCCTTCCGTGAAAGTGGAACCCGCCGTCAAGGTGCTACTATTGTCGTATTAGGAGCGACAGAGCTGATGAACCTGCCGCGTTGCGAGTGCTTAATATTGCAGACTGATTTATAGCTCAGAAACAAGCGAAAATGAAGCGTCCGTCTCCTAGTGTATAGAAGTTCCCCGATCCTGATCTGGTTCTAAAAGGGGTATATATAAGGTTCGTCATTGATGGCATGAAACCTAGGACTATGAGTATTTCATACCTCGTACTACGGAACACGACTCCATCACTATACCACGACACTACCAAGCCATAGAAAGTAGTCAGGTCGAACATTCCCACCAAGAACTCTTGTGAGCGAGTGCCATGGCACTTCATTGCCAGAAATAACACCGCCGTTCCGAGTCAGGTCTCAAGCCTGCCTCACACAGATATCCATCGCTGCCATTTCACCATCTCGCGAAACCCGTAGACCGACACCTCACTTCTTGACAATAGCCATACAAATGCGACAAGCGCTCATCGAGCATCCCTCGCAGCGATACACATACGCGTCCATGACGCGGCCGCATGCCTGACACAAGCCCTCGCCGTGCTCTTTGTTCCACCGCGTGCGGTGCCAACAGTTCGAGCCGGGCAAGTTGCGGAAGATCTGCCTCTTTCCCCTGCCCCCTGACTTGCCTTTCGTCCCGTTCCGGGGCTGCCCTTCCATGTTCTTCCGCGCGCGCAGCTCTTCTTCTTCAGCGCGGCGCTGGGTCTCGGCTTTCTCGCGGGCTAGACGGTCGTTGGCCTCTCTCTGCGCTTCGCGCATGGCCTCTCGCGCGTCGGCGGTCTCGGTGCGGGATTGTTGCGCTTCGCGGTTCCATTGCTCCGAGGCGCGCTCGCGGTCGCCGGCTCGCTGGGGGCGGGTCGAGTACGGCTTGTGGCCGTCGGTGAAGAATTTAGGTCCCTTGTTTTTGTTGATGAACCGGAAGAACCACCAGGTATAGCGATCGGAGTCCTCGGCACTAGCATGACTCGTTTCTGCGGTGTCTGCCCCTGCGGTGTCTGCCCCTGCGGTGTCTGCCTTCTTGCGGCTGATGTTGTAGATTCGGCGCTTCTGCGGATCTATGAGTGTGTCGTACGCTTCTTTGATCTGGAAATTGAGAGTAGTGTTAATAGCCGATACGTTGTGTAGACGTAAAGATGAACTGCAATACAAACCTCTTGGAATCGAACTGTCGCGTTCGGATCGTTGAGATTCTTGTCGGGGTGCGTTTGTAAGGACAGTCGTTTGTAGCTCTGTTTGATCTCATGTTCGTCGACGGTTTCCGGGTTCTCAATATTGAGAATGGCATAGTAGTCTTTGCTATGATGAGCCATTTTGTCGACGAACTGATCAATTCTGTATCGATAATAATGTTGCAGAGTAGGCAGATGCAAAATGTCTGAACAGTTGGTACTGAATACTAGCAGAGCGCGTTCTTCCGTTTGTGACCCTCAGGTAGAGGTACCTACGTCTGACCGCTAAATGTACGTCCAAAACTCGATGCAGATGCAAACAGTTTTGTGTGCAGTAATTGGACTTGAAACTCCCTTTTTCGTCCTGTTCCCTGGGAAACATGTTACATCCGTTATTGTTGAGCCTTGATACGTTATCCGTTTCGTTATTACCACACAAAGGCGGACATCTCGTCTTTACAAGCGATAATACAACCGCTTTGGACAGTAAACATAAACTTAAGCCAATAAGAATCCAGTTATTGAGTACTTCTCACCCTTAAACTTATACATATCTTCACTGTGTGGACTATGCATCTCTCGTAAGCATCACAACAAGTACGCCCACTCCTCTCGTCTGAATTCGCTCGTCATTTTGTTCCTCGCTCAGTTAGTTAAGCCAGCAGGCCGACACAGCGAGGATGTCAATGTCTTCTTATTCGCCTTGGAAATGCTCTTAGTGGCCATATGCCGCCAAAAACGATGCACAACAAATATCACCGCCTCGCTCCTTCCAAATCGTAATATCACACGGATCTCGGCGATCGATACTATATGAGGCTCGCCAGACTCAGGTCTTCACCGAAGGTCGAGATATATCGCCGAGACACACAGACTCTGGCTACACGAGGATATGCCGAGCATAAAAGGCACGTAATCCTCCTGCCTAAAGACAGAAAAGACAGAAAAGACAGATCTTCATGGCACTTTTAGCCCCTTAGTTGATTATTATCCAATTAAAGCTATTTCCAGGCACCCAACACAACCCCTTGTAAAATGTGACGAGGACTTCCGCGAATGACTCAGGAGAGTATTCAAGTTATAATAGTTCTTTTGTGGAGTTAGCGGGGCTATAAAGTCTGTTCTCTGCAATCTTTCAAAGCAGAAAATTCCATTTCATATAAAGGCTTTGTCCCTTATTTCTTATTCTTGTTGTTTTAGAGGTCTGGAATCGCTAATTGGATCGAGGCTCATCATGTGAATGACTCAATTGCCAGTGCCTAGCCAGTAGGGCTGAATACGGCCATGTTCAACGACGTGCCATATATCGAGACACGGAGGCTCTCACGTCAGCGGAATTATCAATCCTCACGAAGGGTAAATTCTCGCTCAATCCATGCCCTTAAAAAGTATAGCTGTCATGAAGCCACGCCACATTCACCCAGCCACAGTACTACCCAGCCACAGTACTTCAGGAACTTCAGGAACAAAGAGATCATCTGTATATAGCTTAGTTACGCCTACGAAGGTAGATTGAGAGGCCTTCGCGCAACAACAAGTATAGATGACCTACCCCATACTACGAGGTCCCTGACAATAGCTGTTAGAGTACGTCAATTTTATGGCAGGGGAAACGAATGACGGCTGACGCGACTAAGATCAATCGCGCAGTCGCACAAAAATCCGGGCTAGTAATGGTCACAGCAGTCATCTCAACGCATGTAATTTCAACTCTTCACTTGTATACTATGCCATTTTCATTAACATCCTCGCATCGTTACAAAACAGGCGAACACAAGAGAAGTCGAGATACCTGCAATACTTGTGACCATATTCGGTTAAATCTTTGATAGGCTCCTAACCTATGGCGACGCTCAACTTGCTCTTCAATCCATCTCGTGATTTATTCTCTTCTTAACTGCCTCATCCATCCTCGTTCGAAACCTTTAGTTCTGGGAATTTGAGACAAGAGTCCTAAGAATAGCACAAGCTCGGTTTCCAGGCACCTCACACCCCAGGTGTTTTAGAGTTTATTCTCTATTTTCAAAATTAAATACGTCAACTATGTCGCCGTGTTGACTCTTCTGCTTGAAAAATACCATGTCAACAGCGAGTCCAGGTATCTCACTGAGGGAGGTGTGAAACGAGTTGTTTCCCTCTAGTTTACTCAAGTTTTGATGGCAAAACTTGGCGACAATGTCACGCAATCCTCTGTCAGACTCTGGAGTAGAGAAGTAAACCTCAGAAATAACTGCGCATAGATCGGCGGAGAATCTGTCAGAAAAGACCAGGGAGCCGATAGCCTTCTCGAACTTAATCTTGGAGTAATCTTTCAACTTCGGGATAAGGTATCTGTCGGCAATGCTGTATACTTTCGCCTCGAAAAGCAATCTAGCCACGCCACTGTCAGGACTGTTGTAATCGAAGTGATAGGTAAATTCTATCATAGCTTTGACCACTTCAAGATCGACATCCTCGAGCTTGATCGTTTTGCTGTCCCCACTTTCCTGTGAACACATCATCACAGCTTTAGCCAAGTACCTAGGTAGTGGGAGCTGAAAGGAGGGGTATCGCCTACCTTCCACTGGCCACAAAATGCCTTCGAGAAGAAGTCGGAATGTACGGACAATACCACAGCGTGGACTTTAAACTCCTGGCTACCGCAGCAAATCGTAGCGTCGGCAAGGCGCTCATTATTGAAGAACCTAACGTCATGAAGAGTTAATATCAATGACCCCATAACGATGCATCTTCTACCTATACATACCGCTGGAGGCCTACGCAGAATGCGTTAGCTGCCGGAATATCTACGCTTAACGCGGCACGGCTGGATGGGCTGTTGAGTAGTGCTGGAAATAGTGGTTTGGGTTGGCTGGCAGGTTGGCTCTTGGGTAAAAATGGCTGGAAAAGAGTGCGCGCCGGGGTTATCAGATTTTCAGTTTGGCTGCCTGTCGGAGAGGTGAGGTTGCTTGTCGGGCTCGGCGACGTGACGGGAATTGGTTCCCTTACAGGCGAGTTGTTGGGGCGGATGACTCGTCTCTGATGTCCGCAACCACCGGCTGCTATGGTTGGCCTCCATCGATTGCCTCTTTGAGAGTAAGGGTCCGCATGTTCGCGAGCTTTCTGAGCATCCGTCATGACGAAATCTTGGAAGTGGGAAAAGTATCTAATGGTGTAGCGGAGTTGGCGCTCTCCCGAACGTGGTTTTGTGGCTGTATACGTTGTTTGCAACCGGATGTGTTAGAATAAGAAACTGTGGGTACAACAAATATATATTATAATAAGAATTTAATATCTTATAGAATGTTAGGTACTTACCTAAGTTAGTAGTACCTTGCAGGCGAACAGGCCGATAAGGCAGCCGTACGTCAAACAGCAAGATGTTTAAAATTGCCCTGCATAAACTCTGTTCTAGATAACCATAGCTCTAACCCCAAAGAAGCGGGAATTATGAAGCTTGAGCAGCGCCCAAAGAAAAAATGAAGGGCTTCTCGAGAAAATAAAAGGGGCAACTGGCCGTAGCAGTCTGTCCGCAGATGAAATGCGACGCGAGAGAATAGAGAAGGGATCGTTTAAGGGCCATTTTGAATATTTGATCTACACAGCTCTCGCCTTAAAGGATTTCAGCAAAGAATTGGCTAAAACATGTGTGCAGATCGACGAGAAAGTTGTAAACAAAGAGATACGGTTAACAGGCTATTCTAGCTAGCTTATAGTTAAGTCGTTGCTATAAGTTTGCAGCTTGTATAATCATTATTTTATGCCTGTTGTTATGCTAGTGTATAGTGCCAGGAAACAGGGATCTAGGCACGCGGATCCAACCGGAACAAAGAGACTCTCTGTATATAGTCAAATAGTCACATAGAGCTCACGGAGATGACTTCATTGATCCTCCGTATAATAACAGATGTCTACACCCTACCCTTGCACGGTTCGTGACATAGGGAAAGGGGGTACATATAGGTACAATACAGCTACCCCTGAAAATATACAAGGATGCCTATCTTTATTAATACGATGATCAATCTATTTCATGCTAGATTAGCAGCTTACTTGTTTGTAATCCAAGAAAGAATTCCTGCCATTCGCTGAAATATGAGTAACAAGCACAATGATTCCTACTTTTAGGCTGCATGCTACTTAGGGATATAACTGCAGTTCCTGTAAGCTGGGAATATGTTAGACCAGGACACGTGTTAACGGATTACCTAGTCCCATGGGGCAGCTCTCGTCGTTGCTTGACTATTGATTAGGGAAACTCTGGGGCGCAGGCAAAATTACTAGCAAAAGAAGAGCGGCGGAAATGACGTTTATGTCCGTGAGTACCATTGGAGAAGGAATCCATCCCAAACACACATCTTCGTTGAAGCTTCCACGTGAAAGGAGTCATGTCGGGCACGCCGCCGAAATACTATAGCTACCTTCGCTGGTCGCCAGTATTGCCTCGCCGTGATTACCTTGGGAACAAATGAGTAGCAGGTCTAAACGCATGATGAATCTCTTGCTTAAGCCTCTGTGCCTTTTGAGGCGTATCCACCATAAACCAGATGCGCCACTTAGGAGTGTCAATCTGGACCTGAAGTGCCTCGCCCGACGACGACGGGAACTGAATCGATACCGAAACTCCCTCACCCAACCACTGCGTGCTTTCGTTTAGTACCTGTCCGAGGTTCCGGGAGGAGTCTACTTGCCCGTTGTTGAATCTTAGACGATAGTATGAAGAGTATTGGCTTGGGTGTATCAATTATCACAATATCTCCGCCCGAAATCGATGCGCGAGGCGAAAATTTGCTCTCTCTGAGTTCCCCCTTCGCCCAATACTGGATGTGGGACCCTTCGGGCACGGTTCTAGGGCCCCAAATCTGGTCGCAAGATGCTCGAAGTTTCACGACTTGCAATCGGTCAGAGGAAAGTTCGAAAACATTGTCGCATTGACGGCCCACGTGCTTGAGCTCTTCCATCAATTTGTCAAGGCTACTGAGTTGGTCGGAAGGGAAGTTGGCCATCCGGCTGCTCGTCTTGCGGATGGCGCCGAGGAGGAGGGTGTAGCGTTGAAATCGGATAATTGGACTCTTGAGGTAACTGTTCCAATCAAGCTTATTGCTTCTGGGATTTTGTCTCCCCTGCTCTAGAAATTGAGAAAACCTGGCGTTTTCGGCTGCTTTCTTGATTCTGTGCTCTATTAGGGGCAGCTGTTCCGTATACTGCACATAGAAATTAGCTGACTGTTTAAGCCAATTGTGGAATATGTCCCAGTATCCTGATACCCAAGGGCCCTCCGATGATTCTCTACTCAACATCGGGTCAAGGAGAAGTGTTCGGTTGGCATGGTATATATCTGCACAGTCAGGAAACAGAGTCGATGGGTTGTCCACGGAAAAATCAGGGCCAAGCATCCATCGTTGTCGATAGAGATACTTGAGGACACAGAGCGAGCGCATATAATGAATCTCGCTGATGACTACCTCCCTGAGCATCGCCTGTCGATTTATCTCTTCTTTGTCTTTGCCCTTTATATCGTCTGTTTTAAGCTCCCATAGTATGTACCAATCTTCTAACTGCTTTCGCTCATAATCAGAACCGCCAATAAAGGCTTCAAAAGATGCCGTCGGAGTAGCAGTCAGTACTGGAGTTTCGTTGGTTGTAAGTTTCTGCAGGGAATCTGTAATAGTTGATGCGGCGGCAGCCAATGTGCCACTTGATGAATCGGTCATCGAAGTCTTATCGCTGTCTCGTTCTTAGCGTTTGTCATTCGGATGTAATATCTAGAGCCTACTTTTTTATCTCTACCTCTGGCGCTGCCAATCGGGACTGCTTGCCCTCATCGATGATGGTTGCGGCATCACCACTATCAGTCTGCTGTTTACCGCCTTGCTCGTTTTCTTCCTTGAGAGCGGCATACGCCTTTGCTAGCGTTCGGCGATAAGCGGGAGCATTTACAAGCTCGTCATCAAATGTGAAGAAGGTTGAGCTGATTAATGAGGCATCGTCGCCAGTCTTGATGCTCTGAGTCATGAACGACATCTCGAAAATCGACCCGGCGCACGAGACTCTCTTGACGTTCTGAACTGTGTTGTCTTTTGCACCACCCGTGCCAACACTGCGGTGTTACGATCCATCATAGTTCTCAACTCCGCCATAGAGTCACTGCCTTGCCATGAATTTGAGTCTGCATAGCTTTTATTTTGGTCACTCACGTTGCGAGTAATTGTAACAGTAAAGTCAAGGCGGTCTGGAGGCCTCGAATTTGACCCAGAATGTCCTGCATCGTGCTCTCACTCCATACGAAGCGAATTTTTGCCATCGTGCCAATTCCGCCTTCCTGTGAGCTGGAAGCTTCGGTAAGCTTCCGGACCTCAGCTTCGAGCACGTCAAAAACGACGTAGCAGCCTGTGAGGGCAGCATCGAGTGTGGTCTCGAGGTCTGGACGCTTGAGCTTTTCGCTGACATCATCTGCATTCCCCAGCATCAATGTCTGTATCCGGGAGAGCGAGGCTGATATTATGGTAGCTTCTGTAACTATTGCCGAAATTGTGAATTGTGCGTTCTGGTATTTATCTTTGATGTCATTGAGTGCTTTTGCAGTCTGGAGGCAAGTAGCCGTCAGTCCGATCACTGTGCTTGTGATCGAAAGAGGATCCATGGTTATTGCTAGCCAAACTAGACAACTTTGACCCATCAATTCAACTCAGCCGATGGGTCATTGACTCCTGTGAAATGTGAAATGGTCGTTGGTTCAGCCGTCATCACCGACCATCGATGCGGGGTAGCGAGCTGAAGTCCGCATTCATGCCCAACTATAGGTACCAATCCTACCTAAATCCTGAACCATCCCATATAATATCTATTGCCGGCTGCATCATAATAGATAGAGAATTTCCTGTGTTCATACCCGCGACGCACAGTTGTACGCATGTCTTGA
Organism: Amphirosellinia nigrospora; assembly: GCA_004123355.1. Lineage (NCBI taxonomy): Eukaryota > Fungi > Ascomycota > Sordariomycetes > Xylariales > Xylariaceae > Amphirosellinia > Amphirosellinia nigrospora. Next base: position 1,023,022 of record SCHM01000001.1, read on the forward strand.
CATTTTACTATACCTCTATGACGGAAAAGCGTATAAATAACTTGACAGACATTTTTCCAACTAGTGCAATCAATGTAATACTCTAGACTTTAAATCATCTGCAGATACATTAATCTAAGATCAAGAAATCCCAACGTATATATATATATACAATCCCCGGATCAATCTCGGGCCGCTCTACACCACGTGCGACGCTATTCTCGGGCCGTCTCAATTAGTATAAGTAAGGTTGTGTTTCCTTCTGAACCCTGTTTCGGGACCGAGTGTTATCACTAAATACGATCTGGCCCCTTAACCCACCGCTAGTTATAATTGCATCTTAAAAACATGTAGCTACTGGCCATTTCGTTAGAAAGCGCTCTCGTGTAGGACTTGTTGGTTATATCATCAACAAATTATAAGGGGCCTGACTCCATGTAAGCTCTTAGCTATATTGGGGAGCTCCCTACTTAGCGCGGAGCTCCGTCACGACCGGCGATGGAGATCGGTACTAATCCGGGTTTAGGGTCACCAACGGCTTGGATAGGAATGTGAGCTTGCCCACGTCGACTACCGAAAAGATTCTGGCGGCGTGCTACAGCCCGTGTTCTGGCGGCTCGCCCTAGTCCGTGGTCCAGTTTGGAAGTTCACCATGATATGCTTGTACTACTGTTCTCAGGCGGTATCTTCCGTAACTATCGTGGGGAAGTTGGATGATGGGTATGATATATATATATATATATAATCCGCTCTAGTTTCAGTCATGGATTGAAAATCTCGCCAAGCATCTTGTCCACGGTCAACTCCACGGAACACAATCCCCCAAGATGCGCCGGTTTTTAGCAACTATTGCGGCCGTCGCCACCGCCCAAGCGGCGTCGGTCTTTAACATCGACTCCAGTCCCAACGCTGTCGGCATCTGCTATTCCATATGGCACAGCCTTGGATATGATAACGGCAATCCCCCGGATATCTCTGAGATTGAAGCCGGGCACCAGGGTTTCTCGCCCGCCCCTAACTGGCATTGGTGGGGCCGGCCTGATGGAGGATACTATGCGGGCGGTAACACCGGTGTGCTGGATCGGCATTTCGCCCAGATCAAGGGGGCTGGAATTGACTTCATCGTTATCGATGCCACCAACTTAGCCGTAAGTATCAACGGATGTCCAAGAATATTCTACATATTCTGCAAGACTTTCACTTACATGCGGTTTGTCAGGGATACGGTAACTATCCGCCGGGGCTGTTCACGGAGCCTTCCGACACGCTCCTCGCAGAGATGCAAAACCAAGCCGCTGCCGGAAAACCAACGTAGGTGATTCTCCGCAGAGTTCCAGATAACATTAACTGACGACACCACGCAGCCCCAACGTGGTATTCTGGGTGAGAACGGACTCTAGTGATGCAGACCCTGCTGCGGTCGGCCGCTTCGTGCGCGACAGATACTACAACAACCCAACCTTCTCCAATTTCTGGGTCACATTCGAAGGAAAGCCGCTGATGATCACCACCGACACGCTTCCCGGCGAGCTGATGAACACCTTCACGCTGCGAAAGATGTGGGGACTGCAGGGCAATCTGGCGGAGAGCGAGTGGTCGTTCCTTCAGGACGCGCCGCAAAAGGTCGCCATGACAAACGGCCGTGCCGAACAGGTCTCTGTTTGTGTGGCTAAGCAGCAGAGCTACATCTCCGATAAATCTACCGCTACATCTAGGCAACAGGGCGCCACCTATGCGGCACAGTGGTCCAGGGCATTTGATGTCCGTCCTCAGGTTGTCCTCCTAACATGGTGGAATGAGTGGATGGCCCAGCGACAAAGTGATGACCCGAATGGTAACCCACGGTTTGTTGATGAGTATGATGGAGGTAAATATAAATATAAATTCCTCATTAATGGCATTCTGAAACTAACAAATGGTTTTTCATAGAATATTCTCGAGACATTGAGCCTCAAGACCCATCTCAGCCGGGCAGCCATGGTAGCCACTATTTGACTTGGACTCAGCAATACGTTTCTGCTTACAAGAACAACCAAGGGTTCCCTGGCGGATTGACAGGATATTAATATGATCTTGTTTTATCTAGAAATAAGTTTTGTAGACACTAGATATAGACCAAGCTCAAATCTTAACCCCTATGTTTAATGCCTTTGCGTTCGAGTGCCATGTCCAGAACGCAGTCATGGATTTCCTCCCAATCTTATGAAAACATGCCCTTCCAATTATTCAAGCTTTAGAGGTTTTCTTGGTCTTATATTAGTCTAACCATTAAGGCAGGTTAGCGGTTATCCTCCTATTCCTTTCAACTCCTTAACATTAAGTACAGTCAAAGAACTCAGTACATGCTTATTGGGTCATTGTACTATTGCTAAATATTCATCAATTAATATCGTCGCTTGACACGCTCTACATCACTCGATTAGTGAAAAAGGATGGTATATTACAATTATCTTATTTAGTAAGTTACGAAATGAAGTGTGAAATGAAGTATGATTTACATCGGTTTGTTTGTTCAAAAAGTCCCAATTACTAGGTACTTTAGTTCAAGGTAACGCGGCACTAAGGCTAACGTTCTGCTTTCTCTTCACCAGAGACCTGGATCGAGAAGGCCCTGGTCTCCCAGCCAGGTGTGCGGGCATCTTTCGATCCCTCAGGACTCTCCCTACCTGTGTGCTATCAATCCAAACATTATTTTTCGTCCCACTGAAGGTGAAACTCTGTTTTAACTAGCAATCCGAGCTTCAACTTACCGAAAGTGTTTAGCATCTCTACTGCGTCGCATTTTCCGGAGGTCCAAAGATCGTGTACATGACGGGCTACTGTGTCCTCGTTTTTGATTTCCTGCATTGGGTCTGGGTTTCGGGGACACTTACACACAGATGGGCCTGTCAAATGTCGAGTATTATTCGTAAAATCTATTCTTCCTTTCTCCGTGCTCGCCAACGTGGATTCAACTCGACAGCCCCAGGGTGCTATCACCTCGGTGGTAGTAGTCTTCGGTGATAATGGTGCTGGAGTCATTGTTAAGAGGAGTGACTTGATGATTTTGAGGGTCTGGAAAATGACTACCAATTAGCCACTTCTTACTTATATATATAGAACCCAGGACAAAGAGGCTAGGTCTTTTCCTCTCAAAGAGCATGTTTTTGAGGTAGGAGTTGTTTCATACAATGCCATTGTTCGCTATGATAAGCCATTGTGTAGAAGTAAAATCTACTGTAGCCCGTGCCTGGCTTTCTAATACTTAATGCTTCCTACATTTGATGGTAAGTAATAACATAAGGCCAGCAAGTCGCTACTCTTGCACGGCGAGACGAACTGCATCGGCGAATTCTTGGCGCTCCCCAGTGTTATACGGACCAGCCACAGGGCATAGCTACAGGAGTCACACAGAGTCCTTGAAGGCCGATATCACCCCAATCATTTTCGTGGGCTGAGACATAGGCATATTGGCATAATAGCATTGTTCGGAATCGGAGTCATGCCCTCGCAGGCCTGTGAGGAAGAAAAGGTCCTAGAATTCGTCTATAAACTGAGGGCATGGGCGAGGTTACATGAAGTCATGAATTAGGAAGCCAGAGCCCAACAATGAAGAAGTCCCATCCAAACTACTGCGCGCCTTCAGAGTACATCAGCGGTTTTTCGGGCCTGTATATTTCAACAATGCGACATAGTTAACCGAGAGGTTGAGCTGAGCTCAAGGTATATATAGACGTATGCCTGCAGAGCATCCATACACAGTTATTCATTATCGCTTACTACCATATTCTAAACAGGAGCGGTCTCCAATTGCCGTTTCGCCCCCCTCATTCGCTCGCTAATCATACATCTGAAACCAAGACTCGAAATCGGCCTTTAGTTCTTTCGGTTTGTAATCCTTCTTCCTGACGTATAGGTTCATTTCAGTTTCCAACCACAAACGCCAAAGCCTAGGCGCCATCACGCCGCTCGCCTTCCAAAGGGGTGTAGCGTCATAGTCGGCGAACATAGCCTTTGTTCGAGGTGTATCGGGGTCGAATTGGTCGTGCATGCCCAACGTCCTAAACGAGTAGTCAGCCACGTCCGTATCATAAAGTCCATGGCATATGAAAGTCATACAAGCCAGAAACGATCGGGGTATGTTCTGGGCAAACCCAGTTCAGATCAGCTTCATTGAAGGCCCGCGTGATAATGACTGCGGGTCTTGGGAGTTCCGCCAGTACTTGGTTCACAGGGATATCGGAGGAACAGGCAAAGACCAGTGAATTTTCATCGACTTCGACAAATCCGTCGACGCCGTTCTGCCCAACGACCGTGAACCCAAAATATGTCAGGGCAGCCTTTGTATCTGATGTATAATCGGGAGAATGTGTCACAAGTGCAGGGAAGCGTCCTGTTTTCTGCCCAATGAACCACCTGATACCGCGTGCCGCAGGGTGCAGGGACCAGCCCTCCAGATTCTCGGCAAGGTCGTTCCCAAGGCCGAAACAGATGATTTTATTAATAGTGCGCAACATATCCATATCCAGATTAGATAGAGCCTCTAACAATGTATTGCAATTATAATGGTCATTCCATAATTTCGTAGACTTCCTGAACCCTTCCCTCAGCTCGTCAAATGTATACCGAGGAACCGGATGTGGAATCATAGGATCGCTTAAAGAAAACTGGTGAATGATGTAACTACCGTATTTGATACGGTCAGAAATTGACTTTTCGGTTTGTGGGTCAAGTAGGTGACGATAGCCGAGGAACACCACTTTGGTTTGCCTATCACTTGTTAGAATGGTGCGCCTTAGCACTACCCTAGGTAAGACATCACCAACCTGTCGACTGGGTCTCTAAAGGCATAATTAAATCGGACACATCTCTCGCCATTGATAGAGTGAGTAACGAAGACCTTGACATTCTCATCGATCTGGCCTTTCACGTCTTTAAGGATTGTCGGTGTCCATAACGGCGCACCGCGGTTGTATAGCTCAAGAGCGGTTGGAGGTGTAGGCCTGACGTCTTCAACTATAAAGTCGTCGCGCTGAATCTCTTCCGGGGGCGAGTCGCTTTCTTCCATGGTGTAATATTATACCAAAGCACAAGTTTCAATATCGTATTAATGCGTGGTGGCAAAGTGAATGTTTGGGGTCTGGACGGGACCTTTAGCCCGTTTGAATTGAGTAGTAGTTTGTCATGATATTACTCTAGTCATAAATGGAGCAGGCGGAATGCATGGGCTGCGCTTGAAGTAGGCGCGAGGGACCTGCAATACTGGTTCAGCTTGTTTCCATCTAGTCTCTGGCTACTCTTTCCTATAAGGTTGGAAAGCTTTGCCTTCAATAGACGGATTCTTGGAAGGCGGAACTTATGAGGTTCATTGCCAGTCTCCCCGAAGTGCAAACTACTCTTCCAACGCGGTAAGTCCAGTCCCGGCATGGCGAAGGAGCTTGAGGACCTTCCCAGGTTGAACCTGATCGTTGTGCCGGTCAATTGTCGTCTCGTAATGGTATTTCAGTCATTCCTGTACCATGTATTTTAATTCGTAAACTTCTCGTTTTATAGATACGGAGTATCTCGCCCGCTCATCAAGTCGGGCATGTGCGAAACTAAATATAACGGCTGTGGGAGATGTATCTGTTTCGCAAACGATAATATAGATGTTGAATATGGAGAGTGGTTGGGTCAAAGAATCAACGACTTTGAAACTTGAATTATGATAATCTACTCAAGTTTTTTATTTTATTTTATTTCATTTAATGTGATATTTGTGAAGTCATGCAGAACATCTTCAAATGCATTAGAAGCATCCCTGGATTAGTTGCCGCTGTAGATACTTCTTGGGCGACTAACTATCCACTTAAGCATCAGAAGGCCACCGAAATGGTGAGACCATCGTCAAGGGATCCTCCAAACATAAGGATTCATCTATGTAATCGGCTTCAGAATATGTTTAGGGATGAATAATATCTGAAGAGACAGAAATATCGGTCTTTGTGACAAGGGAAAGCTTAGCGGAAGGAGGAGATATTCGAAAATCCGCCCTCCTTAAGCACAGGCATCCCTGCTTCACTTTCAGTTGCAAAACTTGATTAAGCACAACTCACTATATCAGCTTCGGTTACGTTATTTCAATTCGATACCGATCAAGATATAGCACTTAGACATTGAAAGGGTATTTAGTAACTCGTTGCTGGCACGACAACTCCCCTTTTCCCTACCTACCTGATAAGGTGACATCATCATGCGTTGAGAACTGCATCGCAGAGGGTGATCAATGCTACAACAAAGTCCGCAACTAACGGCGACAACATAGGTGTAAATAATCATGCAGACGAAGCGCTCGCTCTATGGTTCACGAAGGCGAATAACGCAATCCCAATTCAGGAAGTTGTTGGCGGCGAGTGGCGAGTGGCGATTTGGGGCTAATATACACAGGCCTAGACGCTAAAACAGGTCCGGCCGGCAGATGCTTAACTGTACCTAGCAGGCAGCGTGCAAACTCGATCAAAGAATAAATATCACTCAGATGCATGCTTTAGGCAATATTTGACCTCGGCCAACTAAAGCGATTAGTTGCAAAGTCTATCGATTAGGTTGGCACCAGCTCACAATGCAGCTTGATATCACACACGAACGAATCCCCATACTGCGCGAAACGTCATAGCGCGTGAGGGCTGCATAGCCGACCTCTTAGACTGGGGAAATTTGCGGGATGGTACCCAGCATCTGCCCAGCACACTGGGACTTAGAGACACTTGGCCATAAACCTCCAAAACATCATATTGACAAACGTAAAATATCTTTGTGTATGCCCTCACGACTCCCAGACCCCTAACGTATTTCGCAGAAATTAAGCAAACATTAAGCGTGAGTCATCCCACCGTCTCGCTAACCAGTTGGGTCATCAATTCGTCTTCGACGTCATCATACCATTCCTGTTCCTGGTACCCTTGGTTCACAATCTCCTGCAGGCCCTCCAACACGAAGTTCTGACAGTTCCAGTCGGCCTCCCGGTCCTCCAGCGGTATGGCCTTGATGATGTCCACCAGCGCGGATTCCTGACCCCTGTGCACCTGGACGATGCCGGCATTCACGTGGCTGAGATACCTCTTCTCCTCGGGCCAGAACTTCTCGCTCGTCATCCGCACGACGCCCCAGGGCCCGTGCTGATAGGGGCGTTGTATGAGGATGCTCTCGTGGAAGTCTTGGTTCTCTTGTGATGTGAAGTAGATGATGACATGGCGATTGAAGTGAGTGTCGGGTTTGCCCCGGAACACGAATATGGTCAAGTATACCGTCGTGGTCGCTCCATCGGAGTTCTCGCTCGATTTCGGACTCCGATGCAACTTGCTCCGAGACTCCTGCTGTCGCGGGTGGCCGAGCGGACTGGCGGTCATTGCCTATGATCCTATGATATTAAAAACAGGCAGGATAAAGCAAAAGTCGCTCGCTTGTGAAAGGGAATGGTATATAAGTTTGGGAAGCAAGTGTGGAAATGGCCATGAGCATGAGCATGAGCGGGACATTAAGAGGAAATGTGGATCAGACTGGATATGTATAGAATCTTGTGATGCTATACCATTGGTTGACGGCCGGGTCGGCAGTAGAGCCTAGTGCCCACTAACTTGTTCCCGATCGGGTTGCGTCGCGAAGTGCTGGCGGCAGACCCTGGTGCTGCAGATGGCATAGACAAAAATGCAGGATTTCATGTGTTTGAGCACGTCGTATTCGACCGGAGCAACTTGATTTATATGGTGATTTCATAGAGAAGGCCTCAAAGAGTAAAAGACAGAGTGATCTGACTCGGCACTGGCAGAAGTGACATCATTGTATGTTGGTTTCATTGGTTATTGAAAGTCTGGCAAGTGCTTGGTTGTCGAGTCGTTTCTGAATAGACAGGGTAGCTCTTTAATTTTGCACTAGCCTGTTGAGGTGGTAGCAGCGCACAAGCCACCTGCCATACTTGACTAAATCGTCATACGCCCTTTACCACATCAAGTTGGGAACGAAATCGGATGTACGTATACAGTAGACCGGCAGCTCGCGACAAGTGTTTTGGAGCTGTCATCGATAAGGCGCACAGCAGAATGAGGGCCCACGCAATTATTCTCATTGCGCACGTAAGAAGGGGGTTCAATTACAGAGCAGCGAAGGAAGAAAGATAACACCGCTCTACTCATTACTCAATGTTTTCATATGTATCACATCAGAAGGAAAGCCAGAAAAGCATGTTCCATCAACTTGGGGACATTTGAGTTTGTATCTGAGGTGTGTTGCATAATTGATGTGCTCATTCCTGACTTACCCGGAGGGCTCGCTGGGTTGTATTACGGCCCGAACCAAAAGGCAAGAGACGATATCTTAGTAAAGGATGAAACTAACTTCTACATTAGAAACTAATTAAATAATACTTGGTCCATGTAAACCATGGCCATTTCTTTGCTTGTGTGATTCAATGAGTGGCGTTCAGAGACGCGCTTAGCGCGCCAAACGCCCCAACATCAAACTCATCACAGAGATGCTTAAGCGAGTTATGCTCATAGCCTCGTCGCTATTACCTCACATATAAACTGACAATTAAATCAATTTCTTCTTTACATAAAAAGAGGTTATTTTCGTCGCTGATGAGATACCTCCACCCGCTTCATGCTGACAGCAATCACTCAACAAGAAGAGAAGCACAACAAGCTGATTCAATCATATATCGCAGTTCACTAATCTCATTACAAGCAAGGCGAACGCCCGTGAGAAATATATCGTATAGCGTTGCGTCGTGATGAGTTAATATTGAATGCTCCCCTACTCCCTTCTCTCATACCTCGAATTATGTGATTACTCATCTTGATCTGTCATGGTGCCAGGCACCCGATCGCTGTACATGATGTTGCACACGTAATGTAAAAAAAATATGTAAAAAGAAAAGAGTTTTTCAAAAATAGTATGCAGGGATCCTCCATGCAACAGCCCATAACTATGAAGAGCGGTATCACAGACTAAATACTTGGTAGTGGCACTCGTGCCGAGGGACTGGGTCGCGAATCTAAACCCACCTATTATAATAAGAGTTTCCCCCTATATACAAGGCCTCAACTATCTAGCTTACCTGTATATTTCCTGACCTTTTAAGATAGCCATACGAAAGCTAATGGTGAAAGGGGACGCGTGGCAGGCCAGCTGGAAGCCATACTGTCAAGGGATGTAGACAGATGATCTTCGACTTCGAGGGGTATAGAAAATGAGTCCTTTATAGGCCCCTATACTCCCTATAAGACGACCGCAATCTAAGTTTTGTTCTAAGCGCCCGAAGAGACGACCTTGTTGCATGGAGGTAGCGGTCAAGAGAAAAAGTCAAGGACACAGGGAAATGTCGTGCCTCGAACGTAGATATTGACAAAGTAGCTACCTCTCTTCTCTAAGAGCACGACTCTTCGATAAAGCGATAGATACGACTTACGAGCAATTGATGTTTCTTGAAGAGGGAGGGGAAAACTATTCATAATGAGTGCATAAACGTTGCTAACACATCTCTTATTTTCAGGAAATACCACTAGATGATACTGCCTTATCCATTCGACGTCCGCCTAGAACCAAAAGTTTCAACAAGGGATCCTAGTGAGATGCGTTGACTTCACGTTGTACCTGCAGTCCCGACCCGTTGTGCCATGCTACCGACAGACCGAACCGGATTTAAGAGTGGCGAAGAGAAGGGCCTCGTCCGGACTTGCGCGGAGTGGCTGTCTAGCCCCAAGGTCTTCGGACCTGAATTGGTACGGAATCGATCTCTTGCGTCGGGCATATCGATTGAGTCGAATGCTATGAAGCGGCATCGAAGTTTCTCGGGTTCTATGATGTTCGATTGAGCAGCATCTAGGTTATGTCTTCTTATGTGCCGAGCGCTAATACGGATTCGAGACTCTGAGGATGGCACGCGACCAAGAAAATCGGCTGTGTGCTATACGACGAATCTTGCTCCTTCGGTTCAAACAAGCTTTGGTTGGGGCTACGCGCAATTCTGAACTCGAGGCTGCAGGGATTTAACGCGTGAACCAGCAAGGCTGTGCTTGTCCTATATGCCTGTGCATGCCGAACTTGACAAGGTGGAAATGGATACCCCTATCTCTCAACGGCGGCGTGCCTATCTATAATCATGTCAGCGACCGCTTTCTTTGAGAGCTCTTCGTGATTCACACGCACTGATCTTGTTGGAAATCGTTGCTCCTTTCGATCTAAGAGATATTATTTCATCGAGTTCGGTCACGATGGGTTTGTGGAAACATATCAAGAACAAACGGAGGGAGCTAGCTGGCAATCGCAAACTGATCGCGGCTACGAATGTGCTTGGTATGATTCATGGCTACCGTTCCCAATCTTGCAATAATTGTTTGCTGATATCATATTTAACGATAGGCGGTATCCTCATCGGGATTAATATATCTTCCATGAGTGGTATCATAACAACAGCGCAATATAAGTGCCAGTATAATTACCAGGTTAGCCCCTCTTTTGGTGATGTCTGCTGTGTCATTGTGGCAGCCATTGACGATCAGATAGGGAAATGACCCTGTTACAGGAGAATGTCGGGGTCCTGGCCCATGGCTACAAGGCGCCATCATAGCTGCCATGCCTGGAGGTGCGTGGCTCACTGCCATCCTTTCGATGTGGCTTCGTGATGGTAGTATCCCCAAGTCGATAGTTGGATGCAGTGTTGGGTTCTGGTGAGTGTCGTCGCTTAACTAAAAAAGCCATCGATATGCTACGTTATCGACTGACAACGTCGGTGCCATAGGATCTCTGGTTGTATATTTGTCACGTTCTCGGTTAGTGCGCCTATACTTATCATCGGACGGTTCTTCAACGGAATCTCTGTAGGTATATGCTCGGCTCAGCTCCCTGTCTACATTTCGGACATCTCTCTTCCGCGTGTACGCAGCCAACTCCTGGGGATGCACCAATGGGCCATTACGTGGGGAATGGTGATCATGTTCTTAATCTCCTATGGTTGCAGCTTCATCAACCATGAGGCGGCATATCGACTGCCCTGGGGCCTCCAGCTCATCCCTACTATCCTATTTCTTATGGCCTTACTCGTCTTGCCTGAAAACCCAAGGTGGCTGGCTGAGGTCGATCGCTGGCAAGACGTGAGAGAAGTGCTTACGCTTCTTCACGGTCACGGGGGTGGCCGTTTTCGTACAACGGTCGTTGCGAGTGAGACACGTGCGCTCGTCGAGGCCGTCCGCCTCAATAAAGAAAATGCGGACGCGTCTTGGTCCGACTTAATCAAACCCAAGATGATCAATCGGACTCACATAGGCTTATTCGCCCAGATGTGGGGTCAGCTGACTGGCATGAGCGTTATGATAGTGAGTTCAAGCTTGCATCTTCAGATCGCTCCCAGGCATTTGTTTATAAGAACACTCGTTCTGACTCAACTATTATAGTATTACATCACTTACGTGTTTGCCATGGTTGGCCTGAGCGACTTGATGCCTAGTGGCATCCTATTCCTTCTCTACGCAGTTATGTCAGTCCCTGGCTTAGTCTGGCAGGACAGAATGGGTCGACGTCCTGCTATGCTAGTCGGGGCATTTCTTATGTGTCTCTTTATGTCACTCAAGCGCTGCTGGCTGTTTGCCATTTATTCCCGGCCTGTAATGAGTGGAGACCATTTTAGCACCAGTGCGATCTCCATGGTTGTCGGAGGCCCGCAGGCGAGCGGGATCATTGCGTCAACATATCTCTTCGCGGCTTCGTATGCCTCAACCTGGGGCGAGCTACTTGGACATATCCTGCCGAGCTTTATCCTCCCCGCGTACGTGACAAGGCGGTGGCGTTATCGACATCTGCGAATTGGCTCTTGAACTGTGCTCTTGCGTAGGTGTTTGGACTAATCGAGGATAATCTCTCCTGCTAATTCATGTTCACCTAGATGCATCGCGCCTGTTGCGTTCGCAACCATTACCTGGAAGACATACGTGATATTCGCCGTCTTCTGCGCATCAATGTTTATTCATTGCTTCTTCCTGTTTCCTGAGACGGCCAACAAGTCAGCAGAGGAAGTCGCGGCTATCTTTGAAAATGACGGTCCGGGGTCGATCGAGTATATCGGTACCCCGGCGTGGAAGACACGCAACGATCGTCACGCTGCCTTGTTACGCGAAAATAACGTCGTCGATCTCTAAAAGGAGCCTTCGCCTATCCCCAAGATGGATACATTCAACTGAATGATTACCCTGAAAGTATCAACCTAGGCTTGCCGTCCATAGCTAATCTTTACTTACTAAGCGCTTGAAGCGGGGGTTCTTCCGGACGGGAGAGTCAATTATTTAGTTCGCTGATGGACGATACTCGAGTGGTCCAAGTTGCTAAACTGGGCAAAATATGTGTCTGAGACCCTAAAAGGGCAATATCCTTGATTCGTCTCACACCTCGAGTCTCACCCGCCTCCTCACACCCACAACCTAGGCACTCGCGAGTCAGGGTTGTTGCATGTGGAGGACTATGTAATACGGCATATGAGCGGTTGGAGTGGGGAATGGCTGTGTCTGAAACATTGAAAGCTGGCACGGGCTTACTGCAACTATACCCAATGAGTGAAGGGCTGCCTATCAATGAACGGCCTTCAAGTAAGTATACAACACAACGGCCAATCAAAAGTCATGACCTCAATCGTCGAACTCTGGCACTGGATGACTGCGGTCTGCTGTGATCTGTGGTGGGAACAGTGATGGGATGGGAGCAGGCGAATGGATGGACCGCACCCGTGCTTTTATCTCACTGGGCGCCGTGTACTTGTGCTATGTGTATGCGCACATACGTATGCATACCTGAGGTACGTATGCATCTCGGCCGTTTACCTTGGCTTCTTATTTATGTAAGGCAGCGCCAAGCCATCCAGTAGGGTGGGATTGGATGTTCATGTGGTTGCGAGGGTCGGGAGGATAAAAAAAGATTTGAGTTGAACAAGTCGACGTGCAGCGAGATAAGAGGCAGGCCGGCCGCTGAATGGTAGGAATGGTAAGAGAATCGTGGAGTTGCAGGTCGTCGCCAAGTTCCGTCGAGGTAGGATGGGATGAGAGGCTACTGCGCTGTGGACTGCACGACTTGGTTGGACGGAGCAGTCTAGACCACGGCTACAGCAGAGCAGGACAGAATAGCGCGACGGAGGGGAGAATGAGCCAATCCGCTGCGGCCGGCTGAATAATTTGGAAGCCCCCAGTCAGCAGAGCCCGGCCAATCAAAGCCCGCACGGCTTGCACGGCTACCGCAATAGAGTGGGTAGCGACATCGAGGACAGGCGAGGAACAGGCGAGAGGGTGCTCTCGTCGTTGCCCATCCCCATCTCTGCCCATCGGCTGCCGCTGCGCCTATGGTGGGGAGCGGGGGGTTAAGCGTAGGCGCGCGATTGGCCCGAGGCCTAAGGCAAGAGGCTGCCAGTCCCGTTAGGGGCCTTAGGTGTCTATAGTTGCATAAATATACGCTGCGCGCTGCTGTCGAAGCGGGGCGGGCTAGGCTGGGCTAGGCTGCTGACCAATGGACAGGGCTGACATTGGCCGTTCCTGCCCTTCACAGCCACCCATCTGCGATCGTCTGGCCATCCTGGATTCACTTGCCCGAAACCCATTCGCTTAACGGGCAACAGCGTGGGCTGGGACAACTGCGCAATGCAGTGAGTGAGTTGCAGCGCACGCAGCGCGGAGGAGTAGGTAGGAACACTATCGCCCACCCTCTCTCTCTATCTCAGGCTTAAGACAATCGAACCTGATATTGAGCCATCTGCATATACACACCCACATACATTACACACACACACACAGAGACGCAGCATACCCGCCAGCAAGTCTGCAATGCCAAGAATGGAAGTGGTAGTGTATGTAAGAGGTAGGTGAGTGAGGGTAAGGAAGGTTAGCTCGAATATCGAAGGCGGCAAAAACCCCAAGGGTCCATCCAGCTACCATTGCATCTGCCTTTGCCTTAGTGTACGAACTAGCCCAGTTTCCCCAATGACCAAGATACCAAGATACCAAGATACCACCATTACCAAATAAACTCGCATCTCAGTACAAGCCAGCAGCGAGCAGCAAGCAGCAACCACCGTTAGGTGGTGTGCACCGCACCAATACTGGTTGACCACTACCTGACCACTAACACCACCACCACCACCTCCATACAAACCATACCTACTGCTAAGTACCTAAGGTAGATCAGTAGAAGATACGTCTCTGCCAACCAAGACGAGGACAACCTGCAAGTCGATCAATCAATCAATCAATCAATCAATCAGGTCAGCCAGCCAGGTACTACCTTAGCCACCAGGTACCTCGACTTACCCACTAACTCGCCCACTTCGTCCACTCAATCAATCAATCCTCCGCCCGCACCGGCTCCAGCTCCAGCTCCAGCGCCAGCAGCAACAAATAAAGCTCTGGCCCAGCGCCAAAAAAGCGCCCCGATTCCAGCCTCGCCAGTAGCCTTTCTTTCCAGCCTGATTTCCCAATTCCTTTCATTTTTTGTCTTCGCCAATCCCCCCTCCGTTCTAATCTAGCCTTGTCCAATTACTATACCGTCTTTATCTTAATGGTTTCGTTGCTACTGTGTTCCGGCGCAACCCCTGCTATTGCCAATTGCCCCCGAGATCCCTCCTGCAATCATCTCTCCTCTCTCCTCTTCCTCTTACTATTTTCCTCCTCCTAATCCCCCCCATACTCCCCTAGTCCTCGCCGGACCCTATGGATCAACCCGCCGCGAAGAAGAGGAGGCTGGCACCCAAGGTTGAGCCTCAGCCTAGTCCTTCCCACCCACCACAGGCCGCCGCCGCCGCCTCCTTCTACCGCCTCCTACGCTCACGAGTCTACGGTACGCGAGGGCAGATTGAATGCTTCGCCCTAGACAGTCGACGCTGACAATCAAGACACAGCCAACCCAGCCAACCCAACACTACCAATCACAAGATATCCCTCCACCGCCCCCGGAACGCCATGAGTTCGAGTCTTTTGCGAGGCATCTCCAGGATGCCGCCATGCTCATATATCGCCAGAGCCAGAGATCCCGTATAGCAAGGTGTCGGTCCTGCTACTGAGGTGGGAAGATGACGCCGCCGCCGAGCTTGATCTTGTCGCGCTCGAACAAGTCCTTCGCGAACGATACAGCTATTGCACCGACCGATGGGTTATACCGGCTACAACCAGCCCAAGCATGAAGCTGGGAGTGCGTATGGCTTCATTTCTCGAGTCCGCCAGCCAGAGCACCTCTTGATCATACATTATGCGGGGCACAGCTATATCGGCACAGACAAGCAGCTTTATTGGGCAAGGTATGTTGACAGCAGCCAATTTCTCGCACTTCACTAATCCGGTTACAGCAATGCGAAGGGAGGTGCTTCCAAGCTCAAATGGAATGGGTTTCAGTGTCTTTTTGAAGAGAGTCAATCCGATATGCTCTTGTTGATGGACAGCGGCGTCGTACAGGAGCCTACGGTGCACGGTGGCAGCAGTACCAAACGAATCATCGCGGCTGGCACTCCTGATCATTATTCTCGAGAACCTGGGGAGGTCCTTCACGGCCAATTTGACAGAGGCGTTCCTGCAACTGGGTACCGGACGACCCTTTACAGCAGAGCACCTATACCAGGAGGCCGCTCGGTTAAGACAACATGAACTTCTTCCTAATGGAATTGCTGGTAAGAACATCTCCATACGGGACAAGTTGCCCTCTATTATATACCATCACTTCTGGCAAAGGCCAAAGTCTGAGCCTCTGTCCTTAACGCCAACCCCGGGACCTCAATTACCATCGCCAAGGCCCACAACCGAAGCAGGCTTGAGGACATCACGAGAAGATAATGCGATTCATCCTAGCGCGGTCGCAGATTTAACATTTGACGAGCCAAGAGTTCTGGTATGTACCACATTCGTGGGCGAAGCTAGCCCCGACATGTCGTCGTTTTATCAATGGCTTCACAACACACCTGCCATCGGTTCAAAAATTGCCGTCGAAGGGATGTTCCTCGGACCACCGACCATGCTGCTTATATCTATGCCTGTAGCCGTTTGGAATGTGGTACAACATGATAAAGTTTGCTGTTTCCTGGGATATGTCAACTCACACAACATGACTCACCTCTATAAACGGTTGGTTGGGTCAATGTCCGTGAACAAGGCGTCGACTAAAGACATGGAGGACGGAAGAATACTGTTGGAGGCTCGAGAGGTCGCTACGACGACACCTGCTGTTCATCGACACATGCTTCCTGAAACCCCAGTTCGCCCAGATAGTATAGGAAGAATAGACCCCCAATCCGCAAGCGTGCCCTATCCCAACACAACGCCAGGTACGTCTAACTCAAGAAAGGATGATGTGGAAGATTCGGCCGAGATGCAAGAGGCGGCGGAGCAACTCAAGGCGTTGAGCCACGTTCGCCATGTCAGCGACGATATCTCTTCTGCTCGGCTTCAACCCTCGCCCAGTATACGACCTGCGGATTTGAAAACAGAGGAGAGAACACCCAACGAGCCGTTTTCGATTAACATAGAAGACTCAAGTTACCATACTCGGGTGGCAACACCATCAGCACGGCCGAAGCCGGGACGTCGTGCTATCCAGAAACCCCTTCCGAAGCAAGACACTCGATGTGGACATTGCAGCCATGCTCCTTTCAAGGATTCTTCCTCGTTACGCAAACACATCGCGGCAGCTCACACCCGCCCCTTCCCCTGTGCCTTTTCGTTCGCCGGATGCCCCAGTACGTTTGGGTCGAAAAATGAGTGGAAGAGGCATATCGCATCGCAGCATCTTTGTTTGCAGTATTACAGGTGCTCGTCGTGCCCACAGTCATCAGTAGAGGGGAAGGGAAATGAGTTTAACCGCAAAGATCTCTTCACACAACATCTACGACGCATGCATGCCCCGTTCGCCATCAAGAAGGCGCTTGCCAAGGGCGATAGTAAGTTGCAAGTGGAATGGGAAACCCATGTCAAAGACATGCAACAATCATGTCTCGTGACTCGGAGACGACCACCGCAGAGTTCAGCATGCCCCAAACCGGACTGTGCCAGCATATTTGAGGGGCCCACCTCCTGGGATGAGTGGACGGAGCACGTCGGTCGGCATATGGAGAAAGGAGAAGCGGATCGGCTTGGCGTCGACCGTCTCCTCGCCAAATGGGCTTTGGATGAAGGCATCATCGAGCGTAAGGAAGATGGAGAATACCGACTATGTAGTGGCAACGGCAACGGGAACAGCACTGAAAAGGAAAATCACCATAACACCGAGTACCATTCAGACGGGAATAAGCGAGATCCAGAGGAACGGACCATTATCGCGGCGAGCACGATTGTGGATAAGATGGATGTGGACTGACACGGACGTATATAATGGCAAAAGTGAACAGGGGAAGGGTCCGGGCGAAAATAGGTTGGCCGGACAAGCTGGCTGTCGACGCTGGTCGGGTCCATATATGTCGCTCATGACGGGGCAGATTACAACGGCGTTATCACTCTTCGCATGGTTTTAGTAGATACGATGGACGTGGCATGACTGTTATTTTTTGTCTTTTCTTTTTCAGTTTTCTTGGCGGGCATCGGGTTCTCCTCGTCTGACCATGCCTGCAGGTCCTCCATCTTGATACCAAAATTTCGGAGGCAGAGCAAGCAGCCTTTCGTTAGCTTGTACTCGTTTTAGCTACTATATATAGAGGCATAATGAGGCGTGAATATGTGAAGCGCGTCAATATGAAGTCGAAAGTTTCGGTTTCGTGCATTGAACCCAATGATTAAGGCTCTATTAGATGCTGTGTCGTGGTGGTCTTACCTGGTATGGTAATCGTTGACTTTGTCCGATGTGGAGATGCGGCACGTTGTACGATGTGATGCAGGTGAGGGGTTACATGTACCCCGCAATATCCTTTACTACCTACATACACACTACACATAATTCGGGCTAGATAATGTGTCTAGACTTTGGTTTGAATTAGGTATGGAGATCATTTCTCCGTCCTCGATTGCAGACTCCCCTACGTATGTAATTGACGTAGGTATGTTCCACATAGGCTAGGCTGTTCAATCGCTCTAGCTTCATCTTTCGGCCCTCTTCAATGCTACTTCATATTTCGGGGTGGCAAGTTTTAAGGATTGTCGACTCCTCTAATGCCTGGAACTATTTAGAATTGGGCGATCTAATGTACGTATAGTTGATCCAGCCCTCGCGCTCCTACTCCAGTGCGCACATGTGTATGTACTATGAATGTCGTGCGCATTAACGCCGGTGTAAGGAATTGGCCTGTTCGAACGGGGTCGGAGTGTGTACCAGTTGTTCGTAATACCGATCCCTCGGGTCGTTGTTCCGATCTTTCGTCCAGATCGAGCTTTGTTTCTCCACGAATCGGGCCGGGTGTGAAACGTGAAATTTGCAGTTCGGAATTGGGGGGATATCTAGCTTGGGTCAATTTCAAGATGAGGTTTCTCGAAACGTTAACCTGGGAGGTATCTTGGGGCGGCACAATATATCTAATGAGCGTATATCTATATATAGTGGAATGGCAACTATGTTTAGCGTGATCTGATGGTAGGATATGTATAATATACATTTTACGTCGTCGCATCTGGCATGTAGGCTAATTGAGCATGAAAGCGATGAATTCAAGTAAATAGGTACCTGAGAACTTAACGTCGCTCTGCGAGTGGGAAGGAGAAATAGGAGAGCGGAATGGATGAGTTGTTCCTCGTGGTCGGGAAAACGGATGAAACGCCCGCAAAGGCTATTGGAGCGCATCGGCCCAGGGGACATAAAATACACACATATATACAACGGTAGGTGACATCGTCGCAATAATAGTTATGGCTATGAGATAAGTATATGTATGCCGACAAGACGCGGAAAAATACATGCGACGCAACCTATTAAGTAGACAATTATATCGTCGAGTAGGATATGATAAATAAGAAGCCCGTGTCCCAGGTTTCGCGATGCGTTGGGGCTCGCGATTCTTACAGTTGGCTTTGGATATTTTGGAAACTCGTAGTCGCTGGCAGGATCCTGGACACGTATAAATCAAGCCGAGATCTCGCGATGCTGTTCAATACGAGCCCCCTGAGGGCAAGCTTGCTCTTGCTTGCGGCGGCTACGGCAAGCGCCACGCTCCAGATTGTTCCCGGCGCGACATGGACGGCGGTTAGTTGCTCACGTGCCTCAATGAGCTCCTCTACCCGATTCCTAAACCATTTTTCGTGCACCTATGAAGAAGTACTGACAAATAAACGTATAGACGAATACGGCCGCGCACGTCCAAGCACATGGGGCGGGCGCCATCAAGGTGGGATCGACGTACTACATAGTCGGAGAGGACAAGACGCAAGGATCGGCCTTTCAGAACATCAACTGCTACTCGTCGACGAACCTGGTCGAGTGGACGTACGTCGGCGCCCTGCTCTCGCAGACGAGCTCGGGCGATCTGGGGCCGAACCGCGTCGTCGAGCGGCCCAAGGTTATTTATAACGACTCGACTAAGAAATACGTCCTGTACATGCACATCGACAGCAGCAACTATGGCGAGGCCAAGGTCGGCGTCGCGACGGGTGACACCGTGTGTGGGAAATATACGTACCAGGGCAGTTTTCAGCCCCTCGGTTTCCAGAGTCGGGATTTGGGGCTTTTTAAGGATGATGACGGAACTGCGTACTTGTTGACTGAAGACGTGAGTATCCTTTTCTTGTCATGTCACGTTTTAGCCTCTCCGGATATCAATAAAGAGTTATTAGGGTTAACAAGATCTAAATATAGCGAGCGAATGGACTGCGCATCGATCAACTAAGCGCCGACTACCTCACGGTGTCAAAGTCAACCTATCTCTGGAAGGACTCGATCGAGGCGCCAGCGATCCTAAAGCGACAGGGGACATACTACATGTTCGGCTCAAAACTAACCGGCTGGGACCCCAACGACAACGTATACAGCACGGCGACCTCGCTGTCGGGGCCGTGGTCGTCCTGGAAGACCTTCGCCGACGCGGGGTCCAACACGTACTCGTCGCAGACCAACTACGTCCTGCCCTTCGGCGACGGCGCCATCTACATGGGCGACCGCTGGGTCTCGAGCAACCTGATGCGCAGCACCTACGTCTGGCTCCCCTTAAGCTTCTCCGGCACCACCGTGACGATGAAGAACTACGTCAACTGGACGCCCGACGCGGGCGCCGGCACCTGGGCCGCGGGACCGGGCGAGACCACACCTGAGGCCGAGGCCGCGGCGTTCGCCAACGGCGCCAAGACGCTGTCGTGCTCGGGGTGCAGCGGCGGCGAGAGCGTGGGGTACATCGGCGGCAGCACCGCCGGCTCGGTGACGTTTAGCGGTGTGACTAGCAACGCGGCGACGAAGAGCTCTGTCCGGATCAAGTACATCAACGGCGATAGCAGTCAGCGCTTCGCGACCGTCACCGTCAACGGCGCGAGCCAGAAGCTTGCCTTCCTCCCGACCGCCGGGGGAACCCCCGGGAGCAGTATCTTGAACGTGGATCTGAAGAGCGGGGCTGCGAATACTGTTGTCATTACCACGACGGATGGGACCTGGGGTCCGGATATTGATCGGATTATGGTGCCTAGTAACTAAAGGGGGCGTGACGTTACCGCTAGATTTAAGGGGTTTGGGAGTCGCGTTTACATATGTCGATATGCCGTAATCTCAAAACACATCATATGAAGGCTTGGAATGATATCTGCTGTGATTTCGAGGCTAGTTCTAACACTCAAAATCCAGGAAGGTGGTAGAAAAGAGAGAGAGAGAGAGGTAGAATGCCTAAAGGAAGAACAACACTAATATGAGGGCCCATTGACTAGAGAAAGTTGGTGAACAAGGTTGGGGTTCGCGGCGATGAGATATATGGCTATTCGAGTGCCGGCAAAGACGCGCGCCAGAGCGAGCAGAAATTGCGTCTATTGCCAAAAAGACCCCTGTGAATCTGACTCGAATGCGGCTTCAATAGTGTGCTGTATAACGATAACGTCCTGTGCTTCGATGCGATGATCGCGTTCTTGTGATAGCTAATTATATCCGTATATGACTTACCACTCAGTCTTCTCTTGTCAATGGCCTTCTGCTTGCCCGTTGACATATCCACGTCACATGAATCATCTTCAAGACCCCGATGTGTCGCTTCATTGTCTCCGTTATTACCAAGAGGCATAGGCTAGGGAAGTTCTATATTTTTCCGCTTTCATTTTTTTTTCGTCCATTACCCCATCAGCATTCCCAGGTTTCAAAGGCCGAGAGATCTAATTTGATAACATCAGAGGTACCCCACAAGCAACGCATGTCTCTATATTTTCGTCGAATCACCTCGAGAAATTATTAAGGGTGTTATGGTATCATATAATTACATGTACAAGCAGGGTCTTCGCGTATTTTACAGAACACACTCTCTACCACTCTTAAGCCCCAACATGCATACCAGATAGAGCCCTGTTTCTATAGTCACATTTAAGATATTAACTTCCGTTTATATACTCTATTGTGTACCTGAAGTTGTGGGGTACGAGCAACACGCGGGTTCCGTGCCTCAGGGACTTCGTTATCCTTATGCCTTCAATTATTTATGAGATTGAAGAATGAGGCTTGGTCTTTTCCCTTCATATGTAATCAAGCGCAAGAGCCAGCAATGAATACGAAAGGGCGAACGAATAAGAGTCCGATGAAGCTTTTGAATCCTGATCAAGAGCTTAATTCAGGAAGGAGGAGAATGAGGTTAAGTCTTCGTTTAGGATCTAAAAGGGCAACAGGATCGAGCGCGTGTGTCATGGGGTATCGAAGAGGATAGAACTTGCATTTTATCAAGTTACGTCGAAACCAATATAGAGTATTGCCTGTGCGCGAAGGCCTCTAACTCCCCTCCGTAGACTTAACTAGGCTATATACAGATGATCTCTTTGTTCCTAAAGTACTGTGGCTTCGTAATACTGTGGCTTGGATATCGTGGCGTGGCTTCATGACACAGTTCATTCGCGCCATGGCACAAGTGTAAAACGCCCGAGAGGTATAAGCAAAACGGCAAAGGAAGTTCCCGTCACCGCTGGAGTTAAAGTCTCAGTTTCTGAAGTTTCCCTGGTAAAGCATAGGTGGCGCGTCGGTGTCTTCAGACGGGGGATGGCGACGGGGACGGCAAGGGGGAGTGTCACGAACCCTGCAGGGGTGGGGTGTAAACATCTGTTGTTGCACGGAGAAGCAGTGAAGTCATCTCAGTGGGCTCTATGTGACTACTTGACTATATACAGAGAGTCTCTTTGTCCCGATTGGATCCGTGTGTCTAGATCCCTGTTTCCTGGCAGGGAGTAAGCGTTTGGCATTTTGGCGTTCTTGGTTTTTGCTTTCTTACTTACGTCGTTTGCTTTTCCGTAGTAGGTAGGGAACTTTTTTTAAAAATGTATTCCGGAGAAATAGTCGGGAAAACAAAAAAGCAATAATCTCAAGTGAGTAATAGTCTCAAGTTAACGAATACCCTTGGGCCGACAGCACTTCTAAGTTAACTTAAAAATTTCCATCGCTGGTTGGATACTGCTTTTAGCTCCGTCCGACGTCTTCTATTGTCTCTTTGCTACTACTCCTGCTGGTGCTTGGCTCTTCACCGGCCAGAGATAAAGTGCCTCACGTCCTATGTCTTCCTGTTCCTTAAAGCCGCGATATGGAACCGACTGACTCTAGTCAAAGAGCCCAACCCGAAAAGACATGCACGAGAGGAATCCATCGTGTGATGCCTATACACTCACTAGGTATACTTTGCTCCTGAGCTCTCATTCAAAATCTAGTCTTCGCGCATATTTATTGCAGTTGACTCAGGCGGAGTGGATGAATACCTTCGCATATGAGAACCACCTCATGATATGGCAGCCCCCAGTTCCCCAGTATTTGTAGTTATAGGGAAGTATTCATAGTGTTGTTCAAATAAGCGTATAGAGAAGACATGTGCGAGTTCTGCAGGTCATTTTCGCGCACGAGGTCTCAGGTTGTTTCGGCAACAATTTGGCTGGGGAAAGGCTGAATTGAAGGAAGTGACAAGCCGATGCCTGCAGAAAGAAAATGATCTTACGAGATAGCATTCCTTGAATGTTAGTTAGAAGCCTTCCCCGGAAGTTGCCGTCACCAAGTAACAAATCCTCAGGCAGAACGACGACTTGTCTATTAAGGGTTAGTATAGAGCCTAGCTTCTATCTTTCCAGCCGATAGGGAATCGTCGGTGAGCCCATCATCGGGTTTACTTGGTGGTGCTATGTCTCGGGGTATGAAGCGAGGTGGACACTCTAAGCAAAATAATTCTGCTGTTTTGGACATCCCGAGCGTCCTACGGCGGCTTCGGGCAAACGAGAGGAGCCTTTCTTTTTGGCCTTCATGACCTATGTTGAAGTTGATGACCTGGTATAATAGCGACGGCGATCAAAGGCTGCGATGCAATAGGACGCTGTAACGATGGCCGGTGTCATAGTAGTAAGTTATCGTAGTAATAAGAGGTTGCCGTAAAAAAGTTCGAAAGAGTAAAATTACACCGACTAGTATGTTGACTACATAGTATCAGAGGCTGTGCAGTCGTATATTTCATGGAAGTTATACTCAAGCATGACCACTGGGGCGGGTAGGCTAGTAGGACCGGAGGTTTTCTGCCCACATGGTCCCTTTTTTCGACCCCCTCCGCTTAGGCACCCCCACGCTAGATTTAACTCCGCCGTTCATCGAAAATATAGCTATCTGTGTATCGTCCGGCATTTCTTCATGAATTGAATATGCCTTCTGTAGGTATTTCGTCGAGGGTGCTCTGCGTATGGCTTTTGAATTGCTCGAACCAGCTACACTGCCACCAATTCAAGCACATTGTGTCTACTATCATAATATGAGTAGCGGTAATGCTTTGCGGCTGCCCCACTTAACATATCTCGTCCGAATAATCTCGAATCCTTCCGTGGGTTCTAGAACGGTTAGTCGTTTCAATCGAACCCATACTCCGGTAATACCTTGAGCAACGAGGCTATACATGGTTAAGCACCTCTCCAGCTAAGAAGTCTAGACATTAGATATTAGTCTCTATACTAAAGTGTTTCCAGCTTGTTTTAATAAGGTAGGAAGTTTAAACATCTACTCTGATTAGACCGATTAGAGAGGCGAACTCGTCAAACTACTACAAGCAAAGGATGAATTGACGCAAGCCGTGTTATCGCCTAGCCCTCTTTTTATCTCATAGCGTGGAGGGCTTCACCTTGACAAGTTAGCCAAAGCCTCCGCAGAGAACCTTTGAGGGTGGGTCTGCCATGTGTCTAGCCGTTTACCGATCTAATGGTCTAGATGGAAGACTGGAGACGAACGGCGTTTGCGGTGGCAACCGTATTGTTTACTCATAAGCAGCAATTATGCAGCTATTCATTAGACTATTTTCGCAACTATGCATGTTGGACCCTTACCTGTGCGTTAGTTGTAGCGACAAGAATGTTGGTCCACAGAGGGCCTCATCTCGGCGTCTCTTAGCATCGCGTCACACCTAGCATCATTCAATTGTTTAGTTTTCAGACTTAGACGTTGTGGCCTTGCACAAAGCACTTTCTTTCCCATTAAACAAGTTGTTGCCACGAGCTTGGCCATTGCCAATCCTAGGTAGTGGCTGAAGTGACGCATATGATTCCTATCCTGGATCAGATACGAAGATAAACGAGATCGTATGCATTTGATAGAAGATATGATGAAATAAAAAATTTGGCTGGTCTGGTGAAGAGGCGGATGAGAGGAATATGCGGGGAAGAGCTTCTCCTCAGTCCCCTCATCCCCCTGTCGAATTCCCATGTCATCACTCCATTGTAATTTCTTTAAGCCAATTATATCGCGCCAGCCAAGCATGCTTGCGGAGCAGATCATACGGTAAAGGGTAAGGTGTATCTTCAACCCCAGAATTCCCCTCATTCTAAGATCGCGGGTAACAAGCCGGTGTGAAGCTTCAAGCCTCAACCACCAACCTCCGCTAGCAAGGAAGGAGAATAGCCCCGCGAAAGGACCGTGATAGTGCCGGTAGAGGAGCACCTTATGCCGTATTTGTATAGACCGCCTCGGGTTGTGGTGTTCTCGAGGCGCCGAAAGTCCTCATGCGTTGGAGGTGGTCGGAGTGGCTAGAACGGACCAATGTACGGGTCCATAGGTCGAAACCGACGTCTCGGTCCAGCTATCTAGAGCATCACCTTTCTGCTGTAACAACAATCGACAGTCAACACATCAAAAATCTGCAGGCAGGTGAGTTATGTCTGGGCCAATGAGGGGCATTGTTGTTCTCCGTCTTCGAACGGTGATTGGCCTTGTCGGTATCGCGTCGGGAGAAAAATCAGTACAAGGGCAGGGGAGTATCGAGATATTCCCAGGGATAGTATGCAAGTATTTGGATGAGTGGAGTGAGCTCGGAGGCAGAGGCCGAAGTGGATGCGGCCCAGCTACACTACACTGAGTACATAGTTTACATCATAGTGTAGCATGGAACAAAACGAACAAAACGTGAATCCCATCAATTTCAAGCCTCATTGCGGGGTTCGCCAAGGGCACACGGCATGAGCTACTGTAGGCAGGGGACCCGAGAGTACGGTGACAATGGGGCGTGAAGGATTCCATTGTGATCGCCCGGCCATGCTCGAGGTAATTGGTAATTGGTAAATATATAAGTAAGAGCTGCCGTCGTACGACGCTGACACCAGAGAGGTCTTGCCTTCTTTCACTTGACCTGTGCTACACCCAAGAACAACGCGACTGCCAAGATATCTCGGCAGTGTCCGTGTTGTTGCACAATGGCGAGTCTCTTGTTCTTGGCAGCTGCGGCTTCGGCTGCTGCTGCTGTCACCGGAACAGACCTTGCTACCTCTAGTGACCCTCTGCGGCGTGCCCGGGTTATTCTGCATCCAATGTCAAGACCACTGCTTCTGGCCTCACCGCAGCCTTGACCCTCGCTGGCAAAGCTGCGATGTATACGGCACAGATCTGAAGGACTTGATCTTGGAGGTCTCTTACGACACCGGTAAGCTCATCTCTGACAGACCAACTCTGACTTATGACACAAACTCACATTGAACAGATTCGAGACTCCACGTCAAGATCCAAGATGCCGCGAACGACGTATACCAGGTTCCCGAATCCTTCTTCCCTCGCCCGAAGAGCGGTGGTAGCAACCAGCACAGTTCTGCCCTCAAATTCGACTACGTCAAGAAGCCCTTCAGCTTCACAGTGTCTCGCTCAGACTCGCACGAAGTGTTGTTCGACACCTCAGCTGCCAGCTTGATCTTCGAGTCACAGTACTTGCGCTTGAGAACCAAGCTGCCCGAGAACCCGAACCTGTACGGTCTCGGAGAGCACTCAGACAGCTTTAGACTGAACACGACCGACTACATCCGCACGTTGTGGTCCCAAGATGCCTATAGTGTTCCCGAGGGCTCCAACCTGTACGGCAACCACCCCGTGTACTACGAGCTGCGTGACTCGGGCGCCCATGGTGTCTTCTTCCTGAACTCGAACGGCATGGACATCAAGATCAACAACACTGCTCACGATGGCCAGTACCTCGAGTACAACACCCTCGGTGGCGTCTTGGACTTCTACTTCGTCGCCGGCCCTAGTATGATCAATGTTGCGCAGCAGTACGCTGAAGTCGTGGGCCTGCCCGCCGAAATGCCATACTGGGGTCTGGGCTTCCACAATTGCCGATACGGTTACCAGGACGCCTTTGAGGTCGCTGAGGTTGTCTACAACTACAGCCAGGCGGCTATCCCTCTCGAGACCATGTGGACTGATATTGACTATATGTATCGACGAAGAACTTTCAGTCTCGATCCTGAGAGATTCTCTCTCCCCGCCATGCGCGGTCTTGTCGACTACCTTCACAACCACGATCAACATTACGTGATGATGGTGGACCCTGATGTCGCATATCAAGATTTCCCCGGTGCCTTTAACCGCGGTGTCGAGGACAATGTCTTCTTACTTCGTCAAAATGGCTCCGTCTGGAAGGGCGTTGTTTGGCCTGGTGTTGTGGCCTTCCCTGACTGGTTTGCCGAAAACACCACAAAGTTCTGGGTAAGTCAAGATCTGAGCTTCCTGGCTCGGCCCCAGTCCGCCTGTCGGTCAGGAACATAATCAGTAATGTTGTAGCACTAACGCTTATTCTGTAGACCAACGAATTCGCCATGTTCTTTGACAAGGACACTGGTGTTGATATTGATGCCCTCTGGATCGACCTGAACGAACCCTCCAATTTCCCTTGCAACTTCCCCTGCGATAACGCCGACGAAATTGGTGCTCACTTCACGCCGGATCCTCCCCCGGTCCGCGCTCCCCCTAGACCTCTTCCTGGGTTCCCCTGCGAGTTCCAGCCTGAAGGTTGCAACGGCACTCACACCCGATCTTTAGAAGTCATCCGTGACAGCAAACCGGCAGCCTCTTTCCCTCATCTCACCCGTGCTGCGGCGCCGGCCAGGGGTAAGGCGCTGGGCCTACCTGGCCGTGATCTTCTGTACCCCAAGTACGCAATCCACAACAAGGCGGCATACCTTGACAGCTGGGAACGCGGCCGAAGGTGGCATTTCTAACAAGACAGTCAACACGGACGTGCTACACCAGAATGGCATAGCTGAATACGATGTTCACAACCTCTACGGCAGCATGATGTCAGAGACGTCGCACGATGCCATGTTGGCGCGCCGACCCAACGACCGTCCGCTAGTCATCACGCGCTCGACATTCAGCGGTGCCGGCCGCAAGGTTGGACACTGGCTTGGTGACAACCAGTCGACATGGGACAAGTACCGTCTCGCCGTACGCTCCATGATGACCTTCAACTCTGTGTACCAAGTGCCCATGGTCGGAACCGATGTATGTGGATTCGGCATGAACACGACGGAGCAGCTGTGCGCACGATGGGCCGCACTCGGCGCTTTCGCGACCTTCTATCGCGTACACAACGAGCTCGGGAACATCCCCCAGGAACTTTACCGCTGGCCCGCAACAACGGCCTCGGGCCAAAAGAACATTGCGATACGCTACCGGCTGCTCGACTACCTGTACACGGCCATGCACCAACAGAGCGTGGACGGCACGCCTGCCATCAACCCGATGGTGTTCCTGTACCCGCACGATAAGACAGCCGCATCGCTGGAACTGCAGTACTTCTTCGGTCCTGGTCTGCTCGTCGCCCCTGTCACGGAGGAGGACGCGACTAGCGTCGACGTGTACCTCCCAACGACACCTTCTACGACTGGTACACGCATAAGCGTATCGAGGGTGCTGGTAAGACCATCACCGTTACAGGCCAGGACTGGACCGACATCCCACTGTTCCTACGTGGTGGCATTGTGTACCCCGTACGCACTGAGGGCGCCATGACAACGGCCGAGCTACGCACCAAGCCCTTCGAGCTCATCGTCGCCGTCGGCCGCAACGGAAAGGCGTCCGGTGAGCTGTACTTCGATGACGGTGTCAGCATCACGCAGCACGGAACGACGGACATCAAGTTCTCGTACGCCAACGGCCTCCTGCTCGTCTCCGGATCTTTCGGATACACCAAGGAGAAGCTCAGACTATCTAAGGTCACCTTCCTCGGTCTAGGAAAGACTCACGGACACAGCAAGCGCGCCATCGAGGTCGAGGTCGCGGGTCAGACGGTCCAGGCTACCGTCGACGCGGTAAACGATGTCATCACTGTCCAGGTCAACAAGGACTTGACTCAGGCGCTTACTATCAAGGTTGATGCCTAGATACTGGCATAGTTGGGTTAATGATTGGATACGATTTGTAAAGTAGAAAGAAGAGACACGTTATTTAACATGTAATCAATCAATGTAATAAGAAGCTCAATCTTAGACTACGAACAATAAGTAATCTTCTAGTACTCTTTACTATGCTTGCAAGTGATATGTCTCGTTGGAAATCAGCTAGTATAGAGATACTTCATGTCATGAGGGCTTAGATAGAGGCTTGGAATAGCCTAATTGAGTAATAATGAACGAAGGTGCCAAAGATATTATAAAGATTTAAGTTTGTATTTTTTTAGGCAGGTGGATTCTGCGCCTTTTTCATGCCCGAATTTCCTCCTATATTTCCTACAGCCTCGCGGCCCTCCGCAGATCTGAATAGAGAGAGATCTGTATAACCGGAGTTTATGTATTCCAGTGTTGTATTTTAACTTTCGGTAACTAACTAAGACTTATGAGATTCGTATAATCTTGTACAGCTTTATCAGCTTTGTAAGATATTACTTAGCAAGCTCCGTACGAGATCCGGGTGATACTTATGCTCTAAGAAACTCTGTCAGGTAACCAATTATACCCTCTTGATGATAAGGTAAAGGGTGCAATCCGAGATAAATATGGGGTTGTAAATTTACCAGCAAACACAGATAGCACTCTTAAGGCTGACCCGATCGTGGTAGTACCTTTCAATTACGTAGTATTAGCGGTCTAGACACACTATACTAACTACCTCATGGTAACTGAGTAAGTGTTACTAGCCGGAACTTATAGTACGCTCGCTTGTCGGGGTATTCAACCAGTTAATCAAAAACGGCAGTCAAAAGTGATGTCCTCCGACGTTGGAGGTGGGCAGGTAGGTAAATAGGGAGGACATAAATACTAATGCGCCTGTATAGTACAGACTGATCCGGGGCCTGCATTCGGAACAAAGAAAGCGCTGTTGGATATTGGGTTCTCTCTCATTTGCGTTAGGGGTCCTCGGAGATGTACACCTAAGCTAACTCCCGTGCTGCCAATATGATAAAGTAGTAAGAGTATGCCAGACAAATACCAGGAAGTACATAGAATCCCATTTTTGTCCTTCCAATAGCGTAGAAACCCCGTGAACCCCCGGGATAGCTGCCTAATGCCTACCTTAGAGCAGGCAATTGCGAATTCAGCCACAATTTTGAGTTCACAGCTGCAGATTGGTCGCAGGAGCTCGGCTCGGCCCGCCCCGGAGGTGTGCGGCTGAGTTCTTGAATAAACTCTGCCATATGAAAGCCTCGCTAAGCAAAAGCTCTATATCTTTCTCGGTCCAATCTCGGGTGGGTAATGCCTGCAGGAACATCATAATCTCCTGAAAATCCATCTTCACCAGCTTGGAGGACCATTTGACAAGGAAAGCCGCACAAACATAGAGGTGAAATTCCGAGAAGCCTTGCTCCTCAGCCTGGAAGACCAATCAGCAATAGCTAGAGAAGGCTGATAATAAATACGTACCAGATATGTGTCCCACATTCGAATTGTGTTTCGGACGCTAATCTCCCTCATAAGGAGGCAATTCATCCACCGAAAACTGAATTGAATAAACTCAACATTCTCACTCTCGAGATGTTTCGAAAGTCCCTCGTCGATTCTGGCGGTAAGATCTCGGAGCGCGGCAACTTGCCTCTGTATCCCGGGCTGTGCGACAATGTAATGGTCCTGAATCCCGTCGAGTAATTTTGTCAGGCACCAGTACGAGTCGGCTTCCACTGCATCTAGCACAGCCTTTGGTAATTGGCCGGGGTCCATACCGCTCTCAATATTATTATCAGTTATGTAGGTTCCCAAAAACACCTGCCAAAACGGCGTAACTAGGTCATTTATGCCCTGCACATAACCACTTGCAGGATGTCGAATGGCCCATAGGTATAAGATTCGTTCTAGTGACCGCTGTGTCGCTTCATAACTGTATAATTCAATATGTGGGTTCGTCCTGGGCACATCAATGCTAATTTGATGCCAGATCGCTTCATCAAGGCCTCTGAACGGCCGGTCGGATTTTGGCTGGTGCCTCCTCGTTCAAACGCTTACGAACCCCATCTAGGTATTCTTTGCGTTTCCGCTCGAGTCGCGACCCGTCTCTCACTACTTGTGGTAGATAACTAAGCAACAACTGCCACGTCATTGCACGCACTTCTTCAGGTACCCCACTCCCAATGCTCTTAGATCTGTTAAAGGGATGCTTGTTGTTTGGAGAATCTTCTTGAATTTATTGATTTTCGTAACGCGAGAATTGATGGCATCGATCTCCTTCGGGTAGCATTCGCTGGAGTCGATGGGTGATCTATGAGATGCAAAGCGTTCGCAGGATCTAGGATGATATCAGCAACCTGCATGTTCTCCTACAATATAGATACCACAAACCTTTTAAAATATCTTTATATTGTGGCCTCAGTATTTTCCCCTCCGTCTTTTTCGGCATCGGGTATCCGAGCGTAGGTCTTTCGATAGCTATGTCGGCACTGTTTGAGTACCGTCGACTGGGGAAGCCAAGTGAGGTATCCAAGGCCGGTTGGCTTTGGGAGGCGAGACCACCGCCACTCTGTGTTGCCGCTGCTTTACGCCGAGATCGCCGCTTCATGTTTGATAAACTGGGCAGCCCAAAGTCATCCCCATCGTCGTCCTCATAGCCATATTCGTCTTCGCCTTCAGGATCTTCCACATTCCAATCCGA
The DNA here is from genome assembly GCA_004123355.1 of Amphirosellinia nigrospora. NCBI lineage: Eukaryota > Fungi > Ascomycota > Sordariomycetes > Xylariales > Xylariaceae > Amphirosellinia > Amphirosellinia nigrospora. The sequence continues at coordinate 1,054,408 of SCHM01000001.1, forward strand.
GTTCGTCGTCGACAGGAAGCTAAAGTAGGACTTCAAGGGCGGAGAGGCAAGAGAGGAATTGGACTTGCGCGATGTGGCGCCGACATCGCTCGTTCTAGCTTTTTGAGTAGAGGAAGAGGGGGTGTTTTCGGTCGTGATGAGCCAGATACGTTTCTGGATCAAAGTATAAGATATCGGCCATGAATGAGTGGATTAGAGCGGCGGGCGAGCGCAACACAACGTACAGGTTATCGAACTTGAGCATATCGGCATGGGAGTAAGCGGCGCCGACAACCAGGTTCGGATCCCGCCCCGTTCGCTTCGGTGTCCCTTCTCGCGGGGCGCGCCAAAAGGCGAAGAAGACCTGGATGCCAACATTAAGTTCAGCTAGCTAGCTCGTTACACAGGCAAAATGGCGATAGCAGAGAGGAATTGAGAAGAGAAGGGAAGGGACGAGAGGGAGGCGAGAGCCTTCGACCTACTCAGACCTGTCTGTCCACACCAAGAAGTGTCCCAATTAGCAACGGGTCCCATGTCGGAATAAATAGGCGACAGCAGCGACAACCAAGGCGCGAACATGGACCAGAAATGGGTACTTGTATTATTGTTGGCTGGGAGACTCGGGAGGAGCTGGACTTACCGACCTGAACCATCTCCTAGACCAAGTACGTCATCATCAGTGCCGTTCATCGCGAGAACACCTCTACACCAGCAGGAATGGATGCTTGCGTACCTGTTGTTGCGTTGGCTTCTTGCCACCACCCGAAGACGAGAACATGGCGGCAGCAAAATGGGAGAGCTAGGTTAGGATGGCATTCTCGTTTGGCAGTGGTTGGCGGGTTTAGTTGAATCGACAGACATGGATGTTGTATGGTTGGCTGCTCCCAAGGAATTGGCTGACCAACCCCTGTCAACCAGCCCACATGCCATGCCCCTCCTTCCTCCTTCCTTCTTGCTCCCACAGGTACCTTTCGCGTGATCTTACGGCTCGGACGGTACCTGCCCTGTACCCCGGCGCTGATGATATGTCAAGGTACCTACCTAAAGCACACCTTATTCCTTATTTCAACATCTAGCACACACCTGCTACGATACAGCTCCAATTTCCAATTCCTTAAGATCTGCCTGAGTAGGCAGTACCTGATTACGTAGCTATACTACCTTACCTATCTAAGCACCTTACCTAAGGTAGATAGGAGCTATATATAGGCAAGCCGCAAAGTAGTATGCTAGAAGTTTAGACTATTTGTGTTCAAAGTCGACGAGGCGAATTAAATAGATTGTAAAAATATAAGTACCTAGATTGCTTGCTACATATAGTTGATAGGCATAGGTGTATACACATGTTTGTCTGCCATTAATTGATCTGGTTATTTAGAAGGCGGTCGCGTGCTAGTCTAGCTCGTTGAACCAAAGGTAGCATTATCCTTATCCTTATCTAAGCTCGGCCTGAGTCGACGCCTCTCCTCATTGGCTCAAAGTTTCTCCCCGGCTCCATTCATTCATTACCTCAGCACGACCTCCCAGAAGGCTGCAATTTTCCTTCCGACTTACCTTGCCTATTTCTTCAGCTCCATCATTTCTAGTGCGATATCCATTTCAACAACCCTTCCGACAGCTTGCGACGCGATTTAATTGCCTCCTTGCGGATACGCAACTCAAGTAACTTGTTCAGACTATACGACCTACGCTGGTCCGCTAATCCGAACTATCTTGAGTCGCTTACCTAGCATTAAGACGGATACCCGACTCTAATCATGGCGGATGGCGAGAACTTCGAGGACGACCTGTTCGCCGACCTGTGAGTCTCCTCCAACGGCGATCGCAACATTCCCGATTACGTGGCGTCCCTTCTGCGCTACCTTCATCGAGACACCTGTGTACGTAAGGATCATGGCTAACGGGCAGTTTCATAGTTACGATGATAATGATGGCTTAGCTCCCACCGCGACTGCGCCCGCATCCGCGCCCGCGTCCGCGTCCGCCCCTGTGCCGGCGCCAGCTCCCGTTGCAGCTTCCATAACTCCACCCGTAGCACAACAGGCACCAAGAGCCTCATCATGAGCATGCGTTCGATGAAACACACCATGGCGCCGTAGAGAATGGCTATGGGGACGATTATCACGAAGATGCTTATGATGACGACGACGACGTAGACTTCGACCTTGGCAACGGCCCTACTAATAATAACATGGCAGCACCGATGAACATGAAGAGTCACCGGGTCTTCTTTCCACACTACAAGAGGACCAAGCGCAAAGGAGGATGGGTAAGTGATTTCATTATTATCTACCTCTTGTATGCTGTATTCATCATTCATGGGGCGTCGAACGGGAAGGGCGCGCCAGTACCAGGTCAGACCCAGGTCAGACACAGTTGGTAGCTTGAAGGGTCAGGCAAGTGACTTCTTGCGAGTGTATATGTTCTCTGCCGAGGAAAGGATGGTTCGGTACCTTGAATCACGCTAGAATGGATAGGGCATAGAGGGTGTTCTGCACATTACCCAACTAGCACCACGAAGAGGGTGTCCAGGTATTAGAGTTCTACCAGATCAGTCGGTATTCGAATATTAGCCAAAGAGATAACACCATTGTCTCGGCTGAGGGTACATCTCAAAAGACAAAGCAAAGGGAAATGTGGCGGAATGATTCACACTGCTGCTACCTGAGAGGACCACACGATATAATTCGACTATAGCCAGTGCGAGAGCACTCTTCTGCTTTTGATAGCCATTCGTCAAGATAGGCTCATAGAGCTCGACAAAGGACACATCTAAGGCTGTAGCAAGAAGACTGGCAGCGAATAGCGCTAGAGTTAGATGACCTAGCTTGACGATAGCAAAGACGAGAGGAAAATCGACAATCGTTTCGGTCATCTTCGCTGTTTCCCATGATCACTTGAGCAGTGCTACTTTGGCCCAGCCGCCAGGATCTGGTTATTGGCTCCCGTACTCTCACAAATGAACTGCACAACATCGCCCGCACATGCATTCCTCACACCCAGCATCGCCCGTCATCTTATCTCTGTCGACAACAATCAGTCTAAGATGGGACTCTTAAAGCTTGGGTCTAAGATCATGGTTGCATCATCTCGTGCCCACATCGGTATTGGCAAAAGATCACTTCCATTCGTGACGACATCCAGCATACTCGAATGAGAGTGTCAGCATCTCGCGGCTGAGCGCGTAGTTGGTCATGTTACCAATTCCATTTGGAGACGTGGAGTTGTACTCGACCTTAGAATGCCACATAGCATGCTTCCTCAAGTGAAAGATCCATGCGACCCAACTACCAAACACTTCCTTAGCCCTACATTGTGCTACACTGTCACGCCAGCATGAGATTGTAGGCATATAGACTAACCGGGTTCTTTTTTGACAGAAAAATGTTTATTGGAGGCTTGAACTGGGAAACAACAGACCGTAAGGAAACACCTATTCGCTCTCGCTTTCTGTGCGTTAGCAATCAGCTAATATCTGGAACCATGTAGAATCTTTGCGCGACTACTTTTCACAGTTTGGCGAGGTCACTGAGTGTACTGTGATGAGAGATGGTGCAACAGGACGCTCACGAGGGTTTGGTTTTCTCACATTCAAGGACCCAAAGACAGTGAACATCGTTATGGTCAAAGAACACTTCCTCGACGGAAAACTAGTACGTGACCGTGTCATTCAATTCAAAAAACACAACTATACTCACCAGCCTCCCTTTAGATCGACCCCAAACGAGCTATTCCACGAGATGAGCAAGAGAAGACCTCTAAGATCTTTGTTGGTGGCGTAAGCCAAGACACGACTGAAAACGAATTCAAGGATTATTTTGCTCAATTTGGACGGGTTGTTGATGCCACCCTCATGATGGACAAAGACACCGGGCGGCCCAGGGGATTTGGGTTTGTCACTTTCGAAAATGAAGTCGGTGTTGAGGCATGCCTTAGCACTCATCTAGAAATCCACGGCAAGGCCATCGAAGTAAAGAAAGCACAACCCCGCGGTAATATGCGAGAGGAGGAGGAGGCCCAAAGACGCGGTGGCGGCAAATTCAACAAGAAAAGTGGCATGGATGATCAGGGCGGCAACCAGAATCAGATGGCATCGCAGATGAATCAAGGGGATGACACCACAAGTCATGGCTCAGTATATGCAAAGGATGCAACAGTATATGGCCATGATGCAACAACAAGCCGCCATGAACCGAGGGATGGGCATGAATCCCGCCATGATGCAAATGCTCCAGATGCAGCAGATGCAACAAATGCAACAGCAGATGGCTCAGGGCGGAGGTGCCAACGCGCAGGGCATGGCAGCCATGAACCAAGCCATGATGCAACAAATGCAAAATCAGATGATGGGCAATGCCGGTTCAGGACAAGGCCAGAGCCAGGGAAGCGATGAGCAGCAAAACTACAGCGACTATAACCAGCAGCAAGGGTTTAGTCAACGTGGCGGCGGCGGACGACGTGGTGGCCGAGGCGCATACAACCAAGGCTATGGTAATATGGGCGGTGGCAGTGGCGGTGGTGGCGGTGATGCGACCTCATGGGAGGGCATGTATGACGATGTCCCTCAGCCCAATTACAACCAGGGTGGCCGCGGCGGCTTCCAACGAAACCGTGGTGGCTATCAGCAAGGCCAAGGCGGCTCAGACCCCAACCACGCACCGCCAGCTAACGCCCCTACCGGGCCAAAGAACGCGGCAAACCCGGTGCCAACTATCGAGGCGGCGGGCGAGGAAGCACTCGTGGATTCCACCCTTATGGTCGTTAGTAGCGGAACCATTATACCCCGGGAGTTGTCCTACACTCTGTAACAGGGTAGAAAGCCAGTGTCTTCCACGGCTGAGCCCAACATCTCCTTTCTTCTACCAAAAACTCGGCAACAAATTCAGATCATCGACCCAGGAATCCTCCAGGTACGGATTACGCCTCTAATTGTCGACGTTATATTTTCCTACGGCCACGGTTCACCCTATGGCATCGTCAGGAACTTTACGCAAATGACGACGCTTTGCTCATTTGTCTGTACTTATAACCATTCTACACAACCAATCACCCGTGCATAATACGACTGGATGTGTCATGTCAGCACTCAGTATGCCATGTCGCGCCGCACGAAAGGGAATAAAAAGAAGAGGAGGACAGGGAAGACGACATGACGGAACAGTGAGGTTCCATTCCATCGTCTGCCCTGGAAGGATGGCTGGCGTCTGTGCCGATGCCACAAAATATCCTAATAGTCCGCTCTGGAGAATTAAGGTCGGCGCTAGTTTGCTTTATGCGATGTTTGATAAAAAATCTGGAATTAGCTGCGTAAACACGCCCAGGACTGATTCTTAGCAAAATGAAAACAATGTCTAATTACTGGTGCCTGACCTTCTTCCGTGTCTATTGTGACTGTTTTCTGACTGTTTTCTCATTTTGGGCATCATTTTTTTCCATCTACAAATGTTAAATGTAGGTAAGTAAGAGTAGAATGCCGTCCATCGCCGGGCGTAACAATCGTAGGAAGCAACCCAACGATCTTGATACAACTAGCACCATCTCAAATTAAGCTAATTGGGTTTAAGTAACGCCTATTCATGGAGGGTGCTGATTCGAGACATAATAGATGTATTAAAGCGTACTAAATATTGTTATACAAACGATTCGATGACTCTCGTTGCTGGTCTTGGGTAATCCCGTCTCTCGCTATGCCGTGAACACCAAGCTAAGCTACTCATCTCCAACTCGGATGTTAGATACACTCCTACTGATACAAACCCTAATTTACCTCTTACGACAACTAGCTTCAAGCCCTATTCAGTTTCGTGAACCCCTCCGCGGGCGGTTGCAACCAATTCCGCTCGTCGTATTTCGTGCCCTCGCCCTCGATGACGTGGAATGTATATATAATCCTCCCCTTCTGACTCGTATTCTTCTCGCTCTTGTGCAGCAGGTTCCCGTGTATGAGGACGAGGGAGCCAGCCTTGACCTCGCCCATCACATACTCTCCATCCCGCCATCCGCCTTCCTACCCTCCCCATACTCCTCCCAGCGGGGAACCGCGGGCCTGCGTTGTCGATAAACTCGGTACCAGACTCCCCGTCCGCGCGGCGTACGAAGCGCTGCCTCACGGGCGCCCACCGATGGCTGCCCGGCAAGAAGCTGAGGCACCCGTTCTCGGCCGTCGCGTCCTCGAGCGCGTACCAGAACCCCACGGCGCTGGGCGGGTCCGTGTACAGGAAGGTGCTGTCCTGGTGCGGCGGCACGGCGCCCCCGATCTCGGGCTGCTTGCAGATGACCATGGACTGCAGGACGCGGGGTCGCGGAAGCCCAGGGCGCGCGCCACGGCCGCGGGGTGCGACTCGACGTGTCCGACGGCCACGCTGCCGACGCTCGAGCCCGCGCCCCGCAGGTCCGGGTTCAGCGCCGGGTCGAGGAGCGAGGCGAAGGGCGGCGAGAGCGCGTGCAGGTAGTGCCCGATCTTGTTGATGGCGCGGGCCTTGGCTTCAGCAGCTCCCCGAGGTCGCCGAGAAGGCGTCCTCCTCGAAGAAGAAGCGCACCTTGTCCCCCGACGAGAGGAAGTAGTCGTCGCCCACGTGGTCCGACTTCTCCCCGTGCTGAACTTGGTCATCGGGTGCGAGGAGAGCGGGAACTCGTCGAGCAGCTTGTGCGTCTCGGCGAGGAGGGCTGAGACCGTCGTCGGTGGGAGCGCGTTGGGATTATGAGGTACCCGTCTCGCTCGAAGGAGGTGATCTCGGATGTCGTGAGACCGCCGGTTAGGGCTTCTTCTGAGGACATTTTGGATTATAGGTTCAGATGCGATGTTGTATGTAAGGGACGTGTGTTTCTAGGTGCATGGATTTCTTAATATGATAGATACACGATTACTATTTTCGCCACGAGGCCGGCGACGACAGACGAACGCTATGACGCTTCAGGGTCCTTGGAAGCCGGAAACTTGTACATGATCTGTTGGTAGGCACAGTCGATCGATGGTGGGGTTAATAGAGCTACCTATCATCAACGTAAAGTGATGTAGATCAGGTAGAAAGAAAGAGGGGCATGAGGGGAGGGCACACAGTGTGCGCCCTACTGTATTAGGACTTTAACCAACTACCTGCGGTGAGCCAATACCAATCTACCTTAGGTATAAAGGGGAAAATGTCAACACCCGTCTACTTATTAACACTCGGTATTCGATTCAGTTCATGATCAAATCCCGGAAGTGCCCTTAAAAGCGCTAAAATCACATAATTGAGAAACAGTCTGAGATATTATCTTTCTCGCTCGTTTCTACATATCCACAACCATGAGTGAAGAAGAGCCGGTGCTCTACGACGAGCGAATCTGGCTAGATGGATGTTGGGATTTCTTCCACCACGGCCACGCAGGCGCCATGTTACAAGCGCGGCAGCTCGGCAGCGAGCTATATGTGGGAGTGCACTCGGACGAGGACATTCTGAAAAACAAAGGACCAACAGTCATGGACCTAGACGAACGGTACGAGACGTGACATTTGGCGTAACACACCATCACACGCATACAAGAATCCGCAACCCAGTTTTTGAAACCCACTAATACTGCTTCCAAAGTCTCGCCGCGGTGGACGCCTGCCGCTGGGTGACCAAGTCGGTGCCGGACGCACCGTACGTGACGGAGCTGCCGTTCATCGGCCGGTACCACTGCCGGTACGTGGTGCACGGCGACGACATCACGTCGGACAGCAACGGCGAAGACTGCTACCGGTTCGTCAAGGAGGCGGGGCGATTCAAGGTCGTGAAGCGGACGCCAGCATCTCGACGACGGACCTCGTGGGGCGAATGCTACTATGCACCAAGACGCACTTCATCACCTCGCTGGAGAAGGCCCTTGCCGGACGGGAGGGCCATGGAACGAGGAGGAGAGGAAGGCCGAGGGTGACGCTATGATGGCCCGCATTCGCCAGTATGCCACCGACGAGGGTGGCCGCGATCCTGGTGTCGATGTCTATTTCTGGACCGCGTCCGATGCGGCCAAGGCGGAGGATACGAGGGAGGAGACGGGGGCTTTTCGCCAGCTGTTGAAGGGGAAGGGTGTGAAGCCTGGTCAGAGGGTCGTCTATGTCGATGGCGGGTTTGATCTCTTCTCGAGCGGACACATCGAGTTCCTGCGTCAGGTTGTACTAGCGGAAGAAGAGCTGGCGAAGAAGGATGGGTGGTATGAGAAGCAGGCCGTCGATGAGCGGCTGGGAAGGGCGCTGATTACGGGCCTGTGTTCGTGGTCGCCGGCGTCCATGATGATCGGGTTATCAATCACTGGAAGGGGATCAACTACCCGATCATGAACATCTACGAGCGAGGTCTTTGCGTTCTTCAATGTCGAGTGAGTTTTTATGATAACCCATACACACTAATTTCGCACTCTTAATACTAACCATGTAAATAGTACGTCAACGCAGTCATCTTCGGCGCCCCTTCACGCCCACGAAATCCTACATCACAGCCCTACCATACGGCACGCCAGACGCCGTCTACCACGGGCCGACAGCCTTCATGCCGCTTTCATACGACCCGTACACGGCACCCAACGAGATGGCATCTTCCGGGATCTCGGTCCACAAGTTCCAGGACGTCAACGCCGGGTCCATCGTGCAGCGCATACTGAAGAGCCGCGACCTCTATGAGGAGCGCCAGCGCAAGAAGGGCGTCAAGGCTGTCGATGAGGCGGCGCAGCGTAAGAGGAGATCCTCGAGGAAGAGCAGCGTCTGAAGGAGGAAAAGATGTGGATCTCGCAGTCTTAGGCGAGGCTGGGGCCTGTTTGAGCTAGGATGGTCTTTTTTTTGATAAGAAAAGAGAAGTTGCGTTATTGTAAAAAACATAATGTTTATGGTGTGCTAGACCATAGAACTAGATAGATTTATTTGTGCACGTTGCGTGTTGGCCTATTTGGTCTTAATACATCACTCATGGCCAAGACACCATACATATCAGTAATCTCCTGAACCGTACCACTTCAACTAGATATGACAGAACTCGAAAGTTTCTATGAAATTACGAGAAATTCTTTCATATCACAACCTCGGGAAGTTCTTCTAGTATAATTACCTCATATTCTACATTTTGTTAAACTGCCTCGTTTATCTCTAAATAATAGAGTATGAGGCTATACCTAGGATTGTAGATGGCATTTGAAAGAATTCGAGCCTCCCCAGCTACCTTGATGTGTTATGTTCGGGACTACAAAGTAGTAGCACAGCTTATCTTACGTGTGATGATAGGTAGTTGCACCAATTAATTGGGCAGCCAAACTTGGAATGGTTGAGGAACATGAAATTTCATGAAAATGAGTGGTGTTGCGATGAGCTCTGTATGTCAGATTTCTTTGCCTTAGTCAGATCAAAGTCTAGACCAACGATGACTTGGTTGAACGATACTACCTACCTAGGTAGCGTTAGGCCAGCTAGACACCATGTCAATAGGCACAGCTGAGTCAAAAGCATTCAGATGCTAATCGCGCGTAAGTTGCCGCCGTCGTATTACAGTAGGCTTACAATGGAGGGGAAGGAGTAAAAGTGCGTGAACAGTCTACGCAAGATTCGATTCGCTTCTTACCACAGTCCTGAATAGTCCGGTCTAATCTATTCACACGGCTACTCATATCGTAATATAGCAGCGTTAAAGTGCCCGGTGGTTGCTGAATCTTCGACAATGTTGCCCAGCCTATTTCTGAGTCAGATGCGATGACAGCATGTTTGATGACGTAAAAAAAGTGCGCCAGGTTCTAAGCGCCTAACTTATGCATCCTAACAGGCTAGCAGCCAATTAAATAGGTACGATAAACGTGATCGGTTTTGAATTCGTTACCTAAAGGGCCAAGCCAGATAGGACACTTCAAGCTTGACGTTCCTCAAAAGACACAAAACGGTTCCAATAAGGATGTAGATAAGGTAGGGTACTTCTATGTTAATTAGTACTGTACATACCGGTATTACCGACATTGGCGGGAAGAGCATTGGCCAGGTGGGCCAGCCCGGTCGATTTTAACGGGGGGGTGCCAGCATCCCTTGTCAACAACAAAAGCTCGGGCCAACTCTTCTAGAACAGGCAAGGAAGGCTGTAGATCATGACACACTGCAGGCACCAGCACAGTCATCTTGGAGTATAGCTGTTGGTGTGGTAGTACAACACAACACAGTCCAGCATGCATCATGTCTTCGGTAACCTTTGACAAACACTTTTTTTGTAGGGAAAAAGAAACTAGAGAAAGGGGTTGGACTAAGGAGAGTAAACAAAGAGATTGGATATTAGACAACCATTCGGGGTTTCCTTGGAAGCGGATACCTACTGGGTACTCAGCCGTGGTCTCGGTCAATTTCTGGTACTGATAGTGTACATATGCCAAGTACTACATAAGGATGCTAAGTTAGGTAATCAAAGAAGCTGGGCCTGGCAGGGAGCTGCAGACGACTTTGGTGGTAACTCAGACAGCAGCCTGAACCGTGCGTCCTTCTAGAAGACGCGAAGAAGCTTGGAAGCAGGCATCGGAGCTGGGGGGCTTGCTGGGGAAATCACGCTTGATCGGCCCCACTACCCGGCTAGGTTAGTGCTGGTGCCTCCCCACTGCTTCTCCAATAGTGTGCTGGCTCAAGGCGCCATGACCAGGCCAGCAGCAACCTGCCATGGCGCAAAAGAGGAACGGGCATTGTCGAATCCCCTCCTTCTTTTGGGAACGTACGGTACAAAATAGTTCGTTCGTCACTCCTCGCCACGCCGCTACCCTCTACCCTGAAGTGATAGGCAGCCGGACTCCATGTAGCACAGCTTGGACCAGACTTCTACCGAACAAACTATTTCCATCCAGGTATAATTACTTCTCCACTGAGTCCACTGAGTCCACTCCAAAGACCCTGCCATCGTCATCGCCGCTGGCTCATTCCATCGATACACAGAAACTAGCCGGTACCTTTCGGTGGATTGAGAAACCTTACCCAGTTGCCCCTCTTCTTATTGTCTTCTATTATCAATTTATTGCTACTATCTGCTACTACCTACTACCTTGTACACTACACTACTTTCGGCCACCATCCACCATCCAGCATCGAACAATCCAACATTAGTATCTGGAATTCATCTCTCCCACCCGTCAATCAGCTCTCACGGTTTCTCACGGTTTTATGCAGCCACGATCCTACGAGCTGCATGGAATACCGTCACTGTCCCGCCCTGCGACAACGACTACGACTCCGTACCTAGGACCCTGCGTGCAACTCGAGAGCCGAGCTCCCTCACTCGTTAGCTACGAGTGGGAAGCTTGCCAACCGTAACGACGTAAGCGCAGCAGCCCTTGTTCCCCCTTCAGTACATACCTTCTTGTTCATTTCCCACCTCGGCTCAACTCTCCGTTTCCACTTCCCTTGTGTGTTGGGGCCCAAGAATCCAGGAGCTCTTTATGTAGCCACCCACCTAGTATTCAATCACCTTCACCCGTGTGCCTCGTTCAGCCTTGATTCCGCTGTGTATTTCCAATTTCCTTCTTGTGACATTGGGGTTTTGCAACCAGGCTACCATTGCGCCCCCCTGCGGCGAACTCGATTCGCCCTAAGCTCGTCTTGCCGCCGGGTCGTCCCCCCCGGTTGCCTCTTTGACGCCGGTGCTCGATCCTGTTATATTACTTTAGCTCAAGTACCCCGTCTTCAGCTAACTCGAGTGGAGAAAGCTATTATTACCAGCCAAGGCTACCCGCCGCGTACACTGCAGTATCGCAACCTCGCCTGCTCGAACAAAGTGGGTTGTGATTTCCTTTGAAAAACACCTCGCTATATACTTTCCTTTTCCAGCTACTTCCATTGACCATTCCCATTGTTTCCCCTAGCAACATTCAATACTACATTACATCTTGACTCTCAAGTTCTTGCTCGTCTTCGCTTCAGGTGCCAAGCACAAAAGTGACCCGAGTATTCTTATCTCTCCTGTTCTTGCTTGCCAAGACTCGAAGCGCCATGTTCTCACCAAATGCTTACAAGAAAGAGATAGAAAACCTCGACAGCCTTGTTCGCCTCAAAACACCCGTTGATATCCTTCAATTCTGCGCCGATTACTTTCTCCGACGCCTTGCTGAAGAACGGATTGCATACCAGATCCATCATACATCACAACCACATTCCCAACTTGCCATGACGGGGACCACCTTCACAAGCCCCTTTGCGGCGAATTCAAACCCATTTGGCTCAGATGGAGCCAAGCTCCAGACACAATCCGGGCAGTTGCTGAACGTCGTGGAGGAAGATGAGAATGATACTGTTACGTCGCCCACAACAGGATCCTTCGCAAACTTCGCGAACGGTGCTTTTCGTGGCCCCTTTGGTGGTGATGCCTCCCTAGATGGTCCGCCGTCGTCTGTCAGAACACCTCCCAACCCAGATAGCTACCAGCACAATACAACTTTGGCCGACGTACCTCCGTCTCGGCAGAATCATTGAAGCCAGTGGCCGATGTCAACGACAACTGGACTCCACCCTCATACCCGAAGTCAGCAGAGCAGCTCGACAGACTACAAAAGGCCATAGAGGGAAACTTCCTATTCAGTCATCTGGATGATGAACAGACCGCACAAATTCTTGGCGCCTTACAAGAAAAACCTATTCCGGCCAAGGATATCAAGGTAAGCCCAAGTGCCAGCCTCAAACGTGTATGAATATTGACACTTGTGATATCAAGGTTGTCACACAAGGAGATGCGGGCGATTATTTCTATGTTGTAGAGAAAGGTTACTTCGATGTATACGTCAACGACAGTGGAGCTTTGCAGCCAGGACCAGATGGTATGGGGAAAAAGGTCGGCACCGTTCAACCCGGAGGCTCTTTCGGTGAACTGGCCCTCATGTACAACGCACCCGGGCAGCTACTGTTGTCTCTGCCGAACAAGCATGCACACTATGGGCTCTGGATCGTGTGACCTTCCGCCGGATTCTCATGGAGTCGACGTTTGCTCGTAGACGCCTATACGAGAAGTTCCTAGAAGAAGTCCCTCTGCTCGCCTCACTTACCCCATATGAACGGTCGAAGATTGCGGACGCTCTGGAGACTCAGAAGTACCCTCCCGGAACCAGTATTATCAAGCAGGGCGATATTGGACAATCATTCTACCTTGTGGAGAGTGGAGAAGCAGACGCTTTCAAAGACGGACAGCAGGAGTCGGTAAAGCACTACGAGAAGGGCGATTTCTTTGGCGAGCTTGCGCTTTTGAACGACGCGCCACGAGCCGCTAGCGTCGTCAGTGCTACTGAGATCAAGGTGGCTACGTTAGGGAAGAACGCATTCGCCAGATTGTTGGGGCCGTTGAGGAATTATGCGCCGGACGAGATATATTGGGGTAGTCTCTGGTGTTGAAGATGTTGATCCCCTTCACGCATCGTAGAGCATGCTTTTCTTCCGTACCTACTTATTAGACTTGAGACTGGGCCAAGATTGGGGTGGCTGGCAATGGTCACATCATGACGAGGCTGTGCCATTATGAGGTTAAGGCGGCGTTTTGCGGGATTCCCCTTCAATTTTTGTCCTGGGAGAGCTTTTGTTGTCACAGTCATTGACATTGGAACAAGACACCACCAATTATTCATACACGTATGCAAAAGTTGACCCATTTCTGAAAAATCGATGTGAATCATTATGAATTGGTATCATGTGTAACCCTAAACGCCTTTATGAACTATGCACAACTGGGTCCATTAGTAACCGTAAAAAGATTGCCTCAAGTCCTTTTATAATGGTCCATTCCACGGCCGATATACAGTCCAGACAGTAAACAAACTCATTCATGCACCACCCCGCTGCTTCTCGAGAAGCTGTTGCCTCAAGGTCTCGGTGGCGACCTCAGTCTCCAGGACGCGGCAACCCCCTTCTTCCACGTCTCCTCGAGACCCTTCAGCTCCTCGCCTACCTCATCCTGCAAGCGCCGGCGGCCGATATTGACGACATCGATCTCGCGCTTCGTGGCGGCGAGATCGCGCTCGAGGGCGGCGAGCTCGGCCTCGGTCTGCCAGTTGCCGACGAGCCAGGCGTTTTTGCCGTACGCGTCGAGGAGCTGGAGATGCGTCTCCCGGCCCTGGAGGTAGGTGTGGGTCGCGTAGGCGCGGGATAGGGCAGAGGAGACCTCGGCGACGGAGGAGGTGTTGGGGGGCGCGTCTTGGATCTCGTAGCGCGTCGTGTCGATTCCTGTCAGGGGCTTGGAGGCCGCGACGCGCTCGAGTTCGGCGAGGATTAGGGGCTGAAGGTCGTGGGCGATAGGGGGGGGAGGAGGGGTGTGGTTGCGAGGTGGATGTGCTGGAGAGTTCGGCTGCTATTAGGGCTTCGGCTGCGCTTCGCTCGGCTGGGGTTGGGTCTTTGTCTATGTCTTTGGGGTGTTAGTTTGAAGGTAGAAGGGGGGAGATAGGGCGCGTGGTGAGGGTACGTGGTGAGGGTGCGTGGTGAGGATGGTTGGAGAGACTTACATGGCAGGGACTCGTGCACTGTTGTGCGGATTGAGGACGTCATTGTTGATTGGTTTGGAGATTTGGGCGTGGATTTGCTGTTGATCTTGGCTGCGCGGGGTAGTAGGATGTCGTGGTGATAGTGTTGGGCGATATGGTGTATAATTTATTTATTTCATGATCATCTGCTGCATGGTGTTCTCGAAGTGCAAAGCTTACCTGTAGGTACGTACCTTAGCCTCGGTACTGGGCTAAGACGGATTAGGCTTAGAGCTTTGCTGCTTTTGGGGGATTTTATGCGTGAGTTGTGTATAAGATAAATTGTGCATAAATACTGGATATGCGGGAGCGACTTAGAGATGATATTGAGATGTTTGAACATTGATTCTAGGGAAGCAGACCTCAGCCGTCTATCTTGTAGTTCTTGTCCCGAACGAAGAAAAATCGATGAGCTATTCCTCACGTCGTGATAGTTCCTATTGAAGACATCCTCTAGCAAAAACATGAAGCCTCCATTCCTCCGGTTCTTTCGCCCATCAGACTGTAGAACTCCATGACGCTCATATCTGGGATGGGTGGTTCCTAAATCTCCAAGCTAGCTTATGCCTGAGGTAATAGGCATGCATATAGCCCTGTCAGTTCAACAGTTAGTACAAAACATGAGCATTAGGTCCCTGAGTCGACTGTCTACTAACCGATATAGTACCCCCATCCAGGCCTCACTTGTTGCGACTACATGCCGCGCACAAGTTTCCGTTGGTGTAAGTTTGCTCGTATGGGCCTCCGCAAAGCTCCTTACCGCAGGACTGGAATGTGTCAGGGCCAATTGGGACGGTGCATCGGGAGCAGACTTCTACTATTATCCAGCACATTTTGGATGCTGGGGATTGTCGTGAGCTTTAGTGGGGTGGGAAGAGTAAGGGGAATGCTTACTGATAGATGTGAATGTCTGGGAGACTAGCTGAGATGTGAAGACTGGGAGCGAAGTTCAGGTGAAGAGTGGTAATCGTTATGTTGATGTTGTTGAAAAGTCTAGGAAGATAGTTGGACTTATTGCCCGAGAAACGTTGCTTCTTATATATAATCTTGAAGGCTCTGTGTGTATCATGAATAATCCGCCGCTCAGTATGAAGGGGGACACTAATAATTTCGGCCTCGCGCAAAGCCAGCGATATCACATGAGTTAATATTGCTGAGACCGTAATTATGTCATTGCGTGTCAGAACCTTGTACGAAGTGATAGATAAATGACACTTGTTGCACGAAGATCTCTTGAGCCGCCTTCGTAAAAGTTATCTGACTACGTACAGGGAGGCCCTTCGTCTGCGTCCATGTGCCAGTGCCTCTTGACATTGCAAGACACGTCTACGGTGTGCAGCCAACTAATTATTGGGTTTAGGTATACGGTTGGCAACAATCCCTTGTTCTCATATTCAAATATGGAATACATGCCATGTGGTTATCCCCTTCTTGTTTAGCTGGTTGAACACGTGTGTGATATAGATTGTAGGAGATCATTCTACGTTGTGCACAGGGAGGAGTAGGTCACATGGTTGGATTTAAGTTATCACGTAGTTAGATACTGCTTTGAGATTTATATTTATATGCCGTATATAAACTATCAAATGCAAAATTATCGATATGAACATTCAAATTTATTGTATTGATGAGGAATACAGGGTATCTCTTGAATCTTGTTGTTGCAACTAGTCCGCCAGCGATTCTGGCGAATTCCCCAACAACGATTTGTGCAACCAAAAGCATATCATCTATATTGTGTGGCATGTTACTTTGTTTGAGGCTGCCCTTGTAAGACGTTAAACGATTAGGGCGTCGTCATGCAAAACGCAATCTATGATTTTTCAAAATTCTCCATCCAAATCGATTGATCCGAAAAGTGTCCCTAGATCCTTTCCGTTGTAATACGAGCAAATGAATTGCCATGGAACAAAATCTGAAAACTCTGGGATTTATAATAGATTTTGACCTTCTAGATAGCTTTGATATGTGATAGACATTTATCAACAGCGGCGGAGTATTCAGTTGATTGATTGATGGTGTTTCACCTCCATGGGGGTATACTGTGCTGCAGGAATCCCAAACCTCATAAAGGGTATCAGGCGTAGTATGCTATCACTAAGTGACCAATCATAGATACGTTAAACGTTATAGACTCTATGTTTTGGTCTTGAGGGCGGGCTATGTCATGACTCCGTGCCCACTCCTTTTTGGCACTGCCGTCCCTTGAGCATGAAATACCCAGTAATAAAGAGCTGTGTTGCACAACCCAAAGAGATGAAAGCAAGACTCCTACAATGTGCGTTATAATATACCCAATCTACAAACAGAAAGGTAAAGAGAAAGGAAAGAAACGAGCAGCAACAAATCCATTAAGTAGTTTGTGCAGAAGTACGTGTGTAGCCAGGTACTTCCAAGAGTTTATAATATATCATATTTGAAGGTCTTAGCACGCTACGTTGATCATGATGCCGAAACTACAAATACCATTTGATTATATAAACTCGTTGTAGGCATCTGTCTTGTCTCCTATTCGCTAGAAGGCAAAAATATCGTGTGGCAGACAACTTCCAATCACGATCGAGATATGTGATTTCTGACTAAACCCGTGCATAATCTAATACATGTTGGGCCGCAGTGATCGCACTCCTATCATAATCGGTGTGCCCGTAAGGAGCTATTTGAGGGCCATCGAATTGAGGGTGTATCTATCTAGCTTAAAAAGCGATGAAACCGTTCGAATATAGATAAATGATGCTTGGGTCTTGTGACGGATATTAACTGATGTGCTTTTCTTGCTCGAGAGCTTTCCACCGGCTTCAAAGCAACCGCCCCCCTACTCGACATGTTTTCAAGGTGGCAGTGGTAGCCTGCTTGGTGGCGTCGGATTTGGGATCTCGTTAATGACTATGACGACACGTCAGCATTCATTATCCTTGAGATGCATACCTATCTACCAATCAACCTTCTGCCCTCATCTCCTTGGCTTGGCCATACCAAGTGTACCTTGTGGAAGCCTGCCGGATGCTCCTAGATGCTTCTGTTCGTAATGGTCCTAGGAACCGATGAACGCCAGAAGACCGCTCAATCACTGATTTGTTACCCTAACTTCTTGAGCCCAATAATCCCCGAGGGGCGCATTGAGTTGGACAAGGATAACTCAATCCTAAAATTCATGAGCTCATCATATACGGGACTGTATTTCGGCCATGGAAAATTCTAAGGCTGGAATGACTTTCCGCCTTCGGCATTGTCCTGCCGATGCGGACGCGAGGAAATGTGCTACGCTACTTAGTCTCGCATTTGGTGATGTCAATCCTGAAGATATCCAAATTCAATCACTGGCGTTCAACTTGGACCATGGGAACGACCACGGACCAAAATGGCTACTGTCATGTTTCGAAAGATACCTACTCTGCTATCGAAACAAACCGATAAGCGCCAGTGGGAATTACCCGTTCAAGGTTTGAATGAACCTTTGATTTTGGATACCCATTTCCTCGGGTTTACGCCTCTCAACGATATTGAGAGCGAGAGCCATGAATTCGAGTAAGAGTATCCGCGGTATCAACTACTATATGTACGCTGATCATTGAGATAGTTGCATCGCTATCTCAGGGCTAGCGAGTCACCCGTTCGGATCATGGCAACCTAAAGGCGGAGATAAAAGTTTCATGTGGATCCGTGAGACTCTTCCTCGTGATTTGCCCATGATGAGAGCTATATTGTACGGCTATGATAGCACTCTTTTGAAAAGCAACTCATTTCAGACAATCGGCGATTTGGCTTCCTCGCTGGTGAACCATATCAAGGCCAACGGATGCACTTGGCTGACTCTAGAGGCTCGTATTCTTAGCGCATAGCCTCGGCGGCATTGTCGTCAAAGAAGCATTTTGGATGATGGCTAATGGAGACAGCCAGGGCCAGCAGATTCTCGATCGCTGTATTGGAGGCGTTTTTTTCGGTGTCCCGAGTCACGGGCATGGAAACATCCCATCTTCTCGCGATGGTTCGAGGTCAGGTTAATGAAGATTTGTGAATGCACTGTCATCGAACTCGGATTATCTCGGGATCTTGACAAACATTTTGAAGGATTAGGATCAACTAGACACATGAATTTCCGTTGGGCTTTTGGACTAAGACGTCTCCCACAGTTACAGTTATGGCCCAATTCAACTCTCAAGGCCCTGAACAGCTTTACTCCTGACTAACTACATGCTGATCGACAACAGCGACACGAAGACGGACACTACTCGAGGTCGGGGCCGGAAGAGATCCTAGTGACCAAAGAATCAGCTACTAGAAACCTCTACCATTTGCGGACCTTGGAAACCTTCCAAATTGATGAAACCATTCCGACATGTAAAGTTCCGGCGAGGCGATCCCAACTTGCAAATTGTGAAGAGCAAGTTGCGAGCATCTGAATTGGATGCGACGCAACGGAAAGACGGAAAGAAAATAGTTCACGAAGTGAATAACCTAGTATTTCAGCGGCGCGGTCCAGAAGGTTCCGACGCAAATAGTTGTAATGTTCTAGGTAATGATCTGGACTCAGATGAATATATTGGTTTGTGGATCGTACCCAAATAACGATCGCTATTCTGACTGAAGATCTTAGATCGTTATTTCGAGTCGCTCGAGATACCAGGACGCGACAACCGTCTTGAGACTATCGACAATAGATTTAGCCATTCATTTGAATGGATATTCGACGAAGAGTCCACATTCGTGAAATGGCTCCGAGAAGGAAGTGGAATGTTTTGGGTCCACGGAAAACCAGGCTCTGGAAAATCAACTCTAATGAAGTTCATCTTCCAGAGTCAGAAAGCCTGGGAATTACTTCACAATTTCTCTTCTGACTCTTGTCAGATGAAGTGCTCCTTTTTCTTTCACGATAGAGGGACGTCTTTACAGAAATCCTTTGAGGGGTTTTTGAGAAGCATTCTAAACCAAATCCTCGAAAAGGCCCACCTCCTCGCACGTCTCCTTTATGGTCATTTGAAAAAAGAGACAGAAAAGGGAGCAATCAGCGCTAGGGGGTGGTCGATTTCTAAGCTTGAGAGCTGCTTTCGTTTCATTTTCCGGCAAACAGAGATTAAGCTTGACCTATTCTTTGTGTGCGACGCTCTCGATGAATATGATGGAACGCCTGAATTCGTCTGTAAAATTCTCAAAGATTTCATTAAAGCGGTAGCCAACTCTCCGACTAAACTTAAAATACTTTTCTCCAGTCGGCCATGGGATGTTTTCAAACGGAACTTCGGAAGCGTTCAATCCATTCAACTTCAAGATTACACTAAGTCGGATATTCGCCAATATTGCTTCGGTTTCGTCGGGTCTCAAAGAGAGGATATTTCTATAGTCTTGGACCTTTGATATCTGTTGTGATTGAACGGGCAAATGGGTATTCTTATGGGTCAAGTTGGTGTTACAAGAGCTCATTTCCGAGGCCACCAGCGGGAAAAACATCGACGAGCTATCACAAATTCTCAGCGAAATACCTGACGACCTACGGGACTACTATTTAAGGACTATCGAACGGACCCCAGAAAAGTTTAGAATGCAGGCATATATCATATTTCAAGCTCTGATCGTTGAACAGCAACTCGTCGGAGAATTGGATCTATTGAAATTAATACGCATTATTGCCTGTTCTCAAGCTTCAACGTACCACGAAGCTAAAACGCGGGTCGAAAATCCTTTTCTTTATTCTCCGTTTACCAACTGGAGGGGATCTGGCCCAGTCAAGCAATCGAGTCTCAACCGGAAGTTGGTTATTGCCCTGTACAAGTTCGCGAAGCCCCTGGGACTTAGCAGGAAGTTCAAGGCTCATGCTGACATAAAGACTCTAAGAAGCCTGGTAATGACCATAACTGGTGGCTTAGTTGAGTTCGTCAAGATCGACGACGACACAAAGAGCCAAAATGTCGCTCAGCTGGCTCATCAGACAATTCGTGAGTTTGTTAGTGGTCACGATTTTAAGAGGTGTATACTTGGCCATGAAGCAAGGGCGATATTTGAAAATGGATACACGTTCTATGGCCGGTATCTTCTCGTAGAAGAAGGCTCGCACCATCATACAGAGAATTTGTTGTTCCTGAATGAACGAACTACGGGCAGAAGTCTAAAAGTTCATGGATACTATACCTGAAGAATATATTCAGCACGCCCTCGGATTTGGATCTGAATACCGACAAGTTGATGTTCCTCATGTAACTGCTCCTCTTGAGTACGCCCTTTTCAATGGATTGCAGCTATACCTGGAGGATGCGCTGCGGCAGCGACCTGAAATTTTCCGAGAGACGGCAGAGAAACTTTTATCAAGATCGCCGAACCTGCAACTTGGATCAGTTACCAATCCGCACTCGGCTTTCGAGGTTCATCTTGCCTTATACAATACGTTCTCGATAATGGGTACACAGTGCAGCAAGATCCACAAGCTTTGGATGAGGTCTTGCACCAAATGGTGAAAGGCCTAAAATTTCAAGATCTAAAATATAAAGATCCAAAATTTAGAGACCCAATGTATACACATCCAAATTTTTTTGACAAGCCAAATCCGACTGAATCCAGATTTTTGGAGGCGAAAGCCGTCATCTTAATCCGCTCTGGCTTACTAGCGAGTACACTGGTCGAAATTCCACCTTCTCAAGGCAACCTACGTGATGGAAGCATCTGGGTACAAGCTCTTCACATCGCTCAAACCAATGAACTTGTTGAACTACTTGTAGAGAAAGGAATTGATATCAATATCCCAGACAGCGAAGGAAACAGACCGCTGGATCACGCACTCGGGCTCTGGAATCACGAGCTATTTCGTCTGGCCGTTGAATCAAATAGACACGATGCGCTTAAAAGAGTCAAGCTTTTGATCCAACTAGGGGGCACGACAAGCACATCGCCGGAAAGTGCCTGGAGATCATGCTTAGAGGATATGGCAGAGATAGGGCTCATGAATAGGGGCGAAATTTTAGCCTGCTATACGCGCTTCTCCGTTGATACCGAATCGGTTTGCCAGGAACAGGGATCAGAGACCAGTTAGACAAAGAGACTCCTCGTATATAGCCATATGGTCACGTAGAGCCCACGGAGATGACTTCACTGGTCCTCTGTGCAACAACAGATGTTTACACCCTACCCTTGCGTGGATCGTGACACGGTTCTACCATTCTTGGCTAATAAGGAATCCGATGACTAACGCTAGGGCTTCAAACCCAATGATGATAATCTGGATAAGAAAAAGTTTAAAAGAGCATTGATTAGCATGGATGTAACATGTTGAAATTAGGGGGCTAGTAATCCCGGTGGCTAAGTACTTCGCCTTATATATATCTATTATATATATTAGACTACCTGTTATCCTATTTGATTATATTTAGATTTATTTGTTATTTTGACTAATATATACCACATATATTAAATTTTGTTTGTAACGGCGTTTAGCTCATGTTGCTGCATGAGTGTAACTTTAAAGAAGAGACATGCCTTTGGATTATAGAGCTACCTGGAGACTTTATGCAAACGCAAACTAACTCAGCTTCAGACAGCTAACTTTTCAACTTATTACTCTATTCACTTTACCTGTTTTTGAATAGCAAGACTTAACAACTCTCGGGCCAAAGTTCCGAGAAATCTACACCATGCTTAGAATATGTCCTTCCTACTACACATCACCTGCAGACACTAGCCGGGAGGGGTTTCGCGTAGAGAGTGATCTTGCCCATCAAACTGGTCTTCGTCCTCAAAGTTAGTATAGTGTTGCCTAAAATATCGATTACTGGTAGAGTTGCAGCCTGAGACTTGTATTGTTCCGTTGTCAAAATGATAGCCAATGAATCAAGGGCTGTAATGGATACGACTTTGTATAAAGGAAGTTGAAATTCTGGTTTTTGAAAAGCGCATATAGGAAGGTGTGAGGATGTGCAGCAAGTGGAACCTCGCTTAGGTAGGTTATGCTATAAGATAGACCGAACATAAGAAATTGTAGGTTTAGGTAGTGTCAGGTTTTCCAATTTGTTGAAATCCCTATCCTGGTAGCCTATTGCTTACATGCATAGTTACGATATGTAAAGCAAGAGCAAGACTTCACATTATTAGGGGATATGAATAGAGCAGCGCACCTACTAGTATATCTCTAGGACTCTCAAAGCCGCAGAACGTCAGTATATATTTCCTCGCAGCCTGTTATGTTACCAGAGTAGGAGAGTATTCAATTCTCTCTTATATGGCCCATTAACGACAAGCTAAATAGTAGCATCCTCTGTATCATGTTTGATTTGAGATAGCTAGTTTGATATGCACACTAAATTTTGACAATTTCGCAACGTTTGACTCAAGTCCGCTAAGGAACTGGGGAAGGGTGACCAAGGACGGTGAGGTTTCTGGTGCTATATTAGCATGATTACCGGTGTGCTCAACGATCATCTCTTTTGTATCCGTAATGAGTTTTCTCAGATTGCTTGCGCAGACTCGGAGTTGTTGAGCACTTTCGTTCATATGGGCCTCTCCTGTGACCTTCGCCAAATCTTGACATCGTTAATAATAATGGTGGGAAAAGGTTGTAGCAGTAAATTAAACATACCTAAGGTACTGTTCATTGAAACAGCAATCTTCAGTAAAGTTCCTAAGATGGTATTTCCCAACTGACAGTAGATTTCGGATTCACTCGTTAAGAGACCATCTAATGCCTGGTCCGACACACCGACTTTCCACAGGCAGAGTCGATCGCGCTCTACGCCCAACCGAATCCGCATATAATTCCAGAGATCTTCCTCATATTTCGCGTCACTCTTCTCTGGCCTCGAGCTTGGAGAGGCACCGTTTGCATTGTCGTTACCTTCGGCGATTTCTAGAGGAGATGGGTCAAAGGAGAAAGGCCACGACGGTTCGCCTAGAACCAAAAGCCAGAACTCAGTTGTGCAGTGAAAGAGTTTAGATATAGTTATCCGCGAGCTTCCTTCCTTCAATCTTGATTCGTTTCGGCTTGGATTTCGGTGCGTATCTGGCCAGTCTTGTGGTCGCTTCCAGGGTGATAAAGGACTTTGCTCATCCCATAGCTTATCGACTTTGTCGAGCAACTGTTGGCGCAACTCTACTGATAATCCAACGAAAGTCTGATTTGTGGCAAGGTTGAGGATGAACTGCATCTTGTACTTCATAAGTGGCACACGGAGGAATTCTCTCTTGTTGCTCTGGTGACCGAACTGTTGTTCATGAATGCAGTACCACTCATTTGGACACCTGCTATGGTCATGTTGTCGAAGTCTCTGTCATCTGCTGACCGAATAACGCGGCCATTCTGCACAAGAGCCGCCTCACCCATATTGACATCTTTAACGCTGAGTGTTGTCCCTGCGGGTGCAAGGTTGACTAAAATGCCCAAGATGAGCGAGTTCTTGTGCGTCATTAGTTCATCTCTCAGCTGTTCGAGCTGCTTCTGCTCCTTTGGACCTTTTGCAAAACTTTGGGCGAAGATTTTGAAACCGGCACCGTTTCTGGTCTTCGCTTCTTGTTTTGTGACTAGGCCATCAAGTTTATTCGCAAGCTCGAGTATCGCCTCCATGGTTGATTTTATTGTAATGGCCTGGAGCACTGCATTGCTCTCGATTTGCTGTATAATAGATTTTGTTTCCCCGATGTCGCGGGAAACAACAGTGAGGTGCATGGCATGTTCTTTATTGTGATCCAGAGCACTCTGGACACGCTCCAGCAAATGGAAAGCCTGCTGTACGAGCCCCAAAATGGCGCTCGCGCCTCCAATCGCTTCCTATCAGTGATGATAGTGTTAATAAACGCAAGGTCTGAGTTGGTGGTGATCGAAAAGGTCTCACCATATTGGTCTTTCTTTCTCGCGTAGATAACAACAATAGTGATTTTAGAGTTATTCCATTGTTGCGGGATATGAACCCAGGAATGATAAATGACAGAGAGAGATATCTTTCCAAGTGGAAACAAGGGATGAGCCAGGGCCAGGCGCGTCGGCCCACGTATAACTGTTGCCTAACTACCCTATCAGATTTGAGAAGTAGAGAATTGTGCGGCTCAAGGGATATCCTATCCTCGGCTCGGCTGCAAGTTACCGTAGCCCTTGGAAATATAGAGGTCATCATTCAATATCCAGGAGAAAGGTCCCGAGATAACGCCCTTTTCCCTCAGCAGCCTTCTAAATTCGTATAAGTTTAGGAATATGTTGACTATTTTGTCCCTTGATTATCATCCAACCATCTTGAATAGTTTCGACCGCTTTAGGAAAAGCAGACGTTCCCTCACTCGTGCAGCTGGCAATATTTTTTCGATCCAACACAGCCTTTTGGCGGTACCTAGTCATCAATTGACGATCTCACGGACACTGAAACTCAGTCATCATGTCTATCGGATTGGACAGAGCTCGCGTCAGTGAGAATGCAAGACTTCATATCAGCCAATCATACCATCACGGCGATATATTCAATCATTATTCGATCAGCCCTTACGTTTTATGGGATACAACCCTGGTCCCAGATACAATTCCCGTGCAGAAGGGCTTAGGTCAGGAGCAGATTCCAGCCTAAGGAATATGTCCCCCTTTTCCATCCCAAATGGACAAAGCCCGCATAGTTCACCCCGCCATGCGAGTTACTCAACGAATAGACGACTATTTCGTCATCGTTCTGAGCTAGAAAATAAGAAAATATCGGAAACAAAGAATCAGAAGGCGATGGAAATTCACAAGAAGCATGGCTATGTCAAGGATTCCTCCAAACTTCTTCACATAGTGTGTACCAATGTACCGAAACTGATGGGACAAGAATACATACGCCTTGAGACAATTGAAGAAGATGTCCGTCAACGGGAGATCCGATTTCAGATTACCTGCGGGGAGGTCTCAGAGCAGTAGAGACTGCAAATGTGCTCTATTCTAGCGGCAATGGTCATCTGATTTTGAATATGACCTCAGGTAGGCATTGCGTATATTCAAAAGATGCCAAGGAGTAAACTGTGTCTTCTGTTCCAACAAGTCTCAGCCCCTCTTCAACACCATACGTCCGTCCTGTGATATGCCTCCCAACAAGAACGAAATGGTCTCCGACGGACTGGAGATGAACTGGTAGTGGACAAGACCTGAGGATGCACACTAGGTCCCCCTTTTTGGGAATATCCGAGCGATGATAGGCTTGAGAGAACTTCGAAAGGCTCATGGCGCCGGACGCGATCGTTTCCAGCCAGTCGCGCTTGGAGACTGCTCCTATAATGCGGCCCTGGACCATCAGCTCGCTACGGCATTGTGATACGCGGGGGAGATCTTTCTCATCCCAAGAGAGCTGCGCAATCTCTTCGCTGAGCTTGGCGAACTCCCCGCCCACGTCCCATCGTCGTTGTTTGAAGGACCAGTCTGGTACCCAGCTCGGAAGATCCATCTTTGTGCTGTTCGCAAAGGTAATGACCTTCAACGACTTGGTTAGCATAATGCAGTTAGTAGCAAATCTCTTGTACAGTTCCTCCACTGCGATGGTATAGTCCGGATAAGGAATTAATGTGCTGGCATCGGATGCTAGAGCTAGCCTTGAGTAGAGCATGTCCCTGGGATCAAAACACCCGTAGTAATGTCTTGATTGCTCCAAGACTTCGAGGAGAGTCTCTCTGCGGCCATGGCCAAGAGATGCAAATTCCTCTAGCGAATACAAGTCTCGCTGTCTAACGTGGCCGCTATATGCCGTTTTTAAATAAGATCGGTATTCTGCGAGCTCCCTTAGGGATTCGGTGTTTTCAAAAACGGTGTCTAAGTTCTGCCAGAGCTCGGCGATGGATCGGAGGTCAACTGTCCTGGTGCCACAACACACCAGGATTGATTTTGCTAATGTCAGCTCTTGAAGAATCCACGCTCTGGTCCAATACCCGCCAGTCATGAATTTTAAAAGCTTCCCAGGACTACCGGAGTGAAGCTCTGAGAGGGATCCTTTGCGAGTTTGTTGGCAGAATCTAAGACAATATTCGTCGTTTCGTTCGGTGAGCCAATCATCGCGAGGACTTCAGTAGCTTGACTGTAAATGTCGCCCATGCGAGATACTTGCTCACTCTTCTCACTGAGGTCCGACTGATTGATGCAGAGCGTATCGATCCACAATAGATGCCTTCCATGCTGCTCATCTAAAGTTAGCCCCGCGACGGCAACTTCCCACGAGGCGCATGAGTTACCTTGAGAGCTAGGCTAAGTATGTTGGCAACTTTGTCAGAGACTACCACTAGCTCTCCGTTGATCTGAATGGGTTTCGGACGGGCGTCATAATCTCCATACCATAGCCTATCTTGCTCGTTCCAGGTGTACGAGATCGCAGCGAATGGCGGGGTGCTCCGCAGAGGATGGTGATGCAGGCTAGTGACGAGGCATCCCTGGCTATCGCGACCTTCCACATTTAGAATGCGAAACTCGCCAGTATCTACAGGCTGATAGATTTTTTTTAGCTCCGAAATGCCGTGGCCATGTTGCAGCTTTGGCTGGTACGGTAGCTCCGGGAAGAGAGCTTGAAAAGACATTAGCAACCGAAGGTTTGGGGACAAATGTCTCGCTCAACGCTGAATAACGAACACACAAATCCACCTTAGCATTTGTGGTGCTTGGCAGGTGGCGCTAACTTTGGTTGTCTAGATAATCGACTCAGGTTGGGCCTGAGCTGAAAGCGGCATGGTTCGGGTGGAAATGACATTGCAAAGCAGAGTTAGGGGCTTTCGATGTAAAGACCCAGGCGAATGTATGCCAGGTAGTCGGCACCCTATTAAAACATCGAGTCGAATGATTAGAGTAAATTACGATGTTGCAAGCTAAAACGATGAGTATCTTGTGTCTAACGTTGTATCATGTCGATGCCGACTGCACTTTGGACTGCCCACAGCAACAATTTCAAGGTTGAATCCTCTCATCGATACACTCCACCTTGTATCACTTAGTAGTGGGTGGGGGTCAGTTGGTTGAGCTAACGAGGTAACTGTCTATCTAGGAGTGACCGCTAGTGAGTATAAACGACTTCATACAAAGAGACCAAGACTCGTTGCATGACACATGCCTTGTCCCAAATATGCATAGAAGCAGCCGGTAATCACTCACAAGTCTATACCAGCAGCTTGGATTATGACGTTTACGTACTTCACCTTCATTTCCTGAGACAGTGCCATGAGCCACCCAAAACCCTAGATGGCGGTTACCTTGGAGAGCTGAGCCATCTAGAAGAAATAGAAGGGATAATATTTAATATAGCCTCGTGTAGTGCGTGCCCTTTCAAGGAAGCCTACAACCGGAGGTTCGAGCCCTGTGTATAAACAAGGAGTGAAAGCAAAGTCACGTTCGTTGAAGGGAGAAATAGGAAATCAGAGATCCTATAGACCCCAAAGAGATTATTAGCTTATCACGCTGAATTCAAAGAGAACAGGGTTCATGTACCCTAAGCGCTATTACTAATGTATAACCGTACTGATAGGCTCCTAATTAAGCTTAAAGCTAGCTTGGGGCAGTTAAATCGAATCTAGGCTGGTGGGTCGTCGTGGGGGGTAGATTTCGAAGTACTGGTATATAAGTAGCAAGCAACCCGCTCAAAAATGCCTAGCAGCGCCAGAATGAGTTTTTGATCGAGCATGGTAAGTGTTGTTCCCTACAGCATATAAGGTCAAACCCATGATCGTCTCCGATAGCTTGTTAATTGGATTGGGCAAAGTAAAGATATAAGAACATATAGTCTAACACCTTCAAGTTTTATTAACATATTACCAGGTCGGTGTTTGGCCACATTTAAATAAACATAGTATATAGGCAACATGAACAAATTTTACGGGATCTAGCAAATGCTTACCCGAGCTCCAGCAATCTATAGTTTCGCATTGTTACAAGCTGCTTCGCTGATGTAAGGTCCCTTCAGGGATTAGCCCTATAACCAGACCCACTTGGTATTTGCTCCGTGGGTCACAATACAAGAGGGGGGGGGGGGTTCTAGACTAGTATCCCTTTGAATGCTGTATCAACCTGTATGTTTTACCGATCAAATTGTTATCCGAGTATCGTGTTCTATTTCGTGATGTTGATCTAGTACGAGTAGGCCGCTGTTCAAACTGGTCTAGTTTTTAAGCCGCAGAGCTGAGGTAGCATCTAAATGGATATATATGTACGGGCCATTGGCCTCCCGGAGCTATTCCGCGGCGGTCCGTGGAGTCCCGTGGCGTTCTATGATGATCATCGCTGGTGTCTTGGCACTTGGAAGGTGGTGGGAGCCTCTATGAGATGAGAATATATAAATACCTTTCAGTTGTTGTCATCGTTACTCGAGTTCCTGATGTGTTACCAAGGCTGTGCCACTAGGCATAACTACCTCGCTAAATGTTGGTACACGATACCTAACATGTCGAGCCATCAGTACCTTCGTTACATCATTACTTTGCTTTCGTGCCATAAAATCACTTATCCACTTAGTGTGTCCTGTTCTTTTCAAGCTACAATAGAATAGTTGGTTAGCTTTTATCAGCCTAACTCACATTTACACGGCACTCAACATGTCTACTATTGAGAATCCTGGGTTGGAAGTAGAAATAGATACTTGTTGTGGCACGAAGGTCCTTGAAACCACATTCGCGAAAGCTATTTGACTATATACAGGGGTGTCTTTTTGGCTACGGCTATAGGCCTGGTGACGCCTACGCCGGCAAACTTAAGGCTGGATAAATCCCTTGGCCGACGCAGTCTTGATAGCATTGAAGTAGATAGTTGCCATCTTATTGTAACCCGCGTCATTGGGGTGGGTACCATCAGCCAAGTCTCCATCCTGAGGACCATCAGGTCCGTGGACCTCCGCCATCACAACCCTCCTGCCGTGGCTGATCCAGTTGTCCGCCAGGGCACGGATCTGGGTATTGACGGTTTCGACGCGTTGCTCGGTAGGGCCATCACGATTCATGGTCAATGTCGACAAGATGACAGTGGCTTCAGGGACGATCGTGAAAATCCCGTTGAGGAGGTCGTTTAGGCGGTTGCCGGCGTTGTTGATGTCATAAGTTTGGAGGCAGTCGTTGGTGCCTGCGTTGAGGATGATGACGTTGGGTGGTAAGCTGGCACATCATATCCGGCCTGATATTTGATTTGATCAATCCGATACCCGTTGAACCCATCCATGTCAGGGTCCTTCATAGTGCCAGCCTGCTGACTGCCGACCATATCGACCTTGAACCCAGCGCCCAGAAGATCGTTGTAAAGATCATTCCGGTACCCATTGTTATCACTTGAGAGGTAGCCTCTGGTGATCGAGTCTCCAAGGGGCATCAGCTTCAAGGGAACTGACTGGCCTTTTGGCGTGTCAGTACAAGAAGCCTAAGCTAGTCTGCATGTTGATGACTTACCAGCCACTGCCAAGATAGACCCAGACAGCACTAGCAGCTGCTTGAAATAGGAAACTGGAGCCATGGTATATGTAGATCTTGAGTTGAATTGCTTAAAGATCAGCGGCGCAACTATACTGTGGAATGTATAGCGAGAACGATGGTATGCGAAGAGTCGATCAACTTGAATATCACTCACTTGAGTGAAGTGAGAAGATCTTATATACGCGAACAGGATTCCCTGTGACATCGGCCCTTGTATCGCACATGATGTGCCTCCTTGACCCTATTTCGAAACATCACGAAGTGGATGTCCTGACAGTCAACGACTTAGCCCATAGTAGGCAAACGGTAGATACAATTATGCATAACACAGGCTCCGGACAAAGGGATGGCATGGATCACGGGCTAACCGTGAGGCGCTGGTAACGTTCCGTTATCGCACCGCAGAAAACCCGACGCCAGAGATTTGCATACGAAGCAAGTGTTTGGCTTAACCCTCTATAGGCCATATCGGTGATAGCGCGCACGCGGTAGAGGGGTTTCGGCAGTGAGGCTGCAGCATTAAGCATATTTGCCTTCCCGATTCGTGATGACGCAGTTACTTGGGTGCGGGGAGACAGATTTGGTTAAAAAACAAGGAACTCGTGCAGGTGATGTGCGCTTACGCAACCTGCCGAAACAGCGACGAGTCTCGCCATAGACTGTAAGTTGAAAAACGACTGTGGCGGTGACTTCAAAGTCTTATTGGTAGTTCCCAACGTTCTGCAAACATCTAAAGGGGAAATGATAGACAGTAAGAGCTCTCAATCCGTTAGGTAGTTAGGGTTTGCAGCAGGCTACAGCTAGGCTTTCTTCTGAGCGATTCCGCCGTACTGCTCTACTTCACAATTAAAACTAACACTGACCTATAACAAATACACCGAAGCAAATTCCTTGTACCGCTCATTGTGCAAGCGTCATTACTGTATCCCTTCGATGTCACGCGAAGCAGTATTTGTGTTGAAATTCAACAGTTTTTGGCACCCCTGCCGTTGAGTGGAGGACAAGAGTAAATGGCGTAACGGAGACGTCCCGCATTGCTTGCAGGTCAAGTGCCGACGATGTTCATTTATCGACTGTATACTAAGAAATGAAGAGCTAGCAAGATCGTGCTCAGAAATGGTTGCGTGGTCCTATTCTAAGACTCTTCCTACTCAACGAAATCTTCTACTGCCACAGCTGTTGTATGCGTTATACTTCATAAAATACCTGATAGTTTGCGCTGTAGTGTAAGTAGTGGCACTTTCCAGCTGAATCGAAGTACTTACAAATAGTTAGTATACCTGTATTAATCTTCTTTTTATCAGTTGTCGTTTCGTGTCGGATGTCGGGCGGGATGGGCGCCGTGGCTCATTTGGTCGAGCGCCCCCCTAAGCGCATCTTCTGACCTACACGACCCTTTTGCACAAGCGGCTAGTGAATTTAGTATCTCTGGTCCGTTGTAATGATCAGCAACCAGCCCTCTCTAGCTAATACGCCACCAATAACATTCGAAAAGGTGCTTCTGTTCCTTTCTAAGTACGTAGGCGAAACATTCGGCACGTTGGTGCCGTCAACAGGGCCGATAAGTTCTCGTAACAAGGATCCTCTACCGCCTGGCACGTGGTCATCTCCTTTTTAGAGTCCCCTGCCCGTTTTTTGCGTGGGGGTTGAGTAACCTCAGAGGCGATGGCATAGTAACCAGAATAAGGTCTTTTGTTAGCTAGATAGCGTTAGATTGCATAAGTAATTCCCCGGCCCACATCAAGAGATTTGCATGTTAGATATAGACTACTGGGTGTGATTAACGGGCCAATCAGGGATGTGCAAGGCTCGCATTCGCTACACGTTTTAGGAAAGGCAGAACTGTAATCGATATCGAGTATAGCACAACACGTAGCTCACATTTGGGATTTCTGGACTATACGATGTACCTAGTGTAATGCCTAAGAGGTAGCACTCTAGATTTGCCGCTATCTAAGACAGGTTAGCTTTGCTTCGATCGTTCAATCCGTTAGCGTCCGGCGATATGGAGCCGATAGGGTCCGTCAGAGCCCGGAGCTCTATTCTCATCGGCTTCGGGTATCTTTCGCATATGTCTTGTGCATATCTTGCGGTCCTGAATTTACTGAACATGCCTATAATCGCCTAAGTAGCCGGTAGTTCGCCCGTTCCAGATGTTGAACTCTTAGTCTAGCCTGTTTGACCTCGAAAACGGATTGCAAAATTTCTTGCGGGATAAGCGTGGGTTTTCGTATATGATACTTGTTGGGGTAAAATACCACTCCATTATCTTCATCGTGTTTGCTAGGCCTTTCTTGGACGGTTTGAAAAACTCGTCGATGAGGCAAATCCATAATTAGGCAATGAAAGCACCAGCCCGGCTTTCTACACAAAGAGGATTTTGTTGCATGAATATTCAAGATCTAAACCTTATCAAAGCTGAAACAGCAGGCTAGGATACAAATTCATATATGATGGGATAACGGTGCCCATAGCTAGTGACCGTAGCATGATTAGGTGTACAATTCTGTGTTAAACGAATCCGCAGCGCACTACTTTCATCACTGTTTGTCAACAATGAATCAGGGGCGTATAATTGTTGGGCAGTCAAGGGAGAGTATAGCCTCTTGCGTCAACATCAGGTGACGGACTGCCTCATACATACGCCGAGAGCATGTACTCCACAAATCAATTCATGCACGTAGTTTCAAGAATGCGCAAACAATTACAATTTGCAATACCAGAGGGTGTCCGTATATTCCTGCCTGGGCAGCTCGGCCATTTCTCTTTAGTAACTCCGGACAGCCGTAACCGGTGAGCGATCCGGCTTCTTCTCCGGGCTAGCTCTTTGAGGGCTTGTCCTGGCTTTCTATACGTGGAATTATGATTCTAACCGGAATGTGCCATGGTGTTTCCTTGCCAAATAGTGATAATGCCAGCATTCACAAGCTATAGCCAAGATCTGGGGTACATGAAAACACTATCAGAACCTGAACTCCACTACTGGTGGATTCATACATATACTCTAGTACCCAAATATTATTCATTGCTCAATGTTTTAATGAAAGATAAGCTCAATTAGAATAACGGTATCAGATTAAGTGATAAGTAACAGTAGGACATAGATGGTTAGATCTTTTATAGCAGAGGTATGGTCTTTTGAAACTTGGAGACCTTGCTGAGGCCGCATATTAGATTTTTGACTGCATCAAGTATATTCATGTGCTATGGACTACGGTAACGACTGTGGTAGAACTATGATAAAGACTGTGATAATGACTGCTGTGACGGCTGCGGCGTCCCAATTGACAGAATGAATGGATAGTATCGCAGCCCATATAGCCTCCCATCAAGGCTTAGAGACGCTGGGTTACTATTGCAGAATCCATCGCTGAGCAGCCCCGCCGTTCCAACCCCACTGGATCAATGGAGCACCGTTGGCTGCGAAGGAACCGCCGTCTAAAGCTAGCTGACTCTGCTGGTTCCAGATCTTGTAAGTACCGTCAGACTGTTGGTCAATCCACCAACGTTGGTTGGTTTCGCGGCTGGGTTGCCACTGGACCATCGTGGTATTTTGAGTAGTGGTTCCGCCGGGGCAATCGATCGCCTGCCAGGTTCCAAGGTTGATGATGTTCCAGGAAGTGTCTGAATTCTGAGTGAGCTGCCACTTTTGGCTCTGACCACCGTTCAAGCCCCACTGGATGACTTTGTTGCCGTTGCCAAATGTACTGGCGCTGTCGATGACTTGTCCTGTTGCCTGGTTTTTGATGATATGGATGCCTCCAATGTTGTTCGGCTGGGTTACAGGGGTATACTGGAGCCATGCCACCGCACTGACAAATTGGTTGGTGATCCAAGTGTTGACGCGTGGTGTAGGTTGATCCCATCCGTTCCATGCGATACCAAGATCGGTTCGTCGGCTCGCCAGAATAGCGTTGGCATTTTGTACGAACCACGAGTAATATGTACCCCACAGTTGGTTGTCTCGGACGAAGTTTCCAGCACCACGTGCCACCTCGTCTGCCCAGGTGTGGGCATAGTCGTCAGTAACAGTATTGGTCAAGATACCATTATTGTTACCCGGCAACTTGTTCTTGACATAATCGAGAGCTCGCTGGGCATCGTTCTTGACGTTGGCGTCTCCCTGGATTTTCCAGATCAAGTTTGCGAAATCGATAAATGTTCCCTGATTATAGGCTGTCGGCCCGTCCGTGACAGTTCCGTCCGGAGTGACGCAAGTTCTGACCAGCCCTGTGTTGAAGACATAGAGCTCGTTCCAAACCCAGTCGTAAATCTGTCGACACTTATTCAGGTAATTCTGATCGTGTGTGCTCTGGTAAATCAAGCAAGCGACCTTCCCAAGGCTGTCGTTCGACAGGGCACACTTGGCGAGATCGGTTGTATACCCTTTGTTTTGTTCCCAGATGCCACCGCCATTGGACTGTGTGTCCCAGCCGCGGCCGAAGGCATAGTCGAACCCATTCT
Source organism: Amphirosellinia nigrospora (assembly GCA_004123355.1). NCBI lineage: Eukaryota > Fungi > Ascomycota > Sordariomycetes > Xylariales > Xylariaceae > Amphirosellinia > Amphirosellinia nigrospora. Next base: position 1,088,671 of record SCHM01000001.1, read on the forward strand.
TGGCATTCGTGAGAAACGCTTGGTTCCCTGTGATTTGGTAGCCACGGATAAGGCCGAGAGTGAACCAGCCAATATCGTCGTTCCATCCGTCCCATTTCCATGGCCCTTCACCTGGCGGGTTCGTCACCTGCAACCAATAGGTCAACAGATTGTTGATCAAAGTCTTGGTGTTAGGGTCGCCAGTCCGCTCATAGTAATCCTCAACTGCGAGGATATCGAGTGAGGCCGACCATGTTCCGTCTGGTGACGAGTCGTTCAAGCGTGACTTGTAGTAATAATTGCCGTTGTTGTTGATCAGAAAGACGTTGTTGAAGGCATTGTATACAGTGTCGGCGTCACCCTGTCCGAAGGCAGCTACGGTCTGAAGGGTAGCGGCAAGGCCTCCAAGTGCCAGCTTCACTCGTGTCGGAAGTCCCATCGTAACTAGTTCTTGATCGACAATCTCTTGAGATCAAGCCTAAATTGTGGATGGGGGGCAGGTTTAAAGAAGCCTCTGGGTTGACGATCCAGGGAGGACACAAGGTCTTACGATGACTTGAACCACGTAGATCACTTATATTAGATCCGAGGACATGTGGGTATATAGCTAGAGACTGGTCCACGAAGGCATCCGGCCCCTCATGTAACAACAAAAGTCAATACAACCATACCATATCTCCTGACACCAGTTGTGTGCACACTATACTCTTGACTAGTCACCAGGCTGTTGAAGGCGTGAGTATTAATCGGACCGAATTATATGAAGGGTGATGTCTTGAGTAGCTTCTTTGAGCAGCTTACTATCTTACGAAAGAATCCTCATCAGCAATTGGTGATAGAGGGGTTCTATACTGGAGGTTTCAGCCTATGGACTAAAGGGGTGTAGCAATAGTATTCTATCCTGAAGTAGGTACGTGGGGGAAACGTTAACTGGGGCTATAGATCGAATGCATTCCCACAAATACGGCACTTGGAGGTACACTAGTGCCGGAGAGGCCGGGGGTGGGGACGGCGCATACACGCTTCGTACCGCTTCGTATTGTGTGGAATCCTTCGTTAGGCCCGGAAAGAGAAACCCACCATACGCCGAGTAGGTGAAGAGGGTACTGACGGGGGTTTGATCGTGCCGAAACAGAACCCCACATGGACCACTATACCGCCTACAGTATAGTGTCCCGCTACCGGTCGACCGGAAGCCCGACTGACCGACTGAGCACTTGACGCATGTGTAGGAGGATCTGCTTCCGCACAGGCACAGGCACGGCACAGACATACTATGTATGTAGGCATAGGCATGAAACGTGGATGCATCTTGCTTAGCGAAATGGAAGATGGAGTTGTATGCAGCCTTATTCCATCCTAGAGCGGCACTTCACTTACACCCAGACCCCAGACCAGAACCTAGACCTGCATCCCCATCCTCATCCCCCCCCGCCCCCGCCTCCGCCCTAAAGCGGCAGCACTAACTAAGGTACCATACAACGACATGCCTCTACTATACTACCGTATACTAGTATCCATGGGACAATGCTTTATTTTGCTTTAAGTCATTACCTAAGAACTCTAATGGCGGGAGCCACTTGTGATGACACAATCCAGACCGCGCTAAATACTCAGTTCTAGCGTAGCCTCTGCTAAGTATTGTACAGCCTCTTCAACTCGTGTAGTCACCACCAACGTTTGCACGATATTGGAGCACAACTACTGGCCCAGGGCGTAGGATGTCTCTTCGGGCCTGCTTTTAGTAGATCGTTGCCGTTTCTGTCCGTCTAGCATGAGAGGAGTCGTATTCGCTCCGCAGTATCTTCGATACTATGCATAGTATTGAACGTTTGTGAATAACACCTTCCCACTCTGTAACATTTCGGCGAAAATGTTGGAATTATATGACGTAGATTGTTGAGTGTTTGTGTGAATAACGCCTCCCTGCTCCGTAAAGTTTCTCTTACACAATAACATACTACACGATGTATGTCTTCTTTTTCCGCTCGACCGTAAATCTCAAGAATACAAATGCGTCCATCGCCGTCGAGCTCTAAGTTTCATCTTTTCTAAGGCAGTCTTCTATCTCCTGTGCCTTTGAAGATGCGCAACTCTTTACTCTCTCTCGCATTGGCGACCGCCACGGGGGTTGTTCCCTCGTTGGCCGAAAACTCCTTCGGATACAAAGGTACCCAGTTTCTTCTCAATGGGGAACCCTATCAAATCCTCGGCGGTCAGATAGATCCGCAGCGAGTGCCATGGCAGCTATGGGACAGCCGTCTAGCTATGGCTCGTTCAATGGGATTGAACACCGTCTTCTCATACCTTTACTGGGACCAGATCGAACCCGAACAGGGCAAGCACGTTACCGATGGCAACAACAACATTGCCGCGTGGGTAGAGAAGGCTGAAAAGCAAGGCCTCCGTGTTGTCCTGCGTGTTGGACCGTATATCTGCGGAGAGCACGAATGGGGCGGTTACCCGGCCTGGCTATCTACTATCCAAAACATGACTGTCCGTTCCAACAATCCTCAGTTCTTGGATGCCACCAAGTCTTGGTTGGACTTCCTCGGAGACTGGATGAAGCCATATTACGCGAGTAACGGCGGACCTGTCATCATGGCTCAGGTTGAGAATGAATACGGCTTCTATGGCAATGATCACGCCTACACCAGTGCCCTAGCCGATCTTTTTAAGGATGCGTTCCCCGGAGTGCAGCTATACACCAACGACGGTTCAGGTCAAGCCATTAAAGATGGCTCGATCCCCAACGTTCTTGCCGAGACAGACGGAGGTTTCGATGGTTTTGGCAATCGAGACGGGTGGATCGATCCCAGTAGTCGCGGTCCCTATATGGATGGCGAGTACTATATTACTTGGATCGATCAGTGGACGTCTGCCCACGCCCACCAGCAGGACAGCGGCAACGCGGACAAGATCAAGTCGATCCAAAACGACCTGTCAACCGCTATCAAGAACGGAAGCTCCTTCAGCATTTACATGTTCCACGGTGGTACCAACTGGGGCTTCCAAAATGGTGCCGACTTTGGTGATGCTTATGAGCCGGTCACCACGAGCTACGACTATGGCGCACCACTAGACGAGAGCGGCCGTGCCACCGACATCTACGATGCGCTTCGCGAGACAATCACCTCTTTGGTCGATGGTGTCCCGGATGTCCCATCCATCCCTGCTGTGGTTGGCACTGACCCTATCACGCTGAAGCCTTACACATCCCTGTTTGACCAGCTTCCGTCACCTATAACCGCTCAATTGCCGACCAATATGGAAGAGCTCGGCCAGTCAACAGGCTACATATTGTATCGCTACACTTCTCAACATGATTTGAAGGGCGACCTCGCGATTGGAGACGGACCCCGAGACCGCGCCTTGATCTACGTCAACAAGCAACGTGTTGGCCTTATCGACGCCACATATTCTAAACCTCATGTCCTCAGCGACTTAACCTTGAAGGCCAATGATCAGCTTGACATTCTCGTCGAAAACTTGGGGCGAATTAACTTTGGAGGTCAAATTGTGGACCAGCGCAAGGGTGTCGTCGGCAACATCACGATCGGGATGATGTGCTCACTGGCATTGATCAATTCCCTCTTCCTCTTGATACTGCTTTCGATTTCTCTAGCGCTACAGCACTTGACTCAGTCTCGCCGTCTGACCCTCCGGTCTGGTATGGCGGAACTTTCGATATGGGCACGACAACCCTAGCGATACCTTCTTGTCCCTGCCTGGATGGATCAAGGGTGTAGTCTATGTGAATGGCGTGAACCTTGGCCGCTACTGGATCATCGGGCCTCAACAGCAGCTCTACCTTCCCGGAGTGTATCTTAAGAAGAGCAACAACACCATTGCTGTGTTGAACCTGGAGCCTACTGGCAAGGAAGGCCCCGTACAAGGTGTCGCAAAGCGAACTTGGGCAATAACCCGGACCCTGATGCGCCAGCCTCTTAAGTGTGTCATGAGAAGCAATACTGGGTTTTGGAGCGGCTTCCAGCTACCTCAAAGAAGAATCGAAGGTGGAGTAAAATATCCGACATGGTTGAAAATGTTTTTGTATCATGAGAGAGACTCCCTGTATTTAGTCAGATAACCTCTTATTACGAACTTGGTTTAAAAACATTTGTGCAATAATCAGGGTCGATGACACACCTCACGAACCGATGTGAGCTCGTATCAAGATCGTATTTCTTACTGAACAAGGCAGCTTCCTTTGATCGAGTTTAAAAGCGGCATGAGCTTTCAGCCGCATACCTCTGAGTTTGACGCTATGGTGTAGTTTGGCAGTTGACAGATTGAAACTATAATGTGTTATCCACTATCTATCTGATACTAGTCTGCTTATAGCTGATAGCTCGCTCATTTATTACCGTATTTCTTAGCTTCACTCCACCTACTTCCCCACTGGTTAGAGAAACTGCCCCCCACGATAGCTCTACCCCCACGATGGTCATAAGTACAGGATAGGCTCGCCCACGATGAGTCACAGCAGAGACGGTTGGTAGTTAGCGGCTTTCTGTAAGCTTAGGTATCTTTTAGCATCGACAGGTTTCCATGCTTTTTCTTAAACCCCGTCATCGATTTTATAGGCCTACAATTGATAGATCAGTTACTTTTACTTATTAATACCTAAGGTAGATGTAGGATACTTATATTTCCTACGTGCCGCTTGAGTGCGTTATAGAAGCCCTATAGGGCGTATCACGCTAGTCGGACCCTTTCCCGAGCGGCGTGCGGCGCAAGATTTAAGGATATGGGTCTGCTACACACACTCCCCACAAGCCCTCCACTAGCGTAATTTGTTACTTAGATAAGGTATTCCATACGAAATACCTATGGTACACTATAGTTTCAGCGGTCATAATTACTAACTACACTATGATTACAGGGCATTAAATGCTTAAACATGCTACCTTCAGAGCCTGGGCCGAACGTTCAATGGGTGGCGGATAGTTGAAAAGCTCGCAACCGTTGGCAAAGAGGCCTTTGTGTTAGGTGTTTAATGTACAGGTACCTAGTGAGACAGTTTGGACCACAGAACTTCCCATTGAGCTCTTTGCTATATACTTACTTAACTAACATCTTTGCCTATTGCTCTAACTATGAAATCACAAGCTTCTTTCAGGTTGCTGGTGGAATAGACCTTTTAAACTGTCACTCACTCGAGACCCCTAGAGGAAATATCGAGACAAAGCTGGGAACTAGGGTCTTGAGCGAAGCTAATATTATAACATCGTTGATCGGGAAGGTAGCCATTGTCCTATAATGAGACTCCCGTGCAAGTTTACGCCTAAATACTACTACAGTGGGATCTATAGAGATACTAACATGTTCTAGTGTTGAAGTATTTAGATGTAGCTCCGTCCTTAGAAGTAACTTCAATCAAGATGACCGCGCACAAATAGTTAGACTTGGTATTTTTCCCTTCATGATTCATCAGGTCCAGTCTATCCAGTTTGACTCCAGCCATGAGCCTCCTTTCAGGTGCCTGTGTTCTCGTGATCCTTGCTGATCAGTGGCCCCATTACCTACAGTTGTCTTGCTCCAGGGCTTGGCCGGATCTGGCATGTGAGACTCAACTGGTAGCGTTATTAGTACACTACAGAGGCGCTACGATTCTCGATTCTCTCCTCCAACTTTTAGTCTAGACTCAGCCTATACAATCTATGCCCACCACTCGGTAAGAATGTGTTGGTATGGCCGCCGAATTGTGCTTTACTAATGCTCGCCAGAGGCCGAGGGTATCTTTGGATTCATTATAGAGCTGTGCGGTGGGCTGTGGGACGTATGTCGTCAACTCAGCGATGTCTAAATCAACCTCGATGCATGGCCCAGGTTTGCCAAAATATTTTGTTTGGCCTTAGTACTTGATTGTGAGTACTCGCTATGAATTATGAGCTGCTGATGTGTTCACTGGTCTTGAAATGGAAGCGTAATGGAGACCACAAGATTATACCCGACACTTTTAAAAATGCCCTGCGCAACATGCCGAAGATTTCTGGCAAGGCAGACGACAAACTCGAAAATATCATAACCTCAATGATAGTGCCGCAATCGAGCAGTCAGACACCTTAGGAAAGAAGCCAGTCCAACTACTATTTTGTCGAGGGGAAGATTACGGAAGAGGAGGTTGAGATAATCTCTAAAACAATGGAAGTCAAAAAGATAGCTCCAGAGAACACCTACCTTTAAAAGAGTACCGTGAGCGGTGCTTTGGGGTGAGAGAGCATTGATTTATTTAAAATTCTACAGGCATCTCGAGACACTGATCCCAAGCCCTATTTACAAAGAGAGCTCAGCGCGGAGACTGAGCGCCGAGTTAAACCCTCTCTTCGTCGCAGGGATCATGGCGATGAACTAACACCGGTCATAAATTAGACGAATGTCGTGACCGCGCCACAATTGAGACGCCAAAGATCGCCATTTATCAATTCATCAAGTTTCTTTCCCAGTAAACACCACGCACCCTGCGATCCCCACAAGGCCTAGGTGGTCGACAAAGCTCCTTGGGTTGAGTATTCTATGGGCTTCCTGTTCAGTTATGGCGACCCTCACGGCCAAAGGAGTTAGTAGCGAGCTGTAGCTTGTATTGCACACTCCCTCAGGTTGTACGCAATGAAAGTAACGGCACAGGGCTATTTGAACTTAGCGAACTAGACGTTCCCAACCCGTGGTTAGTCGCGCTATGCTCGAACGCCCCCCCACCAAAAATATAACTGACTTCTTAAATTGCGATACAATCCTGGCATCTTTATCCAGCACTATTTGGGAAGCCACGAATATCACCGCTGTGAGCTGTATCAAATAATCACTAGTTTTTGAAAGTCTACGTTCAAATGCTTGATGTAACCATCTATGATGACGGAAAAGACATGGTGCGAAAAGTATAGTCCACGGCAGTCGAATGATCCTGAGCACTGTCCCTAGTAGTCCATGATTTTATGTGAAGCTATTCGAGTTCAAAGCATGTATAGCTTGCCACCATGTAGTCTGCTTCATAGGTATCGCGATCCATGATCTTCTTGGTCATGGGATTAGGAAACTACGAGCCGAGCCAAGCCGAGCCAAGCCGAGGGAAGTTCAACTTTAATGGATTTAACCTGTAAATATGTAAAGTGTCCTTGGAAAGAAAACTAGCGGCGAGAGTGGAAGAGTGTAGAGCCTTTTTGGCTGCGAACTATTTGGCGATAATGATATCCTTGACTTGTTCGGATACGACTAACCTTAGGCAAGCACGCCCACCGCTGACGGCCATGAGCCTCGTACCTCAGCATCTCCGTTAATTAGGGCATTAATCAATGCATATAAGTCTCTGTACCATGTCTACATTTAAGTTTGTTTGGCTGCGTTGATTCATAATAAGTTGCGATTTGTCAAGTCTGCTAGGTACCTTTCAAAGTAGGTAAGTTACTAATGGATGTATAACTAGAAGTTATGCCAGCTTGCTTAAAATAGTAGTTGTGCAAAAGCGGGACCTACTGCCGGCTACCTAAAAGCGGCATGGTTCGTAGGGTTTCTTATCGTTATCGTAGATATGACGGATGAGCCGTGACGCGTGACGTAAGCGTCACCTGGGTTCCCATACCTACATCTTCATCGTTTGTGTCTCACAAGTAGCCGTCTTGTGATGGGCACAGAGCAACCACAAAATGTTACTCGGGAATCAGAGGGTGTACCATTAATATTTGGAGGAGTTTGTCTCGTATTCTAGAATTATACCATACTTGAAGGCCTTCTTCTCATTCTAGGAAGGATCCCAACGCTATTTCATAGCTAGTCCTCCGCCACAACCGGATGAAGACCTTAGCTGCATTCTAGAGACAAGATTTCGATGCTCGAGCCCGAACAAGACCCATGCGATAACTGTTCGAGAGTCGCCATGCAAGTAATTGACGGCGAGAAGAAGGCGGGCCCTTCACCGTCGCGCCTCGATCTACACAGGAATAGGCCCACTAGACTCACTATCATCGTGTCCACCTTGTTACTTGCATCAACACTCGTGTTCTTGGCTATAACCGCGCCACATAATGTAGAGAATTGACGCTATGGCTGGGAGATGAGGCACCCGGACAACCATGGGTCCCATCGAGCGCCGACGGAGATGAATATCTTCTAGGAGTAGGCAAGGGCGATATCACAGGGTATGCTACTGTTCAAGTTTTCTATGCGAACCGTATCTTCAACCAGCTAATTCTTGCTTTCTAGGCCTTGCGTGGAGATAAATCTTATGGGCTATGCTGATCCAAATCAAGTCGGTACAGGTCTGCGGCAACGGCTCTATTCACGTGCATTCATTGTCGGCGATCCCTCCCGCCCGCCGATAGGTTCATCTACCTGGTCCTGGATACACAATCCGGCGATACGGCTGTCCGATACGGAATTCTGTCGGGGCTTCGCGAGCTAGGTCCCGAGTATGCCGATACGGGCATCACAAATCTGGCCGTGACCGGCACTCACTCGCATTCAGGACCCGGAGCGTGGCTGAACTATCTCCTACCCCAGATAACGAGCAAAGGCTTTGATAAGCAGAGCTATCAGGCCATCGTAGATGGTGCCTTGTTATCTATCAAGAAGGCTCATGAAAGCTTGGCACTTGGTCATCTAAGTGTTGGGTCGACGAAAGTCTACGGCGCGAACATCAACCGAAGCCTATTTGCATATCTCGCGAACCCTAAGGAGGAACGCGCAAGGCACTATGTCAGCCCCGAAGACGACGGGTCGGTTGAGAAGGACTTGACCTTGCTCAAGTTTCAGCGATCCTCCGACGGGAAAAATATCGGCGTTCTGACGTGGTTTCCCACCCACGGCACCTCGGTGCTTGGAAACAACACCCTTATCTCTGGCGATAACAAGGCGTGGCTGCGTACTTTGTTCGAAAAGAGCGTGGTAGGTGATGGGACGACTGCCGATGGATTTGTGGCGGGGTTCTCGCAAGCCAACGTTGGCGACACGAGCCCGAACGTTCTCGGTGCTTTGGTGCGAAGACGGCACGGGACAGATGTGCAGTTTTGAAACAACATGCAGTGATGGCATGCCCAGAAATGCCACGCCCGCGGCCCTTTCTTCAGAGCCAATGATGAAGAACTTCGTCCTGCTTCGAAATTGGCAAGCGTCAGTTCGAGGCCTGCGAAAAAGCTGTACGATGAATTAACCCGCTCCCCAAACCCTGTTCGCGGGAAATGGGTCAAGTCGTTTCATACCTTCCACAACATGTCAAATTTCCCATTTCAACTCCCGAACGGGACGGAGGTCTCTACGTGTCCAGCCGCCTTGGGCTACTCTTCGCTGCTGGCACATCTGACGGCCCCGGGGCGTTCGACTTTACCCAACACGATGGCAATCCTAACACGACGTCGCCTATATGGAAGGTCGTGTCTGGCATCCTAAAGGCGCCGTCAAAGGAACAAGTCGCTTGCCATGGCTGAAAACCTATTCTCCTTGACGTTGGCGAAGTCTCGACACCCTACGAGTGGACACCCAACATCGTTGATGTTCAGGCCTTCCGCGTAGGGCAGCTAGTCATCATCGTGAGCCCCGGTGAAGCCACGACGATGGCCGGCCGTCGATGGAAGAACACGGTCGCAAGTGAGGTCGAGGCCCAGCTTACTATCAAGATGGCTCCGAAGCGCCTGTTGTTGTGCTGGGGGACCTGCGAATAGTTATACGCATTACATCACTACAGAGGAAGAATACAAGTAACCCCCGTCCCCCGTCTCTGAATCAAACTGATTACGTGTTACATTACCTTGTATATGTCATATCGACTATGGGTGTTACCTACTAGCCAAATCTACTGAAAACAAGCATTAATATGATCATGAAAATAGCATCCAGCGGTACGAAGGGGCAAGCACGCTCTACGGGCCACATACTTTAGCCGCATATATCAACGTCACGGTATCCTGGGTCTCATCCCTCGGCTCTTCATCTGTCATTCGACCGCCACAGGGTCCGGAGCCTCCAAACAATAGTAACCGGAGCCTGAGCTTCATTCCTTCCGTGATCCTTGACGCCGCGCCTTTTCTCAGGAAATTCGGCGACGTAGGGCAAGATGTCGACGACAAACCGTACCGAAAGGGGAACCAGTTACCGTCAAGTTCGTCGGCGCGAACCCACGGAATAACCTCCGCCTCGAAGGCAGCTATGCTGTCGTAGAGAAACTAGTCACCGCGGCTAGTGGAGCTGAAGCCGCTGAGTGGCGGGTCGTTCGCGACGATGCGGATTGGCATCTAGTCTTCCGCTGGCGTCGCATTAGTGAGCTGCTAGGGACTAGCGAGGTCGCCATCACGTGGGAGACAGTTGATCCGTGGGCTGAGGCGGGGATGTATCGGATTAAATATTTTGGGAATGCGAAGAGTTTGGGTGGGAAAATCACGGGCTTTGAGGGAGTTAGTAGCGCTTTCGAGTTAGTAGACTAGCTTAGGGGCCTAATACAGTTTTGTTTCCTTGTTCAATATCCCTTCTTTAGTGAAAGATCATGTGAAGACAGGTATTCACCTGCTCGTGTGGGGTTTGGAGAGAATTGGTTGTAGGAATATTTTATCTAGAAGTAGGCAGTTGGGAGGAATGTTTATACCTGTATGAATAAGTCAGCAGGGCATACGAGTGTAGCTGGATCGCTGATAAACGCTTTTTGGCGATTTGTCTCTGCCTTACCGATAGGCAGCCTCTTTTCTTGAAGGCAGAGGAGGTCTCCTATCAATGTAAAGACCAGTACGTTATGGTTCGCGACAACATAATCATTGCGGCGTCTGGTGTCCTACAACCACAAGTTCCTTGCGGCCTTCAGACTAAAGGTATCGGTGATTCCACTAACCAAATCCAAATGCTTTACTAGAATGAGCCGCCATGGTGTTCACTGGCACCATTCCTTCACCCCGAATACAGCTGGAAATAAGGGGCAAATCGGCCAACAGGGATCTGGCGAACCCAGGTACCTGCAAAGAAGCTTACAATAGAGTTGTTGCGCGGCGAGTCTAGGAGTCCTCGAGGACTAGTCCCTAGCTATATACATGCAGGTTCTTTGTCCCTGGAGCCTCAGCTTCCATGAAGCCTGACAAGTAAGTTAAAAGGGGGTCCAAGTAAAGTAAAGCCAGTCTTACCATGCGATTTTAGGATGTAGTTGGGCGGGCGGCTTGGCTCTATAGCTCCATTCAAGACTCGTGCTAGCGCTGGTGATTTCGAGGCTTCCTTGATCGCTAAAGAGATTTTCTCGGCCTCTCGACAAGCTAGGGATGAGGGCCGTGCTCGAAAGCCGACCACACCCTGTGTCAGGGTATTTGGTCACAGTGACCCCACGGGGTAGATCCACTTCTATTGCTAGGCTCCTTCTAGAGTCTGGTGCGAGGCCTGATTTTGGATATGTGCCGCCAATAGTCCTAGCTGTTGCTAAGGAAGATGCCGCGATGTTCCGTCTGCTGTTGGAACATGGCGCGAAACTGGATAGTCCCAATACCGGAGGCTGGGCGATGGCAGTAGCACAGTCATGGGTTTCGAATCAATGATAGAAATGTTAGTAGAGAAAGGGGTGGGAAGGGACGTAGTTTTGCACCGCTGCCCGAACGCCATGAGCTGGAGCTTTCCTGGTATGTTTCCCTCGCACTTAAATTATATGGATAAAGGTTCAACACCTTAGACATTGAATTATAACACCTTTCAATCCGGACATGTACGGAATAAAGTTATCTAAAAGCACGCAAGGCACCCAAATTCATAATTCAATTTCTGTATACATTCCATCAATATCCGCTAGTCAATAAAGGTGAAGATGTTCAAGATGTGAAATGATAGCAGAAATCTCACAGCGAATCAATACTTACTCTATTGACCCAGCAACGGCCTAGATAGTGTCTTAATTTACGCAAATTTTATCGGGGGACCACGGCCACAGTAGAAAAACTAGAATACCATCGCCGCCTACCACAAGTATTTCTGATAATTCCCGACGAGGCCCTTTTTATTATTTCTTCACTACCCTTCTTTCCGCCGCGCGAGCCCCTTTCCCAAAATATCATCCCACGGTCTCATAGAAAATAAGAACTATGTGAAGTCAGTTCGGCTACCGAGATACGTAACTCTATAAGGGTGTCATCCCAGCCAGTCGCTTAATCTCAAGAGACATGCGTATTTTAGTGCTTAACTGGAGCGCCGACCGTAGACGGCACACCGGGGCATTGAGGCCACCACCAATTTCTACGAACGAGCGGGAGGCGAAACCAAGCGGACGTTCTTCTTGATGTCGCAAGGAAAGAAGACCAATTTAGTCTCCACATTACGATAACCGCCGCCGAGCGTGGATATATAGCCATATCCGTACCAATTGTGATACTCGCAGAGCTTCCGGTCCTGTGACCTCGCTTGGCGTTATCCCCGAGACACATCCACACTCTGTTGTCGTACGTCATTTTATCAGGGGCTCGGCCCAATCATACACACTGCTTTCTGGTGTATGAGCAAAAACCTATGCAGATGGGTTGTTTTAGTCGTCAGACAGCGTAAGTTGAGGTACGCCAGTTGTGAAAAATGAAAGTAATCATTCACGAGGACCGTCCCTCCTTGCTTTTTACCCTGCTTACTTATGATATAAAATGAAGATCATAATATGCAAGGACCGTATTATTCTTCTTATTCGCATCTACATAGTGATATAAAAAGTAGGTATCTCCCCGTGGCCGGACGCTAATGCAAGTCAGCGAATTCTATCGACACGCTCTACTCCTTGAAAAATGGAGATGATGATCGATAGAACGCTCAGACATGTAATACTAATAGTTTGCTCAATTTATAATGTTTCTTATTATGAGATACCATGTCTTTGCGTCGACATCGGATTCTCACGAGCCAGCTATCTAGGACAGACTATCTAGGAATGAGTCGCTCATTCAGATTCATGAGTTATCTATCTATGATGGATTGGTTGGGATATCATCATGCTAATGTGAGGAACCATGCGCTGCAATAGGGTGATGACGACGACGGCGCTTATGCAGGAGTGTAGGTGTAGGTGTGAGACGTAGCTTGGTAGGTAGGTAGATCCAATGTCTGCACCATACTACGAAGTCGTGGTGCAAGACGAGTGAGGGGTGATAGACCAATGATTCCTTAGGCTCTCACGGGGATAGTTCATTCCGGGCGCGAACGACGCAATGAGCTGTGAAAACTCAATGACGACGCGAGTATTCACCGGGATGGTCGGGGCGTTACGGGATTAATGGAGGGCATGCAGTAGATGAAGATCTCGAACCCGGTGGGCTTCCGAGCAAATGCGAAGATGCGACCAGATAAAACCTGGTAGAAAGGCGTGATATTTCATGTAATAGGATAAGAGAAACTGAGAGAGGAAATTTACAGCTCCGAAATCCAGCCTATTTTGGCAAGGCCAATAGCGCGAAGTGGCCGCCTACAACGGGGCGTGCGGCGAAGCCGATGCCAGGGTAGTCGCCCGAAGCGCAGTCGTAAAGATCTGTCAATGGCCTGTTGTGGGCGTGACATTAATCCAGTTGGCGATGCGCGAGATGAAGTCAGTCTGAGTCTCTTTGGAAGCGATAGCGGCGCCCAGAGCTGCCAGTCGGACTTCGAATAAGTGTGGCGCGTGTCCAACGGCACACAGTACTTCAGAGCCACGGTCGGGTAGAAGTTACTCTGCATGTCGTAGACGGACTGGGGGACGAAATCGTAGCCGAAGCCCAGCAAGGAGTTGGCATACAGGTTGTATAGCAGGCCGTGCGAGGCACCATCTCCGTACGATAGCGTCGCGTGCGGAGGGTCCGCTGCGCTGTTAATGCCGAGTTCTTGCCACTGCTTGATGTACGAATTTGCAGTATCAAGGTACTTGGTTGCATCGTCTGCGTGGCCTGTCAAGTCTGAGATGTCGGCCATGGCGCGCAGGCCAATGATTCCTTTAATCGCCAGGTTAGTCTGGTTAGCCAACGAGCCTGCGAAGTCGTCGGTTGAGATCTGGTCCGCTGGGATCAGAGACTCGTCGATGAGATAACCAGCCCATTTCGTCAAGATGTCGTAATGCTGGTTGAGATAATCATTATCCTTAGTTCGTTGCGCGTAGGCGAGAACCATGATGATCATGTTACCGCACTCTTCAAGTGGTTGCGGTTCATCCGTGCCGTCCGGATACCCCTTAGCCAGAGGGAAGGTGCCAAGATCGTGGATAGCGTTCGTGTTGGGGTAGTGTCCGTTCTCTTGGTTCAGGAACAAGGGCTTCAGGATGTAGTTGAGAAGTTTGGGATTGGCGTACAAGATCAGAGGCATGGCGGGGAAGATGACATCCACGGTCTGAATATCGCTGTTAGAGCTGATTTCCTTGAGGAACACTACGGGGTCCGCGTCGGTTCCAGTGAATTGCAGAGCTCCAAAGGTCTGGCGAACGCTGAGACTGGTGATGGTCAAATAATCCTGACCACCGGCAGCAATAGAATCTGACGCGATTTGCTCATCAAGGCTAGTGGCAAGCCCGGCAGCCGTACTATAGTCGTGATAGAACCAAGTCACCTATGAATACTTGTGAGCAATGATAGTCGCGCGCAAATGGGAAACTTAACAGTTAGCTTACAGCTTCAAGGTCAGAATCAAAGTAGCTCTTCCATAGAGATGGGTAGGTCGTGAGGCCTGAACCTTCTCCCAGGAGCTGGACGGCATTGTCCTGAGTAAGACCGATAGTGAACAGAGTGCTGACTGAGTCGCTGGAGACGGATCCAAGATTCTTGGCGAATCCAAATACAGGCCTTGTAAAAGTAATTAGTTGTGATAAAAAGTAAAAATATGTATGTCCTGAGCTTACCAGTTGTTGTTTACAGCTCTAAAGTTGCTGTCTTTAGTGTTCGCTAGGACACCCTTGTTTTTAAAAGCGCCTCTCACATCAACATCGGCACCACTCTGGAAGGTGAGCTAGAAGACGTGTTAGCACTCACTCATATCGAACAAGCACATTAAGTCCGATGTAAGATGCGAGCTTTAAGATACTTACGCCGTCCGAATCGCCAGTAGACCAGTAGAAATCTCCCCAGTTCGGCAGCTCTCTTGTCTCTGAGATTTCTGTCTGGGTTTGGCGATGAAACGTATGGTACGCAACCCATCAGAAGTCCCGTAGTCCCATTCGATAACAGCATCCAGGTCGCCGGATGCCCATTCTAAAGTTGTGTGGTGAGCATAAGGCGAGATCGGTGAGGTCAGATTCACCACTTACCACCAGAAACGTCAGCGTACAACTGGACGTCGTGGTCGGCGCCGTCGAGGGAGTGAACCCCGACGTCGAGGTACGAGAAGGTCAGAGATTGCCTTTTCAAGTCGCTGGGTGTCACTGGCGAGAGGAAGGTGATATTCATCTCCACCTTGCCGCCAACATTCATGACAAAGTTGCTTCTTGTTGACGTATAAGAGAACTCAGTCTGATCCACATTCTGAGTGTTTGGTACGGCGCCCATCCACTGATACGTAGCCCCATCGACTTGAATCAAACCCGTCCAGGCTGTGACTTGTTGTCTGCACGATCATATTAGGTCCAACCTATAGTGTCAAAACGGGCATGAGAACCTACTGCCAGAAGGCCACTCGCCGGCGAGGTTCCCGCCGTCGCCGCCATCGCTCCCAACATTCAGCCAGGTGTTCAGGTAGGGAGCTTTAACAGCAAGCGGTATCGCAGGAGGTCTAGCAGGAGAAAAGGTCGATGCACCTAAGGCGAGAGCCCCGAAGAAGAACGCTCCGGCCAGAGAGTCCTTGAACCCCATATTGAACGGCGTATGCAGACCCAAACAATGAACGGGAGGGGTAGCTGCTTGGCCTATGGAAAGATGTCTGAGTTTATCAGACTACCTTGTATCTACAAGTAGCGCAGACGGGATGACATCGAAATGAGATGAGCACAATCGGGAATGAAGCATAGGTTATTATAGACGAACTTTGAGTCGGGAACCTTGACCAAAAAAAATGCTACGTGATAGAGCCGTTAGTATAGGGGAACTAGGTATCTGCAGGGTCAGATGGCCAGGACGAATGAGGAAGGTTTCCTGAAAACGAGAAAAGGTCATGAAGGCTAGTTCAACCCTGGAAGGCTGGTAACAGGACAAGATTCCAAGTCATGAGACTAGAGGACGTTGGCCCGCATCCCACGGCAGAGGCATCGTGGAATGATTTATTATGGGAGGGGCAACCCGCATTGGGGTGGGCTTGGCTTCATGAGAGACAAATATTCTGCGAATCGCAGACGCCACGGGCGGACAATACTGGGGGCTAAGCGAATCGTCCGCGGGAGAGAGTGATAGTGCCTCCCTTAGATTGTCGTGACGCCATCGATATAAGTAGAAGCGGTCGTACTGCAGACAATAAAACCTCGGGTGGACCTCGAGTCCGCCCAACAACAGCTATCTAGGTAAATCGTTCATGTATAGAAGCCAGAAAACCCGAGCGTAGTGGTTCAACTACACAGGCGGTCAATATTTTAGGTGGCCCTCATGTGATAGGCCGTGCTGTCAGCATTCTACAGCCCAGTCATGTCTGAATTCTTGACAGTCTTAGGAATGGATTCATTAACAACACACGGTTGTTGTAGATTTCCATATCCGGAAATTGATGTGTAGCGTGATTACGGAAGGCCGATGCACCGTGCCAAGTGCCGGCCAAGGCAACTTGGCTGGGAATGCTTTGAGGCTTCGGAGATTTCGTGTATCCTCGTGCTACATGTGGCGCTTTGGTATGTAGCGTGCTTGGTTTCTATAGGTTGTTCGGCAAAGAACCAAGACAAGGGGTAGCATTGAAGCTTTGAGCGCTCACCTACTGTTAAGCAATGACAGCTCAGATATCGAGGCAAGGATCATGTGTCGCTGATGAGGATCGAGCGACAAACCCGGATTAGAGTTCAACTAGACTAATGCTCGTCACTTGTTCGGTACTTGCAAAGCGTCGCCGCCGCCACAATGCAGGTCCAGAGAGCCCAAAACATGCCTCACGCCCCGTCCCATGGCCAGCTAGGTAAGCAGGCCAAGAGTCCTCGGGATGCATAAGCTCTTGTCGTCTTGTTCCACAACCGGATGCTCTCTGGGCGGAGCAAATAACCAGGCCAGGGGCGAGTGGTCTCGAACGCTCACTATACTAGTTTCATCCAGCATTAGGCCAAGTGAGAATGGAAGAGCGAGCCTACTAGATCAGTATGAATGCTCTAGACGCTGTTCAAGACGACTAGTCGGGACAACCCAGCCCATCTGAGATTTGAAGACGTTCTTGTCAGCGTTGCGGTACAACGCAAGCCTGCGTAGGGCCCTCTTTCATTAAGTGCCAGCATTATAAGCCTTGCATGCCAAACGAGAGATTCGAATTCTCGCGGACAACAAAAGCAGGCAATTCCCAGGCTCTCGGCGACTTGGCGCAGGGTTGTATCGTAGCTTGTAGCGCGGCGCAGGGATACAATCTGCGACACTAGACCCAACCCAGATAGGTTGTCTTGGCTACCACGCTCCCCCGCCTCCTCCCGCGCTTCTCCAGCTTACTTTTGAAGAGATCCAGGATCCGGGGAAGTAGCTTGGGCTGCTCGCGTGTAAGCTTCTCATGACGTCCCGTAAAGGCACCACGAGGTCCCGTTCGATAATCGAGCCCGTGTATGCCTGACCCTCGCTATAATGTCATAATGCCCTTCTTTTTGCGATGAGTGTTGCCGGCTTACGCAGGTGACAAGGTTGCCTTGCCCATCCGCGCGTTTGGTCTTGGACTCTGGAGAGTAATTGGCCAGAAGCTGGCGACGGGTGCGAAGAGGCAAAAGTTCCCCTCAACGGCACGGTGCAAGATCCGAATTTTTTGGCCGGGTTTCCCCAACTCCAATAACATGATGATACTTTCCTAAACAGGAAGGCAAGGTCCACATGAGGTCGCGAAGAAGACCATAAGCAAGATCATGAGGTCTCGTGATGTTGCATATTCTAACCTCTAGTTGCATTCTGGAGCTGACGTATCCAACCTTGGCCGAGCTTTCGTAAGCACCTGCTGTATAGTCCACGGTAAGCAGCCGAGTGGGAGAAATAGCAGCACATTCCGACTGTTATGCATGCACTTCTATGCACTTAAGCCTGTTATGCAGCCTGTCCATCGATATATCGCTCCGCAGAACAGCCGAGTAGCGGATTACAAGCCCAAATTCGTAGCTCTCGTACGCATCTTTGAGGGTCTCGATGTATGCTTCGGTCCCATTTAGCGGGAGCCGGCGCATTGACTATGTCATAGCGGCGGAGACTTCGGCCTCTATTACCGTGCAAGGAATGTACAAGACGGTATTCGGAAAGGCGCCAAAGCCATGAGCCTCGGGAAAGGTGAATGAGATATTAACCATGTAATAGCAACTGCGTATGTGCTATGACTTTGTGAAGCCCACCGACATATTCGTATACGCTCCTGTCCTGGTAATTGGATCTAAATTGTTCAGCAATGAAGTAAGTATCTAACAGCCAACTCACTCAGCAGGTGACCCATCTCAAGATTTAGCATAAAGGTTTCAACTCGTTTGGTTCGAGAGCCCAGTAACAGCCGATTCGGCGGGGTCGTCAATACATCTTTTTGTATAAACGCCATCCGTGACGCTTTCGTCTCAGTAATTCTGAGTTTGGCGCTCTCTAAGAGTCGACTGGACGCCAGAAGTTGAAGACAAAGTGTTGAAAAATCATACAACCATTATGTCAATTGGCTAAGGGTTGATAGCCTCCTTCAAGAGTCATCTTGGAGGATGCCTTGACCATCTCCGATGAGTATAACTCATAGGCCGATTACCCCGCTTGTCAATGTTTGGCCGATGAGATTATATACCGGCATACAATCTGGCAGTCTGAGTTTTCGTTATGAACTCGCTAGTTGAATGATAGAGAAATGGGCCTTGGCGATATTAAGTCGTGCCGGTTTCGTGACTTCTTCGCAAGACGACCCAAAATGATTCAAATGATTCAGCGTCGTATAACTTCTAACACGCATTATTCTTGCCATTATTATCGTTCTCCGGCGTTGAGTTCGTTTAAGTCTGAGGTAGACGAATGAAGTAGGAACTTCGTCTCTTCAAATAGTCAACCCCATATGATCTGCAACGGTCATCCCCGTGACTTCCCCCAAACAACTTCCACGTGGTTATCCATAATACGAGGGTTTCGGCATTAGTAAACAATCTGATTGGACATTTCCTAGTACAGAGGATGGTGAGTCAGTGAGCACAAGATAGGCCGCCCGCAGACTTACCCAACGTGTCAGTAATAGTAACACAAAAAGCAGGGAACAGTGACATGTCCATCATTCGGGGGGTGCTGGTATAATGCCTATGGGACCGTCCCAATGATGTCGTAACACGTCTCAATGTGCCATATCTGAGGTGTGGGCAATAATGCTATCATGCGCCATGCATCAAGCAAAGAGTCAATAGTTTAACCCCGGGTGGTTACGTTTTGGGGGGCATTATGACACGGACGTACTTTTAAAACTCCTTCAGTAGTCGTCATGATGTCTGCTGAGTCGACGATGTGAGCTGCCGTCAACTCCCCAGAGCACTGGTTGGTAAGATTTACGTGCATACGTACATTGTTTCGAGAATCAGCTCAAGTCTAAGTGCTTGTGACCGTAAATGAGTCCAGTCTCCGATTTCCGAATAGTAGTATGTAAGTAGCGTTGGACTGAGACTAATATTGGTGACTCACCGCATGCACCTGTCCGATTTTGGAACGTCAAATCACCACAACTTTGTTGCCATCGAAGTGTTGTGCGGCACGTCGCCCGGGACCTTGACGAGCCGGTAAGCTGAAGGAAATGCGTCATTACAAGCAGTTTTCTCGATAGAAGTCGAGTGACGATAACTTCTCTAGAGCTCTTGATTCCTTGTATCGCTAGACGTGCCCATCATATAGGACGTCGTATCTAGTCCAGAGTTTGGACTGATTACATCAGGGGTACCTAGTACAGGGGAGGGAAGCATTGGTCCAAACGTGTCATTCCAGAATCTTTCTGTGCAGATGAAATACCCCACAACAGCCTGAATGTCAACAGCACATCAATTGTGGCAATCAACTCTCAAACGCTGTCTTCGAGGGTGAGATCACAGTCTCCGTCTCAAGTCAGTGACGAGAGACGAAGAAAGCAGATGACCAAGCTGAAAAGGAAGCCCCCCGTAAGAGGGGTAAGACGACTAACAACCAATACATGCTGGTTTTATCGTCAAAGCTATTAACGAGGAGATCCTGAACCGAGGCGTGATTCCTGAAGAATTGCCAAGGAAAGTTCAGGAATGAGTGTATCGCAGTTGAAAGTTGTGGCCGACGCGGGTATTGGGGATATGGAGCGTCTCTGATTGGTGTCTGCAGAACTGCAGACCAGGACCTTCAACTTCAAGTCAGACAGACGTACGTGCGCATGAACTCCAACAAAATAAATGTGGTTTATTTCCGCTATACATCATGATACATTGTTACTGAACTAGGGCTTGTGGGAATTGATCTTTGCAGTTCCAGGTCTTGAAATCTGGCAATGTACTCTCTTCCATCTTCATGCTACTACATAATCCAGCATCTGAAAAGATTATCTAGGCAGGTATCATCTCTCGCGGCAGTGTTCAACTATCGATGTGGCATCAATGATATCCTCAATTAACTCCAAATTTACCACACAACACAGATTGCTGGCTTGAGATCCCAATCTAGAAGAGTCGGCTAAACGCCGATGACACTCGCGTCATAAGCATCACTTCGCCCTTTTAATACATTATGATATAGTTTCTTCTATATTAAAGCTCTAAATAGATACATCTAAAAGCACCAAGGAAGATTACCGACGTTGGTTTATGTGAGATGACCCCCCTTCTTTCATCTACCCTCATCACAACCCAAGGCCGCGTAGATCTCGCCTCATGATTTCCCCTATGCTGGAAACAAGGTTTTACGATAGTCTCTAACGAGTCTTCTCCCAATCCGGTAAATTTTATGATCTTATGAGCCTGGATTTAGCACTCTGCTTATGTTCGAATATCTCCGAGTCATAATAACACATTACCAACACATATGTATGTATAAGCCCTGCCCTAATTCATAGGAAACGGCCCAGGTGAGTTAATCCTATGGTGTCTGACAAGAGGTCATTTCTGTCGTTGAGGGGAATCTCGATTGAAACGCCCGGTGCCCTTCGATTCCAATTACCTTTACATTCCAACTCTGGCTGTCCTTTGTGCTCCCTAGCTTTGATATTGTACAGTTTTCCGCTTCGTTAGCGCTTGGTCGCTTACTCTTTTCATTTTCCTCTTGACATTCCTTGACTAGACTTTCTCACATTATGTCGTTCTCAAGTCGCCATGGATTTGCTGTCATGATGACACCAATAGCAGGCAGTCAAGCCCGGCGTCCGCCGCTCAAGTACTTCTAATTTACCAATACATCAGCGATGACTGCTACGTTAGACTATGTAGTCGAAGCAGCGTCCAGTTATATGGCCTCAGCTATTGCATGTACTGAGACGTTCGCTGCGTCAGTACTAGCTTCTCTCTCTGTTTGTCTACGATTGCCATTAACACTACAACTTCGTCTGCTGTGGACGGTATAGTTTGTATAGGCGTTTTTAGTCTAAGAGTCTTCGTTGTGCGGTATAATCATTAGCCTATAGCCACTAGCACCTTAACGAATGTCTTGATCTCACTATCAGGGTATAGGGTGTATATCGATATCTGTTGTTGCGCGGAGAGTCTAGAAGCCTCTGGGGGCTAGTCCCTGGCTATATACATCTGGGCCCTTCGTTCCTAGGGCCGTAAGTCCTATGGAGCCTACATGAGGCTTGAGAAGGCGAGGTTTTGGTGTGTTAGGCAAGGTATCGTGAGATCAGGAGATGCCTTGTGACAATGAACAATATAACCGTTGTAAGTAATCTATCAGCCAACTTAACCCTTCGCAAATATCAGCACAGCTACCGCTGGGGCGGGCTTTACTATGTTGACGATATTTGCAACTTCTACTGAAATTATTATCTTATGCGCGTCCGTCGTTACCAACTGCCCAGCTAGTTCGGGGACTGGAGCAGTAGCTTCACCTTCAAATTCACCACCGGAAGGAGTATCGGCAGTTTTTGTCACCATCGTGATTGGTACGACTACAATTGTATGCTCTGTCACAGAAGTGTCAGATATATCTTCATCGACGTTGACGTTTTTAGTCTTCGACCGTCTATCAAGACTGTTATCAAAACTACGAGCGCTTTAATAGATGCTGCCTCGACTGCCGATACACAGCAAGGAACAGCGGCTACTCTAGCTACCACTGCACTCATTGACTCATCTACGACGACAAGCCCAGTAGAATCTGGTGAGACTCGTACTCCAGTCACCTCGGCTATTACTATAGCCGTCTCTCATACGATTCTCACAAGCGTCGTAAACGTAATAGAAGCAGCACTGACAGTCACCCCAGTCGTATTCATGGTCACTATTGCAGTAGAACCAGGCACGGAGACGACAGCGATAACGGGTCAACTCATCAATTTTACCCTGAAGACTACTTCTTTCACTCCAACAGCCGTCACAAAGGCCGCTGGAGTTGAAGTTGTTACAAATTGCCAGGAAACAGAAAACAAGGGATCTAGGCACACGGATCCAACCGGAACAAAGAGACTCTCTGTATATAGTCAAGTAATCACATAGAGCCCACGGAGATGACTTCACTGATCCTCCGTGCAACAACAGATGTTTACACCCTACCCTTGCGAGGTTCGTGACACAAATACTATGATACCCGTATCCACAGTTGATACAACCAGAACCTACATCTGTAGTACCATTGTTCCTGATGCCGCCAAATAGCCGAAGGGTACCATGGTGGTATGCTGTACGGCGCCGCGGAAGTAGACTCCAAGGGTCTAATGGAAACGGGAAGTACAAACCCAAACGCGCGGCCCCCTGTTAGATAAAGTAGAAGAGGATTCAGACAGCCTCATCAGTCTTACTTTGCTGACTTTGCCACAATCATGTTCACCGCCTATTGAGTGGGCGCAAGGGAGTCTCGTGGTGGGTTACGAATGACTACTTTCCTCCTTTAATATTCTCCAAGTAAGAGATTTTGGCATATCATAGTTACGTCAAGTAAGAAGCAGAGCAGATTTTATACGGCAATAAAAGCGAATAGCAGTAGGAAATGTCACCCAAATGAGAGGCGACTCAATATATAATCTATTAGACATCACAGAAGGAATATGCAGATATTGGTCCCGGCTAGCCAGTTACGTCTACTGAGCATAGTACTATTTATACGAGGCAAAAATGGGCTTGTCTAGTTACTGACAAGAACAGCGATCTACTAAAATAAAGCTAACAGGAAACGCAACGGGTGATGTATGCGGACATGAACATTCATGTTATCACCGAAATGTATCCACAAGATCTACATGACTAGATGTCAGGCTAGAGCTTACGTACTAAGTTCATATAGTGAGCAATCCTGCGGAGGCAGGACTCCCGAGAAACGGTGAGCTTCGTGATGAATATTGTGATAGAATGTCGCAAGATGAACAAAATTGAGATTTTCTAAAGGGAGATCATCACATCTCTTAATTGGCCGTCTTGTCTTCGCTTGTAGATATCCATGACCTCCTCCGGCCTTTATGCTGCCATGTTATATCTGCCGTAGGTCGGTTATGTGGCTCCAGGGTGGCGACTGGCAGAGCCCTGGCGGGCACTGCAAGCCAGCCCCACCCCATAGCTATAAGTATTTAGCTTATTATAGAAACCTAGACTTAGCTTTTTATTTAATTAACTAACTTAGTATATTAAGAACTAATTTATATAACTTAAACTATAATAGTAAAAGCTTATAGGTTATTTAATATAGGTTAATAAATATATATAATAGCTATTTGCGTAGTTTTATAGTTTTTATTTAAAACTAATTGCGCGATTATAGATAATTTTATAGCCGATTAATTTATAAAGATTTAACTTTATAATTATATTAATTAAATATTTTATTAAAATTTATTTTAAAAAATATATTTTGCAAAATTTATTTTATATATAATAATAAATTTTATAAAAGTTTATTTTAAAATAACAAATAATAGTTTTATAATAAATATAAATAGTTTAACGTTAAATAACTTAATAAGCGTTTTATTAGTTATAAATATAATAAGCTATAATATTTATATAACGTATTAATAATTAATATAGCTAAGCGAATCGACTAATTAAAAACGAAAATAAATTTATAATTCGAAGTTATATTAATAAAAATAAAAAAAAATTTTAAGAACTAAGTTTATAAAACTAAATAATAATATTATAATTATATTAATAAATATAATAATAAAACTAATAATAATTTTAGCGCTATTAGTTTTAGCGGGTATATTAGCAAATATAATAGTAGATTTTTATATATATTTTATATAAAATAAATAAAGTATATATATAATAATTAACTAGTATAATTAATTAAAAACGATTAAAAAATTTTTTATTAAACTTATAAAAATATAAAAGCTTAAATTTTATTTAAACTTAATAAAAATAATAAGTTTAAGCTATTTTTTTTAATATATTTTAGCAAATAATATTATTAAGCTAAATAAATATAAAAATAAAAATAAAATAATTATATTATTTAATTTACGTTTAATTTAAGCTAATTATATTATATTAAATAAATATATTAAATTTAAATATAATTAATATAAACTTTAATATTTTATAAATTATAAACTAAAAAAGTTATATTTAAATTAGCGGGTAATTTTTAATAAATAATATTATTTATTAGAAATAATAATATAGCGGTTATTTAAATCGATTTTTTAAAAATAATAATTTAAATATTAAGTATTTATAATATATTATATAGTTTTT
Source organism: Amphirosellinia nigrospora (assembly GCA_004123355.1). Classification (NCBI taxonomy): domain Eukaryota; kingdom Fungi; phylum Ascomycota; class Sordariomycetes; order Xylariales; family Xylariaceae; genus Amphirosellinia; species Amphirosellinia nigrospora. Next base: position 1,113,488 of record SCHM01000001.1, read on the forward strand.
TAATAATATTTATAGAATTATTATTAGTTTAAAATAAATATATATAAATTATTTTTAAAAATTATAAGAAGTTTTTTCGATTGTTAAAAAATATTTAAAATATTTAATAAATATATAACGTTATAATTAATAAATTTTTATATATATTTTAAATATTTAGTTTAATATAAAACGTTTTAATAAAAAATAAAATATAAGCTAAATTATAAAAAAAATAGTATAAATATTAAAAATAATTATTATAGTTTTTATAAAACTAAAAATTATAATATTTTTAAAATTATTATATAATTTTAAAATATAGTATTTTATTATAATTATAATATTATTAAAAGTATAGCAAATAAACTTATTATAAGTTAAATTTAATTAATTAATAATAAAATAATTTTAAAAATATTAATGTTTATTATTTTAAACTTTTATATTAATAGTAAAAAGTTAGCTATATTATTAAAGTTAATAATAATAATATAAAATAATAAACTTATAATAATAAATATATAGTAAATAATAAATAATATATATTTTAATTATAATAAAACGGGTTATTAAGCTAAAAATTATTATAAAAAAATATAATAGTTTAAAATAATAAAACTATAAAGCTAGTTTAGTTAATTTATTATAATTAAAAGTATGTTATATTATAATAATTTAGTTAATAAGTTCGAAAAATTTAAAACTAAATATAAATTATTTAAAAGTAAGCTATAAAAATAAATATATTTTATAAAAAATAATAATAAAAACTTTAAAAAATTTAAATAAAATATTATAAAACGTTTAAAAAATAACTAGATCGATTAAAAATTAAAAAATTTATTTAATAAAGCTTAGAATAGTTTATTTATATAGTTAAATTAAATAAAAGTAATAAAATAATTTTAGAAAAAAATAAGTTAAAATATAGTTATAATAATTATTATAATTTTTTTAAGCTTAATTAAATAATAGTAATATATTTTAGTATTTTAAGACTATAGTTATATAAGCTATTATATTTTATAATTATTAGTTTTAAAGCTTTAGTTTTATAAATTATAAAGATAAAATATTATATATAATATTAGAAAAATTAAATTAATAGTTATAAAAATTAAATTATAATATAGTTTATAATAATAAAATATTATAGAATTTAAACCGTAATTAAAAACGTAATATTAAACTATATATTTTTTAATAATATAATTTTAAAAAAGCGTATTTTTTATAAATAAAGTAGCGTTTTCGGTTATATAAAAAATACTAAAATAATTAAACTAACGAAATTTAATAAAGTATTTTTATTTAAATTTTTAAAATAATTATTAGTTAGTATAGCTATAAAAATAATTTATAATATAAAAAAAATAAAAAAAATAAAAATAATTTAGTATAAAATATATTAAAGGATTTTAAATAATATAAATAAATAAAACTAATAAAATAGTTTTTTAGTTTATTTAATTTAACTAAATAATATATTAATATTATAATATATATAAATATTATATTAATACTAAAAATAGCTTATTAATAAAGCTATTATTTTATAAATATAGCTTTATATAAAAAAGCTATAAAAGAATTTATTAAAGTATATTTAAATATTATATTAAAAAAAGTATAAAACTATAGGGCGTACTAATATTATTAACCTTAAAAAAGCAATTTAACGAAACTATTAAGCTTAATTTTAGTAATTAAAAAAATATTATATAATAATTTTATTACGATTATAAAGAACTAAATAAAGTTATAAAAAAATAAGCTTATTTATTATTAAACGTTATAAATTAAATATAAAAAGCTATAAATTATAAATAGTATATTTTTATAAATTTTAAAAATAATATTAATATATAAAAATATATAGCTTTTATTATAAAAAATAATATTTATAATATTTTTTAAGATATATAAATAGTTACAGATCTGCAAGCTCTAGTGGCTGTGCCCACTACTAGCCACAGCACCCGTAATCTCCACTTGTAGTAACTGCCACTCGCAGTGAATGCGTGACTGCCATTCGCAGTGAATGCAGTGCAGTGAATAAAGGCAGGCACTAGCAGTGAATGTAGCTGCCCGCGAGTATTTAAGCAGCTGCCTATAACGTAGATTTAGACTTTCTTTCTTTCTTATTTTATTTATAGATTTTATAATATATACTATATATATTAGAGCTTTATTTTTTTGAGTATATAAAGCGTAATTATTTATAAATTATTTAAAATATTATAAAATATTAGGACTATTTTTATAATATTTTTTAACTAAACTAAATAATTAATTTAACTTAAAAATATTAAAATATTTTTTAAAAATAAACTAAAATAATAAGCGCGTATAGCTATACGTACTAAAGCTTTTATTAATATTTTAAATTTGTTTGTTTTAAATGTTCGAAATAATAAGTTTTTTATAATAAAACTTTAATAAATAATAAAAAAATATATTTATTTTAGTTTTTTAAACTATATAAAAACTATAATAATAAGCTATAAAAGCTAACTATTTTTAATTAATTTAATATAATAGTTTTATAGTATTATTAATAACTATATATTTAAAAAATAAAAATTTAATATAAATTATTAGTTTTAATTATATAGTTTAATATTTAATTAATAATTATATAAAATTATAAATAAAAAAAGCTAAGCTTAGCTTTTATTTTAAACTAATAATATAATATAATAAAATAATTTAGTTTAATTTTAATAAAAATATAGATTAAACTAGTATAAATAATATATATAAAATTTATTATTATTTTTTAAAAAAAAAATACGCGTTTTTTTAATAATAGTTTATTATTATTTAGCTATTAATTTATATATGTTTGCTAAAAAATTAAATAAATAGAATAAAATTTTATTTAATTAAACAAAAAATAAAATAAAATTATTATTTTTTATAATAAAATATATATTATATTATATATATTATTAATATTTTTAACTTATAATTAAAAATAATTTTAGCTAATAATAAGCTAATTAATAAACTATTAATTAATTATTAAATAAATTATAAAAATAACTAAATAGCGTAATTACGTTTAAAATAACTTAAATATTTTAAACTAATAAATAGTTAATTTATTAAATCGTTATAAAATAATTTTTATTTTAGTAAATAATAAAAAAGTAGCTAATATATAGCTAAAATATTAATATTTATTTTTTATAATAATATAACTAAAAATAAACTTAAATTTAAAATATAAATTTAAACTATATAAAATTGTTTTAAATTTAACGTTAATTAGTTTTATAATAATATAGCTAAAATAGCTAATATTAAAACCTATATTAAAAGTTATATAGCTAACGATTTTTTATTTATTTTTTATTTAATTATTTTAACGTATTTATTAATTTAAAAGCTATTTTAAAATATTTCGAAAAAATTTATATTAATATTAACTATAGTAAAAAGCTAAAGCTAATTTTTAATTATTTAGTTTTAATTAATATATATTAGCTAAATTTTCTAAATTTTAAACTATTTTTATTTGTTTAATTAATAAAACTAAACTTAATAAAATTAAATAAAAAAAAAATTTAAAAATAAATTATTTTTTTAATTAATAATTAAAGCTATATTAAAATATTTAAAAAAAATATCGATTTTAATATTTATATAAAATATTATTTTAAATAGTTTATTATTTAATAATAATTAATTATAAATAAAATAAAACTTATAAAAAAAAAACATAAAAGTTTATTACTATAATTTTTATTTTTTTTTTTTTATTTTTATTTAAATAATTTTTTATTTTATTTTAAAACTAAATAATAATAGTAATAATAATTTTACCTAACTATTTAAGCTTAACGTTAATAAAATATAATAATTAATTTTTAATAATAAATATTTTAATTATTATTAATAAAAATATATTTCGAAAAAATACTTTTTAAAAATTAAAACTTTAATAAATAAAAAGCTTAAGTTATTATTATTTTAATTATATATAATATATTAAATATTAAGCCGGCTAATATAAAAAAATAACTTATAATAAATATAAAAAAAAAAAATAACTTTAAAAAAATAGCTTTTTTTTTAAAAGAAATATTTTTAAAAAATATTATTAGTTATAAAATAAATCTAATAAAAAAGTATTTAAATAAAAAACTTTTATTATATATTTATATTTTATATATAATAAACTTTTTTAATTATAAATAATTTTTTTAAAAATATAAAAATAAATATATATATAGCGTAAACTAATAATTTACGAAAAAAATTATTAAACTATTTAATTTTATTATTATTATAAACTTTTTTGCTAAAAAAGTTATAAAATATAATAATAAAAGCAAAAAAATATTAATTAAGCTTTTTTTATTATTATAAAAATATATAAAAAGATTTTTAAAAATAAGTTTATAATATTATTAATTTAATTTATAATATAATTTTAAACAAGTTATAGTTTAAATATTACGATATTTTATTAAATTATTAGTAGAACTATTTAATATTTTTATTTTAGCTATTTTTTAATTATAATATAAAATATTATTTAATAATAAATAAAACAAATATATAGCTATAATATTTAGCTTATTAATTTAACGCCGATTAATAAAACTATAACTTTAAAATCGAAAAAATATAGTATTAATAATAAAAAAAAAAGCGAAATAATATCTAAATAATATAAAACTAAAAATATTTATTTTAAAACGTAATAATTTAATATAAAAACCTTAATAAAATAAAACAAATAATATTTAACTAGTTTTTATTAGAACTTATTTTAAAAATATAAGCTATTTTTTTGCGAAAAATATAACTTTAATTTTTATTTAAAAATCTAATAAAAAAAATTTTTATTATATATAATAAAATAATATTAGCTAATATAAAAAAAACTAACGATTAAAATATTTAGCTTAAATATAACTATTTTTAATATAATAATAAAAAAAAACCGGGTAAAAAACGTTTATATTATTAGTATTAATAAAATAATAAAATAATCAGAGATTAAAAAAAACAAAAATAATTTTTTAAAAAAAAAAATAAAAAATTAAAATAAAAAGCGCGAAAAAAAATACTTAAAGAATATTAAAACTTAATATATATTTTTAGCTAAATAAACTTTAATATGCTATTATTATACTGCTTATAAATAAACTATAAAATAAAATTTTTTAAAAATAAGTTTAAAGCTAATTTAAATTATAGCTTTTTATATAAAATATTACTAAATAAATTAAAACTATATAAAATTCTTAATTAAAAACTTATATAAAAGCTTTATTAAACTTAATAATATTTTATATAGTATATTTATTTATTTATAAAAAAAACAAATAGTAGGTTTTTTTATATAAATTATTATAAAAACGAAATTATAAAAAAAAACTAGTATTTATTTTTTTTATTAAAAAAACCCTAGCTTATATTATTAAAACGAAAATTTTTACCCGATTTAATATATAATAAATATTTAACTATATTTATATATTATTCGGGAATAAAAATTATATAATATTTTATATAAAATATAATATATATTAATTATTAATATTTTATTATTTATTAACGGACTTTTAATGTTTTAATAATATATTAATAATATATTATTTAATTTTTTAAACGATTTTTATAGCATATACGCTAATAATATTATTATTTATTTAAAAATAATAAAAAATATATATTTTATATATTATATATTAAAATAACTAATTTAAGCTAAATTATAAATTAACTTAAAAAAATCTAAATTTATATTATTAAAACTAAGTTTTTAAATTATATTATTAATATTAAAAAATTTAAATAAATTTTGCTAAAATTAACGCTATATTAAAATAAAAAACTTTTACGTTAGTTAAATATATAATTTTTTTTAAAATTTTATAACTTTATTACGATTTTATTAATGCTTAAAATTATTTATTACGCTTTTAAACCGATTAATATAAAAAAATATACTTTTTATATAAACTAAAAATATAAAAGTTATTTTATTAATTTAAAAAAGCTTTAATACGTTTTTTTTTGCTAAAATATTTTATTATAACTTATTAATAAAAAATTAAAACCGATTTTTTTAATAGCGTTAGCTCCGGCGTATTATTATAACTATATATAATAAATTAATATTTTAGTATATTTTTTAAAAATATTCTATAATATTAAATTAAACTATAATATTTATAATAAAAAATTATTAATAGTTATATTATATTTTAAAAAATAAAAACTTAAACTAATTAATAACTATAATAAACTTTTTTTAATATTTATTAATAATTAAATATTAAAGTTTTTTAATAATAATATTTTAATTTAAAATAAATAAATAAATTAACTTTTTTTTAGAATATAATTTTTTAATATTATATTATTTTAAAAAAAAATATATATTAGCTAACGTTTTATTACGAAAATAAAAAAACTTAATAATAAAAAGCTAAAAAAAAAACGTAATGCTATTTTATAATATTTTAGCCGGTAAATAGTATAATATAATTAATTTTTATATAAATAAAGTTATATTAAATAAATTTTATTAAAATAATAAACTATTTTTATAAAATTATAATTAATCGAGCAAATTTTTAAAAAAAACGTAAAAATATAAGATAAAAATTTATTATTAATAAATAAAAAATAATAAAAAACTTATAAAAATTAAAAAATAAATTAATATATTTTATAAATTTAGTTATTTTTAATTTTTTATATTTAAAATATATTTTATTAAAAAAATATTATAAATATTTATTATATATTTTAGTAAAAATAAAATATAAACTTATTATTAAATATTATTAATAGTTTAAGCTAAATAAAAATTATAATTATTATATAAACTATATAAAATATAAACTTATTAAATATTTAAAAATAAAACTTTTAATAAATTTATATTTTTTTAATATTTAACGTATATAGCGTTATTTTATTATTAATTTTAAATAAATATTTAAAAATAAATATAAATATAATAATATATATTATAATAAACTATTTAATAAATAAATATAAATTATATTTTATATTATAAAAATAACTATAAAAAACGCTACTAAAATATTATAAAAAACTTTTTAAGTTTTTAAAATATTTATAACTATAATATTAAACTTTAGTTTATTTTGCTTTTATAAATAAACTATATAAGCTAATAAATATAAAATATACTAGCTATTATAAATATTATAAAACTATAAAATAAATAAAATTATAAATAAATATATTAATTAAAAATTATAACTATATATAATTATTATTAAAATAATTAGTTTAAACGTATATTTATTATAAATTATATTTAAGCGTTAATTTTTTATGCTTTAATAAGTTATTATTTTAAAATTAAAATAATTTTTAATATTATTTAATTTTAACTAAAAAATCGGACCGTAAATAAAAAGCTATAAAACTTTTTAAAAAAAAAAATAATTAAAAAATATATAAAAAAAAATAAAAAAAATAGCGTAATTTATTAAATTAGCTAAAAAAAACTATAGTATATTTAAAAATATATAATTAATTAAGCTAATAAAAGTTAATATAAACTTAATTTTATAAAAAACTATATATTAATTTTAAAAAAAAAATATTTTAAAAAATAAACTATTTATTAAATAAACTAAATTTTTTATAATATAATAAAAGTTTAAATATATAAAAAAATAAAAATATTTTATATTAAATTTTTTAACTTAAAAATATTAAATCGTTATTATATAAATTAATATAAAAATATTTAATAATTTATTATTAGTTAAAAAGTAAAAAATTAAAAAAAAAAATAATAAAACTTAAAATAAAAAAAAAGTTTATTATAAAAAATATAAATATTTAACTTTATTATTAAAAGTTATAATATTAAATAAATTAAAAAATTAAAACTTTAATAATATATAATATTTATAAAAAACTTTAAAAATAATATAAAAATATTAAAAGATTTTATAATATAAACTTTAATTTAGCCGGATTTTTAGTAAAATTATAAATATAGCTAAATAATAAAAAAATAAATTTAATAAGCTATATTTAAAATAATAAAGCTATAATATAAAAAAAAAAATAATATAAAAAAAAACGCGTAAATAAAAAATATATAATATTATATATATTTAAATATTATATTAAGCAAAAAAAACTTTAAACAATGTATAAAAAAACTAGTATAATAATTTAATAATATAAAGCTTTACGAAAATTATATTAATAAAAACTAAAGCGATTTTTTTTTCGCTAGAAAGTAGTTACGATTTTAACCCTGGTTAAGTTACTTTTTTTTTCGAAAGGGGGGTGTCACAGCCTACAGCACTGCGGGCTTGTAGCTGTGGACTATATACAGTAGCTTAGTAACCAAGGCTGTCACCTTGGTTATTCTGATCCCTTTTGCAGTGGTTGGATGCCCCAATTGGTTAGGTGTGCGCACCCGGCAGGTCTAGCAGGCTACTCTAGATTTCGTGCTGTCACAATAACCAAGGTACACCTAACCAATTGGGGCATCCAACCACTACAAAAGGGATCAGAATAACCAAGGTGACAGCCTTGGTTACTAAGCTACTGTATATAGTCCACAGCTACAAGCCCGCAGTGCTGTAGGCTGTGACAACCCCCGCGTCACTAAGGCTTCGTCCCGAAGACCTTGAACCCCTGCCGCACGGGGCCAAGCGAGCACATCTTGGGAACCTTAGAGGGGGCCTAGCCTGTCGAAACTAGTACATACCACTAATCCGGAAAAGCGTAGGTCCGCTTTTGCCAAGTCCAGGGCTCGAACACTGGACCCATAGGTACCTTGGTTATTGTGACAGCACGAAATCTAGAGTAGCCTGCTAGACCTGCCGGGTGCGCACACCTAACCAATTGGGGCATCCAACCACTGCAAAAGGGATCAGAATAACCAAGGTAACAGCCTTGGTTACTAAGCTACTGTATATAGTCCATAGCTACAAGCCCGCAGTGCTGTAGGCTGTGACAGGGGGGTAGTTTAGATTTGTAGGCTTTAGTAGCTATGCCCTACTATTAGCCATAGCACTTATAATCTTTATTTGCAGTAACTGCTACTTGTAGTAAATGCGTGACTACTATTCGTAATAAATATAGTGCAGTAAATAAAGGTAAACATTAGTAATAAATATAGCTGCCCCGCGAGTATTTAAGCAACTACTTATAACATAAACTTAAACCTTTTTTTTTTTTACCTTATTTATAAATTTTATATATAATATATTATATATATTAAAGCTTTGTTTTTTTAAGTGTGTAAAGCGTAACTTAAATAATTAGTTATATTTTTAAACTTTATAAATATTAGCTATTTTTTAAGCTTTAATAAAAAAATCGTAAAGTTTTTTAAAAATAATTAATAAGTTTATTTAATAATATTTATATTTAAAAAGAAATAAAAAAAAACTATATTAATAATTATTATATATTATTCGAACGATTAATATAGTATAATATAATAATTAATTTTATAAAAATTTTAATATTTATTAATTAAAATATATTTTAAGATTTTATATTTTAAAAAAAATTAAAATAAATTTAACGAAAATAGCTATAATAAAAAATAAACTAATGCTAAAAATAATTATTAAAATATATAATTTATAAATATAATAAATTATTTTAAATATTTAATTAATAAATATTTATTAATTGTGGTATTATTATAGTATTAATAAAAAACCGAAAAATTAATTAGTTATATTAAATATAAAAGCTTAAAAAGTTTAATAAACGATTAAAAAATAATAATTATAATATTAATAATTAAATATTTAATTAAAAGTTATTTTTATAATAAATATAAATTTTAGCTAATTATATATTAAAATATATTTAATATAGCTATATTTTTATAAAAAAAAAATAATATTTATTAATAATATATTTTTTTAAAAAGCAAATAATTATTAAACGCGTTATTTAATATAAAAATAAAAACTTTTAGTTATAATATTAATATTATAATATTAAAAATATTAAATAAAAAAAAAATAATAATTATTTATACCGATTATAAATTATTATTTATAATAAAAAATAAATTAAAATAATTAATATAAATAGTTTAATTTTTAAATATTATTAAATATTATAATATACGAATTATATATTATATAAATAAATTAAACGTGCTAGCTAATTAGTTATTAAGATTTTTTAAAACGATTTTTTTAATAATAAAATATAATTTTAAAACGTAAATATTATTAAATATAAAAAAATAGTTAGTGAAACTGTTTAATAGCTAAACTATATAGATTTATAAGCTATATTTAAGTTTTTAAAGTTTAATAATAAGTTATTATTAAATTTAAAAGCTTAATAAATATTTAAATATTTATTATATATAAAAGAAAACTATATAAAATAGTTTAATATTAACGGATTTTTAAAACTTTTTATATTTTATAAAAACAGTATATTAAATAGTAGCGCTTTTAAAAATCTTTAAAATATTAAAATTATTATAAAAGTTAAATATATATATTAATTTAAAGCACGCTATAGTTAATATTTTAATATATAAAATTAATAAATAATATTAATACTTAAAGATTATTTTAATAATATAATAAATTATAATAAATATAAGCAGTATTAATTAATAAAGCTATTATTAATAATATTATTAATTTATAATTTATAGTATTATTATTTTTTTAATATAATAAATAATAAACTATATATTTTAATATAACTAAAAATATTAGTATATATAAAATATATTATATATAAATAAAAATAGCTATAATATTTAATATATTATTTTTAAATATAATATTATTAATTATTAAATCGGAAAATTTTTAAATATTTAAAAAAATAAATTAGCAATAATAAAAACGTATTTATAAATAATAAAATAATTTAATAGTATTAAAGTAAAAATTTATAATTAAGCTTATTATATTTAAAAACCTAAAAATAATAATAAAATAAAAAAAAATAAACGGAAACTTTAAACAAATTATATTATAAAAAAATTTAATATATAAATATTTTAATATAGTTATTTTATTATAAATAGCTATAAATATTTATAATTAAATATTAAAGCTAAATAATTATAGTAATTATTTTTTTTTTATTAGTATTTAATTTTTTTAATAGTAATTATTTATTAAAGTTTTTAAATATATAAAAATTTAACTAAAAAAAAAAAGTTAAATTTTAATAAAGCTTAATAAAAAATTATAAAATATTTATAATAAAAAATATTTTAATAATTTAAAAGTTTTTAAAAACTAAATTAAAGTTTATTTATAAAAAAAAAAATTAATCCGAACTTATATATTTAAAAACTAAATATTATAAATATATTAACGTAATAATAAAACGGAACTTTTTTATAATAAATTATAAGCTATAATAAATTATTATTATAATAATATTTATAAGTTATAAAGCTTTAGTAAAATTTAATTATTAAGCAAATATAATAAAACTAATTTATTTTTTATATATAGTAATAATAGCTATTTTATATAAAACTTATAATATATTAGCTAATATAATATTAAAAACGATTAAAAGCGCTTAAAAATAAATAATAAAATAGCTAAATTATAAATAGTTTTATTATAAAAATACTAGTTAAAATAAATAACTAAAAATAATTATTTAAAAAAAAAAAATAGTTATAGCTTTAAAATAATAATTAGCAAGCTTTAATAAGCATTATAAGCTAGCTTTTTATAGCTATAAATATTTAGCCTACTATAAAAACTAGACTTAGCTTTTTATTTAATTAATTAACCTAGTATATTAAAAACTAATCTATATAACTTAAACCGCAATAGTGAAAGCTTGTAGGTTACTTAATATAGGTTAACAAGCACGCATAGTTATAGCTTACTTGTAGGTACTTAATGCAAGCCATGTGGCATGCACTTTGATGTTTATAGTACTAAAATATCTCGATTTTGCGCAGCTTTTCAATGTTCATCGGTCCCTGTCTAAATTTTTATTGCTATTATAACTATTAGTATGCCAGGAACAGGATTAAAGATTAGTTAAACAAAGAAACTCCTCGTATATAGCCATATAGTTATATAAAGCCTATAAAAATAATTTTACTAGTTTTTATATAATAATAAATGTTTATACCTTTTTTGCGTAAATTATAACAGTTTATTATACTTTAAAAAAAAGCTTTTTTTATTACCTTTATTTATTATTATTATTCTAGTTAGCTAATAAAAATATAGGTTTTTTATATAAATTAACCGCTAAAATATTTAACTTATAAAGTTTTAAAAATAAATACTATAAATATATATATAAATGCAATATAAAATAAAAGGTTTAAATACTTAATTTACCCTATATTAAAAGCTAATATTTTATTTAAGGAAAAAGGAAAGAAATATTAATATATTAACTTACAAGTAGTAATAAATAATTATAAGTATATGCCCTACACCGCCTAGTACTACCGCCACATATTACCTAGCCTAGTACTACCATTACCACACATTTTTATAAGGTAGCTATATTGTAGCTATAGCTTTAGAATAATAAAAATAGGTTAAAAAAATAAGGCTATAATAACCCCCCCTTTTAAAAAAACTCGACCCAAGTTTTTTTACGCTTATATAAAGCTTTAAAACTATAGGTTTAATTTATATCGCTTGCGTAAAAAATTAACTATAAATTTTTTTAATTAATATTTTTAAGCTAAAAAGTTTTTTTTAATTCGTAATAACTATTATTTTATAAAACTTTTTATATTTTTATTATATTATTAGCTATTTAACAATAATTATATAATAATTATATTACTTAATATATTTATTAGCTATTACGTAAGCTTTTTATTTTTTTTTATATTTTTATATATTTATTTTTATAAGCTTATTATTATTTTTATATTTATTATAAACTTATTTTTTTTATAGCTTTTAGTTATTTATTTAATTATAGTAGTAGGCTACTATATTTTTTATTTTATAATATTTTTTAGTTTTTTATAAAGTTTTTTAAATTTATAATTAAATATTATTTATTATTATATTTTTATTTATTTTATATAATTTTATAGTATAGTTTATAATAAATATATAAATAATATTTTTTCGATTTTTTATTTTTTTTTTTAAAACTAAAGTTTATTATTTATTTTTTAATCGTTTATATTTTTAGCTTAATAATAACTTATTAAAATATTTATATAAAAGTTAATATAGAACTATTTATTTTATATTAGCTATTAAATAATTATAGCTAAAAATATTAAAATTATTTAGTTATATTTTTAATTTTATAATAATTTTTCGTTATAAAATAATTTAGTTTATTATTAAAATAATTAGTTTTGTTTTTTTTTTATATAATATATAAATATAGTTTTTAATAGTAAAATTAAGATTTTTTTATATTTATTAGCTTAAATAATTATTTTTTTATATTTTTTTTATATTTTATTTAGCAATTTTAACGTATTTTTATATATATTATATAAATGCTTAAGCTTTTTTTTATTTAATTTTTTTTTAATTAAAACGATCGATTAGTTTTTTAGCTTTAAACTTTTAATTAAATATTATTTTTATTAATTAGTTTATAAAGATTTTTTTTAGCGTTAAATTATTAAATAATTTATAAAATAAAAATATTTATATTATTTTAAAATAAATAATATTTTTAATTAATTTTTTAAAAATCTTATAAAAAGTTATAATTTTTAGTTTATTTATTAATATATAATTTCGATTTATTTAATAGTTTATTTATATTAGCAAAAAAAAGTTTAACTTTATTTTATATATTTTAAAAAGTTTATTTATAAAATCGGCTATAAATTATATTTTTAATTATTTATAAATAATTTTAATTATCTAAAAATTTAATAAAAGCTTTAATAATATATTTTAGCTGCTTTTTTATAATAATTTTTATTTTTATATATAATTATTTAAAAAATTTTAATTAATTAATTAATAATATAAAAAGTTATATTATTTTTATATTTATTTTTAAAAAAACTTTTAAAATTAATAATAATATATTATTAAAAATGCTTTAAGATTTTTAATAATATTAATTTTCCGGAAATTTTATTATATAATATTTTAAAGGCTAGTAATAATAATTAATAATATAGCGCTTAATATCGCTATATAGCCCTAACTATTAATACTTTTAAAAAACCATATAGTATATTTTACCTTTGTTTAAATATACTATTATTAATTATATATAAGCTTTTTTAATAATATATATTTTTAAATTATTATTTTTAATATTATAAATCTTTTTTTATATAAAATAAATTATTTAATATAAACTAATTAAAATATATATTAACGTAAATTTAGATTAATATTTATTAAAACTAATATTTAATATAATTAATAGTTAAAATAGCGTTAGTTAGTATTATTTTTAATAGTAATACTAGTTTAAAATCTTTAAAAGCGCAAACTATTATCTTTTTTAGCAGTTATACGCTTATAATAAGTTTAATAAAGCTATCGTTTATTATTTATTTTAGATTTATTTTTATATTTTTATATTTTTATAAAATTAAATAAAATATTAATTATAATATTTTTAATTTTAATTAATACGTAATTATAAAATTATATTAAATCATTAATTTAGTTTATTTTATTTATTATAAATTTAAAACTTTTTTATACTAAAATTTCTAGCGTAATATAATTAATAATTATAAAAAAGCTTTTATTTTTAAAGCTTTATAAATTTAGCTTTTTAATATAAAAGCTTTTTATAATAGTAAGTATTTTTTATTAAAAATATTATAATTAAGCTTTTTTTTTATAAGTTTTAATAAAAAATAACTAGCTTTTAAAATTATCGGGTTTATTATATTATAATAATATATTTATAGCTATATTATTTAATATATTAGTTTTTATATAAGTTTTAATTTATATAAAAATACTAGAAAATAAAAGCTAATATTAAAACTTTTTTTAAAATATTGAAAACTTATTAATATTATTTAGTTTATATTAGGTTTATATTTATTATAGTTAATTTATTTAAAAGTTTAACGATATGTTTATATTTTTTAATAAAATGTTTAAAAAGTTATAAAATTTTAAAAAAAAGCGTATTTTTTATAATATAGCTTTTTTATTTTAATTAGTAGTTATTAATATTAGATTATTTTTATTTTATTTTAATCGATTTTTATATTTTTTATTTTTATGATAAATTTAAAAACTTAATCTAAATAATAAAAAATTCGTATTTTTTTAAATTAGTTTATAATTTAGCTTTTAAAAGCGGGCTAATATTTTATTTATATATATTTTATATTTAGCTTATTATTAGAATAAATTAAATATTATTAATATATATTATATAAAAAATATTTAAATATTTGTTTAAAATATTATTAATAAAGCGTTAAAATATTAATAATTTATTAGTAAAACCGAATAATAGTATTTTAAACTAATAAATATTATATTATATATAAAAAGCGGTTAAACGTTTATTATTTTTTACAATTTAAATATAATAAAAAACTTAATAAATATTAATCTTAATATAAACTTTAGTTTTAGCTAATTAAAATAACGTTTTTTTATTAATAATAAAAAATATTGATCTTTTTAAATAATATTGTTTAATTTTTAGTAGTTTATATAAAATTATAAAAATTTATTACTTTTTATAGTAAATAGTACTAAAGCGGCTTATAATATGTTTATAAGCTTAAAAAATTTTTAAGCAAGTTTTTTTATATATATTTTTTAGCAAACTTTAGCTTTATTTAATAATATTTTATATAAAACGTTATACTTTAGTAATTTTAGTCTTTTTTAATTATAATTTTATAGTTTACTTTTGGTTACTAAAAAATAATTCGTTTAAAGCTATTTTATTAAATATATTTAAATATTTATAATATTATTTAAATATTTTATAATAAGCTTTTTTGCGTAAATCTGCTTTATTTTTAAATAATAGCTCGTTTTTTTTATTAATAATTTTTTTAATTTTATATAACGAAATAAAGCCGTACGTAATTATATTGTTTTAGCGTAAAATCGCAACAAAAGCAAAAGCGCTAATAATTATAATTTATATAGGTTTTTATTATATTAACCAAAAATATCCTGTTTTTATTAATATAGCTTATATTTATTTTTAATAACTTTTTTTTAAGCTTATTTATAACTTTTATATAAAAAAAACTCTATATAAATAATTTATAATTATTTTTGTTTAATATTTTTATTATATAATTAACTTTTTATATATATAATTATTTTTTAAATTAAGTTAGCTTATAAAAGTTGTAAAATTATAATAAATATTTTAAAATAGTAAGCTTTTAATAAAAGCTTTTTTAAAAGTTCTTTAGCTTTTTGTTTTAACTTTATAATTTATTATATAATTATATTATTATTTTAAATATAAATTTTATATATTTTTTAGCTTTTTAGCTTTTAAAAAGTATATTTATAGCAGGTTTTTATTTTGTTTTACCGGAGTCACGGGTGGCTGACCAGATACGGATATAGTGGATATAGTGGGTCCCTACGGGACCCACCTAGGGTCACATGATCAGCCCCACCGTGCACACACAAAAATAAATATAAAAAATTAGCCGCTAGATCCTAGATCTAGCTTAGTATTTTTAATTAATATATAAATAGGACTTTAATTAAGAGCTTTATTTTTGTAAAGAATATTAATCGTAATAATTAAAAGATTAATATTATTAATTTTAATATTTTTTTAAATTTTAATTTATTTAATATTTTTTTCGAGTAAATATATTAATTTATAATAACTTATATTTTTATTATAGCTAGCTATATTAATTAAAGTTTATTGTTTTTTAACTTTAAATCCGGATTAATGCTAAAGTAAAATTTTTAATATTATATTAAATATAATTAACGTTAAAGCGAAAATTTTAATAGTGTTAAATTATAGTATAAAATAATAACGTAGCTATTATAGCTAACGTAGTTTGTACGGTTGCCCGAAAAAAAGTTATTTTAATTTTAGTAATTTAATTAATTTATATTTTTATATTTATAAAATATTTTAAAAAATAAGTTTTATTAACGTTTTTTATTTAATTTGTTTTTATATTTATTGCTAATATTTATACGGCCGGTTGTACTATAGCTAAAAAAAAAGAAAAAAAGATAAGTTTTAAAATATTTTTAAAAACTTTATTTTTAATATTTACGAATAATTTTATAAAAAATATTTTTAATTATTTAAATATATTAAAATATAGATTATTTTATGCGACTAAGTTTAAGCGATTATTAATAAACTAGTAGCTTTAGCGGTTTAAAATAGTAAATTAAGCTTTTATTTTATTATAACTATAAAAATTAATAAAGCTATATTCCGGACTTTAATAGTTATATAAATTAAGCAGCTTTTAATAATACGTATGTTAAAAACCGTAAAGCTGTCACAGCCCCACTCTTTTAACCCACTTATCTAGGGCTGTGGCTGCACTATGGCTGCCCACAGGGAATATATGGTACTGGGTTAGGCGGTATATGGTGGCAGTACTGGGCGGTGGGGGCACACGCCCACAATACTTATATTACTTGCAGGTTAATATACTAGTACTTCTTTTTTTTTTTTTTTAAGTAGAATATTAGCTTCTAATATAAGGTAAATTAAGTGTTTAAACTTTTTACTTATATTATATTTTATATAATATTCTATTTTACGTAAACTATTATTTAAAAAAACAATAAATTCTTAAAAAAAAAAAACGAATTAAATAAACTAAGTTTAGCTAGCCATACGATAAAATATTTAAAAAGACTATTAACTTTAAAACTATAGCTTCTACTAAAAAATCGGTATAGTTTATTAATAAAAACTTTGCCCAAAAATATCCCCGCAAAATATTTTTATAAAAAATAGCTTTTTTAAAAATAACTTATTAAACAAGTTTTATTTATCCGCCCGCGAAAAAAGCGCACAAACGGATTTACTAAAAGCGTATTATTATAATAAGCAATAAAAAAGCTAATAACTAGCTAAACTTAAAACCTGCCGAATAGTTTAATAATAACGTTTTATTTAACTATAAAGCTAAAAAGTTTTATAAAAAGTTTATTACTCCTATTACTATATCGCAAACCTACAAATATTGCCTATCTAAGGTTAAAAATAACATAAAGCCTAAATTAATCGTTTTACCGAATATTTTACTATAATAAAAAAAACAATAATATTATTTATTGCTAATATTTTTATAAGATAAAAATAATAGCTTATTTTTAATTCTATAATAATAGCTATTTAATTTATAAAAATATTTAATAAAAACTTTTTGCTTTTTTTAATAAATATAAGCTTCGATCTTTTTTATTTACTATTAATAATAACTTAGCTAAAACTTATATTATATTACGAAAATTATAAATAATACAATATAAAATATAAAGGTTTGCTATATAAAATAGTTATTATTTGGAGTATATTTAAAAAAAACTAAAATTCGAATAAAGTCGGTTTTAGCGGATAAAGCCGTAGTTCGTAATTATATACTCGAAAAAATATATAACTGTTTCTGTAAAAAAATATAAAAAAATAAAGAAAAAATTAGTATATTTAAAGATAAAGTAGTACAATTAGCCGCTTTTATAAACCCGCAAAGGTCCGACCTACTATTAAACAACCTATGGTTACCTAATTACTACAACACGCTATAATTGCAAGGGCACCCCAGCAATAGTTCGTACCGAAGCGACCTACGCGATAAGAGCTTTTACAAAATAAAAAGATTAATCCGTAAAAGTCGAGCACTTTTCTTATCTTTACTGCCGATAAACCTACCGGCGATAAACCCAAAGTTAAATTTAAGCATTAGTTATATTATAAAAAAAAAGCTAAAAAAAAATACTAACTATTAATTAAGCGAAAAAAAGCAAATTAATTATATTATTAGTTATATAAATAAAACTATATTTAAGAACTTAATACTATTTATTTAAAATTATAACCCGATAGCCTATTTATATTAATAACCTGCGATAAAGTTCTAAAGTATTTATATAATTAGTACTATAATCTTTACGAATATAAAAAGCGCGTTTATAATATAAACATTTTATAATAAAAACTACCGATAAGTTTTTTAAGTTTAAAATTTAATTTGTTTAATAAGCTAGTTTAGCCAAATTAATAAAGCTAAATATAAGCGCAATATATATAATATATTGCCCTAACGTTTAAACAAGCTTTGCGTTATTAAATTTAATAACTTAAATATATTTTTTTTAAAATATTACGATTATATTGCTATATATAATTACTAATAGCAAAAGAACTTTCTAAAATAGCAACAAACAAAAAAGAAAAAAATAAAAATATAAGTAAAATAAAAAAACGTTATAACCAATATAGCACCTAAGACCTACTTTCAAGGTAACGGCCACTAAAGCCTATACTTTAAATATTATAGTATTACGCTAATAAGAACTGCTAATAATAGGCAAAAAATATACGTTAAACTTAACTTTAAACAGATAAAATTATTAGTAGCGAAAAGCTAATATTTTTTATTATAAGCAAGGTTATTATAGCAATATTTGTTCTATAAAAGCAACTAAAAGCGATTAAATACTATTTACGTTAGCAAAATCGTCGTAAAAGTTATAAAGAATACTTATCCAAGCAAGCAGCCAAAAAACAACACCTAAAACAATTAGTTTCTTTTCTTAAAATAACTAGAATATCGGCGTTAAAAATAAAAAAATATAAAAAAATTTTATATAACTTTTTAAAAAAGCTCCTAAAAAAACCTTTTATTTATAAAATATATAATAACAAATAATAGATTTATATTATCTATATTAGCTTACCTAATATAAAAACAAACGTATATTTATTAATTATAAACTTTATAATACAATTATAAAATATTTAAACCTAAAAAAATAATAAAGTTTTAGCCTAATATAATTACTAAATATAACGAAAAAACAACCTAAACTATAAACCTAGCCTTCCGGCTATACTTCTAGGTTTAAAACGTACTATATTAATATGCCGCTTTTAATAATAAATATAACATAATATAATTATTAAAAAAAAGTTTTTTAATTATTACGATATATTAATAAACAGCCACCGAAAAAAATTACTATTTCTTTCTAATTAAAAAGTTAGGTACTATTTAAAAAATATATTTATAACGAAATAAAAACTTAATCCGAAACCCTAGCTACTAGCAAAATATAAATTGTCGGAACAAATAATAAAGCTTAAAAATAAACGCTATTATAACGGTTGTTTAAGTTAAAAAACGCTACGTATAAAAAGCTGCTAATACTGCTCCAAATTGCACCTTTTACCTACTATTAAAAATAAACCTGAAAAAAATACCCTATAAACCGGCAAAACGGAATAAGAACTTATTATAAATATACCCTTAAAGCTAAAAAACTAAAAAAGCATATAAAATTTATACCGAAATAATAGCATAGCTACGCGATAAAATTATAAAATTAAAACAAAAAGCTAAAAAACCCCTAAAAAAGCCCCTACTAAAAGCCCACTATTTTAAAACACTTATTATAATTTTATAACCTTTATAAGCTAACTTTAACTTAAAAAACAACTATATATAATAAAAGGTTAATTATAATATAATAAATACTAAACGAAAATAACTATAAGCTATTTATATAAAGTCCGTTTTATATAAAAGTTATAAATAAACTTAAAAAAAAATTACTAAAAATAAATATAAGCTATATATAATAAAACAGGACGCTTTTAGTTAGTATAACAAAAACCTATATAATTATAACTATAGCGCCTTTACTTTTATTATAACTTTACGCTAAAATAATATAGTTGCGCATAGCCTTACCTCGTTATATAAAATCAAAAAAATTATTAATAGAAAAAAAACGAGCTATTATCTAAAAATAAAGCAAAATTACGCAAAAAAACCTACTACAAATACTTAAACAATATTATAAATACTTAAATATATTTAACAAAATAGCTTCGAACGAATTACTCTTTAACAACCGGGGTAAACTATAAAATTACAATTAAAAAAAACCAGAGTTATTAAAGTATAACGCTTTATATAAAAATATCGCTAAATAAAGCTAAAGCTTGCCGAAAATATATATAAAAAACCTGCTTAAAAATTTTATTAAGCCTATAAACGTACTATAAGCCGCCTAGTATTATTCGCTATAAAAAATAACAAATCGTTATAGTTTTATATAAATTACCGTAAACTAAATAAAATTACTTAAAAAATCAATACCTTTTACTATTAGTAAAAAAACGTTATCTTAATTAGCTAAAGCTAAAGTTTATACTAAAATCAATATCGCTAAGCTTTTTATTACATTTATATTATAAAAAACAATAAACGTTTAACCGCTTTCTATACGCAATATAATACTTACTAGTTCAAAATATTATTATTTAATTTTACTAATAAACTATTAACATTTTAACGTTTTATTAACAATACTTTAAGCAAATATTTAAACATTTTTTACACAGCGTATATTAATAATATTTTAATCTATTCTAATAACGAGCTAAAATATAAATATATATAAATAAATACTAGCCTATTTTTAAAAAGCCGGATTATAAGCCGACTTAAAAAAATGCAAATTTCTATTACCTAGACTAAGTTTTTAAGTTTTATTATAAAAACAAAAAATATAAAAATTAATTAAAATAAAATAAAATTATTTAATATTAATAACTATTATAAAAAAAAAAAAGCTATACTATAAAGAATACGTTTTTTTTAAGATTTTATAACTTTTATAAACGTTTTATCGAAAAATACAGATATATCGCTAAACTTTTAAATAAATTACTATAATAAGCACAAACTTAATATAAACTAAACAATATTAATAAGCTTTTAATACTTTAAAAAAACTTTAATATTGGCCCTTATTTTTTAATACTTTTTATATAAATTAAAAACTATATAAAAACCATATATTAGATAGTATAACTATAAATATATTTTATAACATAATAGTCCCGATAATTTTTAAAAGCTAATTGCTTTTTATTTAGAAACATTATAAAAAAAAAGCTTAATTATAGTATCTTTGATAAAAAAATACTTACTATTATAAAAGCTTTTTATATTAAAAGGCCAAACTTATAAAGTTTTAAAAATAAAACCTTTATTATAATTATTAACTACGCTACATTAAAATACTTTAGCACAAAAAAAGTTTTAAACCTATAATAAGCAAAATAAGCTAAATTAATCGCCTAATATAATTTCATAATTATATATTAACTAAAATTAAAAAATACTATAGCTAATTTTTATCCTAACTTTATAAAAATATAAAAATATAAAAATAAATCTAAAATAAATAACGAACGATAGTTTTATTTAAGCCTGCTATAAGCATATAACTATTAAAAAATATAATAATTTACGCCTTTAAAAACTTTAAACTACTATTACTATTAAAAATAATACTAATCGATACTATTTTAATAACTAACCATAAAAACTAGCTTTAATAAATATCGAACTTAAGTTTGTATTAATATATACTTTAATTAGTTTATATTAAATAACCTGTTTTTTATATAAAAAAAAACTTATAGTATTAAAAATAATAATTTAAAAAATACGTATAATTAAAAAGCCTATGTATAATTAGTAATAGCGTACCTAAGCAAAGGCAAAACGCGCTATATAGTTTCTTAAAAGTATTAATAGCTAAGGTTATACGGCAATATTAAATATGTTATAAACTATTATTATTAACTATTTAAAGTTTTTATATAATAAAACCTCCGGGAAACTAATACTATTAAAAGTTTTAAAATATTTTTAATAATATATTATTATTAATTTAAAAGTTTTTTTAAAAATAAATATAGATAATAACTTTTTATATTATCGATTAATTAATTAAAATTTTTTAAATAACTACATATAAAAATAAAATTATTATTAAAAAGCTACTAAAATATATTATTAAAACTTTTATTAAGTTTTCGGATAATTTAAATTATTTATAAATAATTAAAAGTTATAATTTATAGCTAACTTTATAGACGAACTTTTTAAAATATATAAAATAAAGCTAAACTTTTTTTTTACTAATATAATAAACTATTAGCTAAATCGAAATTATATACTAATAAATAAACTAAAAGCTATAACTTTTTATAAGCTATTTTTAAAAAAATTAATCGAAAGCGCTACTTATTTTAAACGTAATATAAATATTTTTACCCTATAAATTACTTAGTAGTTTAACGTTAAAAGAAATTTTATAAGCTAACTAATAAAAATATATTAATTAAAAGTTTAAAGCTAAAAATTAATTAATCGCTTAGCTAAAAAAAAGTTAAATAAAAAAAGCCTAAATATTTATATAATATATATATAATACGTTGAAATTACTAAATAAACATAAAAAAAGCATAGCAAAAATAGTTATTTAAGTTAATAAATATAAAAAAAATCCTAATTTTACTATTAAAAACTATATTTATATACTACGTAAAAAAAGCAAATAAACTAATTGTTTTAATAATAAGCTAGATTATTTTATAATAAAAAATTATTATAAAATTAAAAAAATATACCGGATAACTTTAATATTTTTTAATTATAGCTGCCCGATAGCTAGTATAAAAGTAAATAGTTTTACGCCGATTGTTTATATAAATACTCGAATAATTTTTTGCTAGGCTAAAAGTACGAACGACCGGAAAGCGAAATAATAATCTTAGTTTAAAAAAAAAAAATAAAAAGTCGAAAAAATATTATTTTTACGTATTTATTACTACAAGCTATATTATAAAGTTATATAAAAAAGTTAAAAATATAATAATAAGTAGTATTTAGCTATAAACTTAAAAAATTTTGCAAAAAAACTAAAAAAATACTATAAAATAAATCTAGATATAGCAGGTCCGCTATTACGATTAAACAAATAGCTAAAAGCTATAAAAAAAGACAAATTTATAGAAAAACATAAAAATAATAATAAGCTTATAAGAACGGGTGTATAGAAAATACAAAAAAAATAAAGGGCTTATATAATAGCTAATAAAGCGTATTAAGCGGTATAGTTGTTTATATAATCGTTTGTTTAAATAGCTAGTAGTATAACGGGGATATAAGGGGCTTTATAAAATAATAGCTACTATAAACCGAGGGGAACCTTTTAGCCTAGGAGTGTCGATTAAAAAAACTTATAGTTCAATTCCCCACACAAGCGATACGAACTAAGCCTGCAGATCTGGAGCCTACGCGAGCGCGAAAAAACTCGGGTCGAGTTTTTTTTAAAAAGGGGGGTTATCACAGCCCTACTTTTTTAACCTATTTATTTAGGGCTGTGGCTGCACTGTGGCTGCCCTATAAAGAATGTGTGGCAGTACTGGTTAAGCGGTATGTGGTGGCAGTACTGGGCGGTGGGGGCATACGCCCATAAATACTTATTACTACCTGCAGGTCAATATACTAGTACTTTTTTCCTTTTTTCCTTAAGTAGAATATTAGCTTCTAATATAGGGTAAATTAGGTATTTGAACCTTTTGCCTATGTTGCATCTATTATAAAAGCTTTTTTTTAAAAAATAAAAGTTTAATATTTAATATTTTATATTTATAACTATTTAATTTAAAATTTATATTAAAAAAATAATATCGTTAATATTAATTTTAGCAATATTTTAAATATTATAAAATTATTATAGTATAAAAAAAAAAAAATTTAATATAATTAGCGAAAAGTTATTATATTTTAAGCCGAATTTAATATAAAAAAAAAAAAATTAAATAAAACTAACTAAACTATTATTAATTTAGTTAAAAATAACTATAATTTATTTTATCCGACGTAAATACTATTAAAAATAGCAAGCGTACTAAAAAATTAAGCAAAATTAAAATATAAGTTTTTTTAATAATTTTATTTAAAATAAAGTTAATTTTAAAATATAATTTTAAACTATAATTAATTATTTAATAATTAATTATAATTAGTTTATTATAAACAGTATAAAAATAAATAATATTAAATTATACTTAAAAAATAAAGTTGCTAAAAATTTATAGCTTTATTTAAAAAAAAAAACTTAAACCGAATTATAATATTTAAAAATTAATAAAATATTTTAAATAATAATATATAAATATTAACTAAAAAAAAAAGCTTGCGTAAAATAAGCTATTTTTAAATTAAAATTTTAAAAGTTTTAAAGTTTTAAAAATAGTTTTGTTTATTTTATTAAAAATAAAATATTTTATTTTTGCTATAAAAAAAAAGTTTTATATTCGATTTTTTATTTATTTTAAAAATTAAATATTAAATAAATATTTAAATAAAGCTTATATTTATAAAACTTTTGTTTTATATATTAAATAGTTCGTTTATAATTTAAAAAAAACTAACGTTAAAAATAAAAGCTATAAAATAGCTTTAAATAATATTAATAGTTTAAGTATTAATATTAATATTAGTTTAAGCTATTTAACTTTTATATTTAATTTAAAAATAATAGATTTTTTATTTTTAGTAATAATAATATAATAATAAATTATTTATATTTTTTAGCAAACTAAGAACTTAATTTATTATAAATAAAATAAAATAGTTATTAAAAAAAAAATGTTTTTATTATTAAAAATATAGCTATATTTCGAAAAAATATTTAATAAAAGTAAGAATAATAGCTAAATAAAAAGCGCGATTAGTTATTTTATACGTTTAATACGGATAAAAAAATAATAAAAAAAAATTTTAAAAAAAATACAAGAAAAGTTTAACTTTAAAAAAATAAATTCTTTTTTAAAAAAAACATTAGCAAATAAAAATATTAATAATAAAAAAGATTTTTTAAACTTATATTTTAAAAAAAATTATTTTTAATATTATATATTTTAGTATTAAATAAAAAATATTTATTATTTATAACTATTTTATTAATATAAAAACTAATAAATATTTTTTTATAAATAAAAAATATATAAAATATATAATAAATAAATTAAACGTTTTTATTAAAAATAAATTTAAACTAAAAATAGTTTTAAAATATAATGTTTAATTTTAATAAAATATTAAAAAAGTTTTATTAATAGATTTTTATTTATAAAAAAAAACTTTAAAAAAAATACTTTTAATTATAATTAAAATAAAATATAATTTTATTATAAATAAATATTTTATAAAATTTATAATATATTATTTAATTTTTAATAATATAATTATATTTTTTTATTAAAAATATTTTTTAATTATTTAAAAAACGCGTTTTTTCCGGATTAATAAACTTAAAACGTTTAAACGATATTTTAAATATATAATATTTAACGATTTAATAGTAAAAGTTTTAAAAAACTATAGAAAATATATAATATTATATATTATAAACATAACCTTATTTCGTAAGCTTATAATATTAAACGGATTTTTTTTTTAAATATAATATTCGAAAAAACGTTATAAAAAAATTAGCTAATATTAATTTTTTTTAGTATAATTATTATATTTAAAAAAAAAAATCTTTAAGCTAATAAAATAGCTTGCAAAATAACGTATTATTTTTAAAAAAGTTTGATTTAATAATTATTATAATAAAAACTAATTAAAATAAACTATTAATTAGCTACTATTAAAAACGTAAATTTTAATTTTTAAAACGCGCGCAAAATATTTTTATTTATAAAATTAGCGTAAGAATATAAATAAATATAAGCTATATTAATTATAAAAAAACGCAATAAAATAATATAAATATTAATTAATTATAAATATTACGATAATTAAAGTTATTTTATTTTTATAATATATATTTTATAAAAAATAATAAATTTATATTATAAATATATATAAAATCGATTTAATTATATAAAATAAATAAAAGCCGAGCTTTTTTCCGAAAAAAAAAAAAAAAACTAATTTATAAAATATAAAAATAAATACTTAAAAAATATTATTATTTATTTAAAACTTTTAATAAAATAAACTTAAATATTTTATTATTTAATTAACTAATAAATTATTATATTAAATTTATTTTTAAAAAAAGCTAGAATAACCTTTTTAATAATTTGTTTTATTATATATTTTTAGAAAAACTAAAAATAAAAAATATATAATAAAAAATTTAAAAAAAAAATTTATTAAACTAAATAGTATGCTTTTTATTATATTTATTTTATTTATATTTAAAGCTAATAAAAAATTTAAATTTTATATAAATTATTATAAAATTAATATACTAATAAAAAAATTAATATTTAATATTTTTAATTAAAAAAATTAGCCTATATTATAAAAGCTAAAATTTTTACGAAAATTAATATTTAATAAACGTTTAATAAAATCTATATATATTTAAATAATAAAATTTATTACGTTTAAAACTAAATATAAATCGTATAAATATAAAGTTTTATTTTTTAGTTTATTTAATAAACTAATAATATTTTAAAAATATATAAATAATATTTTAAAAAATATTTAAATAATTTTTATAGCGCATATATAAATAATATTTTAATATTTTTAAATAATTTAAAAAACTATTAAGTTTATATTATAAAAATATTAAAGCGATTTAAAACCGCTAATTTTTAAACTAATATTAAAAAATACGAATTTTATATTATTAAAATAAAATATTTCGGTTTTATTATTAAACGTAATAATATTAAAATTAATCTTAAAAAAATTGCTATAATAAAAAAATAAAAAACTTTATTATAATAAAAATATACAATTATTTATAAGATTTTATAATTTTTACTAATAGTTTATTATAAAATATAGCTACGTAGCTAAGCTTTTATTTAATTTAACGAAAAAAAAAATATTTTAAATAAATATAAAAATATTAAAATATTTTTAATAAGCTAAAATATTTATTTATTTATATTTTTATTTTAATATATTATAATTATAAAAAAAAACTAAAATTAAAATAAACGCTTTTAATAAAATAGCTACTAAATATTTATTTTAAAAAAAAAAAATAAAAAATAATATCCTATTATATTTTTTTCCGAATATTATATAACGCCGAACTAAATTATAAGATTTATAATAAAAAATACTAATAATAATAAAAACATTAATATACTAAAAGCTAAAATTAGCTAATAACTAAACTAGCTAGCTTTTTATAGTTATTATTAATTATAAAACTTTTAAATATTTAGTATTAAATAATAATTAAACTTATAATAAATAAAATAAAAAAAACTAATAGCTAATTATAATTTCGTTATTATATATTGTTTCGGATTTAAAAACGTTATTATTAACGCTTTTATAAAAAAATAAAAAAATTTATAAACGTAAAAAAATAAAATAAAAAATTAAAAATATATAATTATATTTAATTATTAATAAACTTAATATTTTTTTAAAAAAAAAAATATTATTATTTACGCTTTTAACCTAAAAAAAGTAGCTAATATAATAGCTTTATATATAAACTTAAAGCAAAAGCTATAATTAGTATTTTAGCCGCTAAAGTTTTTTAATAAATAAAATATTATAATAAATTAATAGTTTTTAAATTTAAAAGTTTATTAAAAAAAAACTTATATTAGCTTAAGTAAAAATTAAATTTTAAACAAAAGTTTAGTTATTTATAAAAAACGATTTATAGTATTTAAAATAAATAATTTATTTGTTTATATTTTAAAAAAATATATAATTATATTATAACTATTTATTTTAAACGAAATAAAATTTATAAATTTATAGCGTTATAATATTAGTAGCTAAAACTAATAAAAAATTATAACTAATATATAAAAACTATTTAAAATATAAGTTTATTAAAATATTTTATAATAAAATACTTAGATTATTATAGTTTATGCCGATTTTTTTAAAACTTTTTTAATATTTAATAATAAATTTTAAAAAAATAGCAATTAATAAAAGCAAAAAAAAGTTTATATTTATAATAATTAACCGATTAAACAAGTTATTATAGTTAATATTTTATAATAAAATAATAATAGTAGCTTAAATTATTTATTTATATTATAAAAAATTTTTTTAAATTTTTAGATTATTAAAAAAATCGATTTTAATAAAAAGCTTTAGTTTATATTAGCTTTTATTAATAAACTAGTAAAAATTTTTAATATTATATAAAAGCTATTATTTTTAAAATATTATAAATTAGTAAGTTAAGCTAAAATTATTATAAAATATTTTAATTAAAAGTTATGTTTTTTTTATAACTATTATTAAAATAATTAAAAATAGCTTTATTTGCTATAAATTTTATAGCGGCTTTTTTACTATATAAATCTATAAAATTATAGCTTTATAAAGTATTATTTAAATTTTTAATACTTAGTTATTATAACTAGCTTAGTTATATAATAAATATAGCTAATATACCGACCAAAAATATATTATTTAAAAAAAAATATAAAAATTAGTAAAAATTATAAAAAAATACATTAAAACTATATAACAGATTTTAAAATAAACGTAAAAAAACAATTTAAAAAAAAAACTATTATTAAAAAAAACTAGATTTTAAAGTTAAAAACTAAATATTTATTATAAAAAAACGTTAGTTATAAATAACTAACCAACTTTTAAATAAATTAAATTATTTATTAACGTATTAATATTATAAAATTATTAAAAAAATAAAACCGGCAATATTTTAATTAAAATATTTTGAACTAGCGTACTTTTAATTTATATTATACCGATCGATTGTAGAAATACCCGAATAATTTATTATTAAATTAAACTATAAAATAGCTTAAAAACAAAATAATAGTTTTAATAAAAAAAAACCTAAATAAAAATAAAATAAATATAAATGTTAAATTTTATTATAAAAAACTTTTTAATATTAAATAAATTAAAAAAAATAAAATTTTAATAAAAAAAATATTTTATAAATAATTTTAAAAATTTATTTAAGCTATTATTTAAGTTTTATAAAATAACTTTAAGTTAGTAGGATTACCGAAAAAACTAAAAGAATAACTAAAAGCTATAAAAAAAAATAAGTTTAAAAAAATTATTTAAACGATAATACGTTAAAAATTTACGAAATATTACGTTATTCGCAAAAAAAAATATAAAAAGCTAAACGTAAAAAAAAATAGTATTAAAAAAATATTATTTACTAAGTTATAAAAAAGCCCTAAAGCGCGGCCGTAATAAAAGCTTATAGTATAGTAGCTTAAGGGTAAAAACCTAAAGTGATTTTTTTTTTATTAAATAGTAATTTTTTAGCAGACGTAGGTTCGATTCGAATTTTATAACGAGATTTTTTTAGGGGGGGGAGTTACGGGTGGTTAACTAGATATAGATATAGTAGATATAGTAAGTTTTTACGGGACTTACCTAAGGTTATATGATTAGCCCTACCGTATATATATATAAAATCCTTATAGATAGAATTAGCCGCTAAATCTTAGATCTAGTTTAGTATTTCTCGATTAATATATAAATGGGACCTTAACTAGGAGCTTTGTTTCTATAAAAGATATTAATTGTGACAACCGGTTTATAATATATTTTTTTTAAGTTTATTTTTAATAGTTAATAAAAAATATAATTTTAAAACAATATTAGCAGCTTTTTATACGTAGCGTTTTTAATTTAAGCAACCGTTATAATAGCGTTTATTTTTAAGCTTTATTATTTATTTTTAACGATTTATATTTTATTAATAGCTAAAGTTTTAAATTAAGTTCTTTGTTTTATTTATAAATATATCTTTTAAATAGTATTTAACTTTTTAATCGAAAAAAATAGCAATTTTTTTTAGCAACTATTTATTAATATATTATAATAATTAAAAAACTTTTTTCCGATAATTATATTATATTTTTATTTATTATTAAAAGCAGCGTATTAAATATAATATATCTTTAAACTTAAAAATTAGCCAAAAAGCCAGGTTTATAGTTTAAATTATTTTTTTATTATATTTAATAATTATATTAAGTTAAAACTTTATTATTTTTTTTAAGTTTAAATATTTTATAATTTATACTATAAAATTTATGCTTATTAATAAATATATATTTGCTCCTATATTAAATAAAACTAGTATAAATATATAATTTATTATTTATTATTATATATTTTATAAATAAAAGTTTTTTTTTAAAAATTTTTTTAAAAAATTATATAGAATTTTTTTATATTTTTTTATTTTTAACGCTAATATTTAGTTATTTTAAGAAAAAAACTAATTATTTTAAGCGTTATTTTTTAACTGTTTGTTTAAATAAATATTCTTTATAACTTTTATAATAATTTTATTAACATAAATAATATTTAATCGTTTTTAATTAGCTTTTATAAAATAAACATTATTATAATAATTTTGCTTATAATAAATAAAATATTAGCTTTTTATTATTAATAACTTTATTTATTTAAAATTAAGTTTAACGTATATTTTTACTTATATTAATAGTTTTATTAATATAATACTATAATATCTAAAATATAATCTTTAATAGCTATTATTTTAAAAATAAGTTTTAAATGCTATATTAATTATAACGTTTTTTTTTATTTTACCTATATTTTATTTTTTTTTTTTTTTATCCTATTATTATTTTAAAAAATTTTTCTACTATTAATAATTATATAGCAATATAATTATAATACTTTAAAAAAACATATTCGGGTTATTAAATTTAATAATATAAGCTTATTTAAATATTAGAGCAATATATTATTATATTACGCTTATATTTAGCTTTATTAATTTATATTAAACTAGTTTATCGAACAAATTAAATTTTAAACTTAAAAAATTTATTAGTAGTTTTTATTATAAAATGCTTATATTATAAACGCGCTTTTTTATATTTATAAAGATTATAATATTAATTATATAAATATTTTAAGATTTTATTATAAATTGTTAATATAACGGGTTATTAAGGTTATAACTTTAAATAAATAGTATTAAATCTTTAAATATAATTTTATTTATATAATTAACGATATAGTTAATTTGTTTTTTTTTATTTAATTAATAGTTAGTATTTTTTTTTAGCTTTTTTTTTAATAGTATAAACTAATACTTAAATTTAACCTTAAGTTTTTATTAATAGGTTTATTAGCAATAAAAATAAAAAGTGCTTAATTTTCGCGGATCGATTTTTATTATTTATAAAAGCTATAGTTATATAAATTACTTCGGTATAAATAATTATTAAAATGCTTTTATAATTATAATATATTATAATAATTAAAATAATTATAAATTATTTAATAATAAGTTAAACTTTTGTAAGTTTTATAAAAGCGGCTAATTAAACTATTTTTTTTTAAGTGCACTAATTTTCTTTTTATTTCCTTATATTTTTCGCAGAAACGGTTATATATTTTTTTAAATATATAATCGCAAACTATAGCTTTATCCGCTAAAACTTAACTTTATTTAAATTTTAGTTTTTTTTAAACTTGCTTTAAATAATAAATTATTTTTATTATAGTAAACTTTTATATTTATATTATATTATTTATAGTTTTTACAATATAATATAAATTTTTAATTAAATTACTATAATAATAAATAAAAAAATTAAAGTTTATATTTTTAAAAAAAATAATAAAGTTTTCGTTAAATATTTTTATAAATTAAATAGCTATTATTATAAATTAAAAATACATTATTACTTTTATCCCGTAAAAATATTAATAATAAATAATACTATTGTTTTTTTTATTATAGTAAAATATTCGGTAAAACGATTAATTTAAGCTTTTATATTATTTTAATTTTAAATAAATAATATTTATAAGTTTATAAAAAATATAATAGAGTAATAAACTTTTTATAAAACTTTTTAGCTTTATAATTAAATAAAACATTATTATTATCGAACTATTTTTTAAGTTTTAAGTTTAACTAGTTATTAATTTCTTTATTGCTTATTATTATAATACTCTTAGTAAATCCGTTTATACGCCTTTTTAAAATAAATAAACAGAACTTATTTAATAAATCGTTTTTAAAAAAGCTATTTTTTATAAAAAATATTTTATAAAAATATTTTTAAATAAAGTTTTTATTAATAAATTATACCGATTTCTTAATAAAAACTATAATTTTAAAGTTAATAATTTTTTTAAGTATTTTATTATATAGCTAGTTAAACTTAGCTTATTTAATTCGTTTTTTTTTTTTAAAATTTATTATTTTTTTAAATAATAGTTTATATAAAATAAATATTATAATAATATAATATAAATAAAAAGTTTAAATACTTAATTTATTTTATATTAAAAGCTAATATTTTTTTAAAGAAAAAAAGAAAAAAATAATATATTAACCTATAGGTAGTAATAAGTAATTATAAGTATATGCCCCACACCGCCCAGTACTGCCGCCATACACCGCCCTAGCCCAGTACTACCACTGCCACACATTCTTTATAGGGCAGCCACATTGCAGCCACAGCCCCAGAATAGTAAAAGTGGGTTAAAAGAGTGGGGCTATAACAATACGTTATTTTTAGTTATTAGCTATATATTATCGGATTAATATATGCTACTACTATAAAACTACTAAAAACAAAAAATAAAAAGCTTAAACCTTTAAAAAAAAAACCTTTTATATAAAAAGCATTACTAAAACAAAAAATAAAAAAAAAATATTATATAAAACTTTTAAAATAAAACTAATTTATTTTTTTATATATTTTTAATAATAAAGCTTACTATAATAAAATTACTAATTATATATTAAACATATTAGTTTTTATAAGCTATAGGTTAATTATAAATTAAAAAATATTATTATACTATTAATATTTTTAACTTTTATTTAAAAACTTTAAATTATATTATATATTTTTTTAATTTATTTTTAAAATATTATATTTATAAACATTATTAATATTAAACTTTTTTTAAATAATAAATACTTTAAATTATTTAGTTATTTTTAAAAAAAATATAAATAGTAATTTTATTTTATTTTTAATAGCTATATATTTAAATAAAATAACTAATATTTAATTATACGCGCTTTTTTTTATTATAAAAGCCGGTATTATTACGCAAAATTAAAAACTAGTATAAATAATAATAACGTAGTAATAAAAATAAACTAAATTATTGCTTTAATATAAAACTTCGCTAAAATATTAAATAAAATTTAAATATTTAAAAAACATAATTATTTAATATTAAGACGGCTAAAAATTAACAATCTAATTAAATTTAATAGCAAAAAAAAAAACTAAAGCTAATATTAAACCTAGTTTTACGCTTAAAAAACAATATATAAACTAAAACTACGTATAAAAAAAAAAATACTTTATAAATTATAATTAAATCTTATATATTATATAAACTTAAAAACTTAATATAATTAATAGTTGAATTATATTTTATATAAATTTATAAAAACTTAAAAATAATACTAATTAAATATAATATATAATTAAAAACTTATTTAAAAAAATTTATAATATAATTAAAATTATTTATATTAATAAAAAAATAAATAAACTATTTTAAAAAAACTAATCTTTTAATATATTTTTTGCTAACTTTATATAGCTAGCAAAAAACTTTCGTATAAATAATTTCGTAAAAGTTTTAAAACTAAAAAAAAATAAATTAAAAATTACAAACAATATTTTAAACGTATATTTAAAACTAGCTATAAATAATTTTAATAAATATAGCTTTTTTTAATTATTAATAAAAAATATTTTAAACTTCGAATTTATAAAAAGCTTTAACTAAACAATAAAACTACTACTTAATATTTTAAATATTTTTAGTAGTTTTTAATATATTTTTTTTAACTATTTAATTTATAAGCTATAAACTAATTTTTTAAAAAACGAATATAATAATAATAATATAATAATTATTAACTATAAAAAAAATAATAAATTATAAAAAATTATATTATATTATAAATAACTAAAATATATAAAAATAATATATAAAAAAAAATATATATATATAATTAAAAGTATTAAAAACTAATATATTAAAACCTAAAACAAAATTATTAG
The DNA here is from genome assembly GCA_004123355.1 of Amphirosellinia nigrospora. NCBI lineage: Eukaryota > Fungi > Ascomycota > Sordariomycetes > Xylariales > Xylariaceae > Amphirosellinia > Amphirosellinia nigrospora. The sequence continues at coordinate 1,148,480 of SCHM01000001.1, forward strand.
TTTTTAAAACTAGTTTTAGTACTACTAATTATAATTTAGTTTTTTTTATAAACTAGTTTTTTTTACAAATAACTTTTATTAAACAAAAAATACGTTTATAAAAATATTAATTTTTTATATATAAATTATAATAAATAACCTAAAAAAATAATACGTTTTAAAAATTAAACAACTTTATTAATATAAAAAATAGTAATAATTATTTAAAAATATAAGCTTTAGCTTAAACTTTAGCTAAAGCTATATATATAAAGTTATTTATTTAAATTCGGCGTAAATAATTAAATATTTATTTTTTTCGAAATAATAATATTTTAAAATAATAAAATAATAAAATAATTATATTATTAAACTTAAAATATAAATAACTATTTTTTAAACAATAAAAAATACGCAAAATAAATTATAATATTTTAATATTAAATTACTAAAAAAATTACGCTTTATAAATAAAAACGCGTTAATAATATTATATAATTTATAAAAATTATTATTATTAAAAATATAAAATATTATTATATTATTAATTATATTAAAAAAAATATATTTATAATAATTAAATACTTTTAGCTTCGAAAATATAACTTTTATATAAACTAAACTAATAATATTTTTATATTTATATTAAAATATATATACGTAATATATATAATTTATATTTTCGGCTTAAAAAAATAGCAAATAAAAACGCGTTATTTTTTTAATACGTACAAACAATATATATTAATTTAGGATATATTTAACGAAAAAAAAACATACGTATATTTATTATAAGTTTTATTATATTTTAAATAATAAAATATAACTATATTTATTTTTTATATAAAACTTTAGTATTTTAATTTTTAGCGCTTAAAATATTAAATATATTTAATTTAAATATATATATTATTTTAAACATAAAAAGTAATAAAAAAAAATATAAACAAAAGCTAAACTAAAATATTATAGCTTTATTAATAATATATATAATAATATTTTTTTAATAAAGTAGCGTAAAAAAATATTAATAAATATATAAAAAATAAACTACTAATTATTTTAAAAAACATTAAAATAAAACTACTTTATAAATATTATAATTTAATCGAAATATTTTACTATTTAAAGCTATAAAACTATTTTATATTATATTTATAATTATAAATTAACGTACTAAAAAAAAAAACCTATTTAATTATAAAAACAAACCGTATTTTAGTAAAAGCTCGAAATTATTAAAAAGTTTTTAAACGAAAATTTAAAAAAAAAATTTATTAAACTTTTTAAATCGCTAGTATTAGCGCTTTTTTATTTATTAAAAAACTTAGCAAAAATATATAATTTATATAAATATAAAAGCTTAAATAATATTATAATTAAAATTATTATTTATTACTATTAATTTATAAAATATTAAACGTATTATTTAGTTAAAAATCTTTATAAAAATAAATATTATTATAACGTTTAATAAAATCTATATAATTAAAAAAAATAAATAAAAAACTACTTTTATTATAAAATTCGGTTTATATAAAATGCTAGTTATTTTATTCGGCTTATATAATATTTTAAATATATTTAGCGTTATATTAATAATATTTTATATAAGTTTTTTTAAAAATTTATATTAGCTTACTTAAATAACGTACTTATATATTTAAAAACTAAAAAAAAATATATAAAATATATAAAAAAATATTAATAGCTTTAAAAAATCGGGATATAAATTAATATTAATAAATATAAATTCTATATATTTATATTAAATATCGGCTTTATAATTTTTATAAAAATATTTCTATAAATAAAACTAAAATAAAAGCATTAAAATTATAAAAAATATTAATTAACTTTAATACTAAAAACTTTTAAAAATTTTTAAGCTTTATTAATTATTATAAAAAGTTTATTAAAAGCTTTTTAAGAATTATTAAGCTTTTTATTAATTTTTTAATAAACTTTAAATAAAAAAAAAAAAATATATATTTTTATATTTTAAATATTTAAAAATACTTTTATAATTATATTAATCTATAATTTCGATTATAAAAAAAAACTATATAAAAATATATTAAACTAAGCTATAAAAAAAATACTATTATAATTTAATAAAAAAAAAGTATTTATTTTATAGCTTATTTTTCCGCTAAAATATAGTAGTAAATCTAATTATAAAATTTATAATAAAAAGTTATTAAATATTATTAAAATATTTAAAAAATAAAAGCTTAAATTTAAAATATTAAAAACTTAATTTAAATATTTATAAATTATAAAAACTTTTAATATTTTATAATACTAAAACTTTAAGCTAAAAATAAGCTAAATAATCTAAGTTTTTTAGCTAATTTAATTTTTAGATTATTTATAGCTAAAATTAAAAGCTATATAGCTAAATATACTAAATTAACGACTTTACGATTTTTTTACGAAAAAAAATATAACGGATAATAAAATAACTTTAAAAATATAATAATTATTTTAAATAAAAAATTAATAAAAATAGTATTATTTAACGTTTTTTAAAAAAATATTTTATTATATATATAATTATATCGATAAATTAATTAATAGTATTTATAATTTTTTTAATAATACGCGCTATTACGAACTATTTTTTACGAAATTATTATAAATAAAACTTTTAAAAAAATATATAAACGTTTTATTTATAAAATATTAAATTTTTAATAATAAAATATATTTTAATAAATATTATTTTTACTTAAAGTTGATTATTTTAAAACATAAGCTTTAATAAAATTATAATGTATTTTCGATCGGATATTAAAATAAAACAAAAATAGCTAAAATTATAATATAAATATATAATAGCCGGGCATTTATAAAAATATTATTATTTATATAAAAATATTATTTATATAAAAAAAAATATTTAAAAATAAATAATTAAACTATTATATAATTTTTTAATATTTATTAAAAATAGTTTAATATATTAATAAATTATATTATAAACTTTTTTATATATATAGTACGGGTAAAAATATATTAATATATTAATAATAATAATTAATAATTAAAATATGCTATTTTATTTTATATAAATTATTAAATATAAAAAAGCTTACTAACGTTTTTATATTATAAGTTTATTTATTTTATAGCGTTTTTAATATTATTATTTTAAATAAAAAAACTTAGTTTTTTTAAAGTTTTAAAAATAACTTTTAAAACAATTTAGCTTAATATTAAAACTATTATAATATATTATTTATAAACGAAAAGCAAATAAAAATATTTAATTAAACTTTTAAAATATTTATAAATATATATATTAAAAAATTAATAACTAAATAAATTAGCTATTACTAGCTAAGTTCGCTATTAATAATATAAAATTATTATTAATAAAAATAATATTTTTTTTATAAACTATAACTATTATTTAAAAATCGTATAAAATTATTTATACTTTAAAACTTTAATTTATTATTATATAATATTAAAAAACTTAATAAAGCAAATAAAATCGCTAAAACTATAAACTTAATACTAAAAAACTTATAAGTTAATATAAATATAGTTAAAAAAATTAATAATTATACGTTAATAAATAAATTTAATTTATTTATATATTAATTAAACTAATAAATATAATTAAATATAAAATATATAAAATAAAAAAGCAAAAAAACTAAAAAATAAATAAATAAACTTTTTAAATTATAAAATATTATAAAAAAACTTATATTTTAAAATTATAACATTTATTATTAAACGTATTTTTTATATTTATTATTTTTAATTTTAACTAGCTATTATAAAAAAACTATTAAATTAAAATAAAAAAAATAAAAAACAAAAACAAAAACAAAAATTTAATTTTAGTAAAAAAATAATAAAAATACTAAAAAAAATAGTTATACAAAAAAGTCCTAAATAATAAACTATAATAAAATAGTTTATAATATTTAATAAATTAATAATATTATAAATTTATTTAATATTATTATTAATTTAAAAAATATAATTATTATTTATAGAAATTTTATTCTATAAACTTTAATAAACTTAGCTTATTTTAATAATATAGCAAAAAACGGCTATATAATAATAGGTTGCTTATTAAGCTAATAATAAAAAATACTCGGAAATAAACCTTTTTAACAACTTTAATTAAAATTATATATAAAACTTTAAATAATAAATAAAGCTTATAAAATACTTTATTCGGGACAAAAAAATATAAAAAAAAAAATATTGCTAAAAATAAAGATTAAAGATCAGTTAAACAAAAAAACTTTTTATATAGCTATATAATCACGTAAAGCCCACGGAGATAATTTCACTGGTCTTTTATGCAACAACAGATGTTGTCAGATTTAGTAATGTGTGTATTAATCTATTTATATATTGTTACCAAGCTTAATTAAAGCATTTCTAGTATAAAGTACTTAACGGGAACACTAGCTACTAATTAAGCCCCGGTATACTATTATATATATTAAATAAACAACCGGGTAATTTATTTAATAATATATAAATAGATTATTAGTTAGTGCGTAATTTAATATATTTTTTTAAAAAAAATAAATTTAGTTATTTTTTTAAGTTTTAATTAGTAGGCGTATAATTTATATAAAATATAATAAATAGATCGTTTATTAATATATTATAATAATAAATACTTTATAATTTATATTTAATATAAATATTATAAAACTAGTTATTACTATATAACTAAATAAATATAATAATATATATAAATAGTAATAGTTAATTTATTTATATAAATATTAGCTATTTTTTATTTTTATTTTTTATTTTTTAGCTATTATAGTTTTAAAACTTATAAATAAACAGTTATACGTATTTATATACGTATACTTTTTAAATAATAGCCGAAATTAATATTAACTTATATATAGTTTAATTAAATAATTATAAACTTTTAATATATATTTAAGTTATTTTTAATATATATAGTATTAATAGCTATTAAGCTCGGTATTAATATATATTAATTACTAATATATATAATAAAACTTATATTATATTGCTACTTTTTTATAAATATTATTTATAATTTATATAATTTTTATTAAATAGCTTAATAGTTTATTTTTATTTTTGTTTTTATTTTTATTTTTAAATAAAAAAATATTTTTATTTATTATTTTTTATTACTTTTAATTCGTTTTAGCTAGCTAATTTAAGTTATACTAAACATATAACGCTTATAAAGCTTTATTACTATTATTTTTTATATATTAGTTCGCCGAGCTTTAATTACTATTATTATAACTATTATTTTTAAAGTTACTAGCTTAATATTAAACTTTTTTAGTATTTTTATTAATTTAACTAAACAAATAATCTAAATAACACTAGTTTTTATTCTAGCTTTATTAAAATATTTATTATTATTATTATATTATTATTATTATAGCTACTTTTTTTATTATTAGCCCGGTTTATTATTTATATAATTATAAAAATAATATAAATTATTATTATATTATTTTCTGCTTTAAGCTAAAACGTTTATTAATTCGTTATAAAATTTTATATTTTTAATACGTTAAAAATATTTTCGTAACTTATTTTAATAATAATTATATAAAAATAATTAGTAATAAAATATACTATTAATATTATATTTTTAAATACGTTTATAAAAAATTATAAATAATTTTTTATTTTAATAATTAATAGCTTATTTAATAATAATTAATTTTAAAAATATTAAATAAGCTTTTTATATTTTATATAATATTTTAATTAAATATGCTATTATTATTATTGCTATTTTTATTATATGCTTTTTCGCTAAGCTTATACGCCGGTTTATTATTTTATGTATTATAGTATATACTTTATTAAAGCTTTCCGGAGTAGTAAAAAAAAAAAAAAAAAAAAAAAAAAAAAAAAAAAAATAAAAAATAAACTAGTTAAAATTAAGCTCCGGCTATTTAAATAATAAAATCGCAAGCCTTTTAAGCAGTTATTTTTTTTTTTTTTAAATTATATATAATAGCTTTTAAAACTTTAAATAAAAATTAATTAATTTTTTTATTTATATCGTAAATATTTATAACTTAAATCTTAATATTTAATAAATAAAAAATAAATATAATTAATTAATAGTTTATTTGGCTAATTTTTTATTTATTAATTAGTTTTTAATTTTTTTTAATATAAATAATTAGTTTGCTAATATTATTAGTTTAATAAATAATTTAACTAGTTTTAATTATTAAAAAAATATTATTTATTATTAAATAAATAAAGCTTTAATAAAACTATTAGCGATTATTTTATTAATAAGCGTATATATTATTATTAAAGTTTTATTTTTAATTTTTTAATATAATTAATAATTATAAATATTAATATTAGTTTAATATATAAAAAGCTAATTTTTTAATAATTAGCTTTATAATTTGCTAATTATCGTATTAAATTTAAATATATTATAAATATAAAATTATATTAAGCTTAATAATAAGCTTATTAATATATATAACTTTTTTAATAGCTTAAGCTAGCGCTAATAATTTAGCTTTTATAATAAACGTTATAACTATATTTTATTTATTAGTTTTTAGCTTATAATTTTATTAAAAAGCTTTATAATATAAGTTTAAAAGCTTTTTTATTAATAATATTATTAATAAATAATATATTACTAATTATTATAAAGTTATTTATCGTTAAATTATAATATATAATATTATATAAACAATAAATATAAAAATACTTTATTTATAGCTTTATAATATTTAGAAAAAAATTATAATTAAACCGTAATAGCTTAAAAATAACAAACGCTATATTTAAATATATAATAATAGCTATATATAAAATTAAACCTATTTTTTATTAATATTATTATATATTTAAAAATAAAGCTATTTTTTTATATAAAAATAATTTACTTGTTTTTATTAAAGTAATAACGTATATTATAATATTTATATTTTAAAGCTTAGCGATTTTTTTAATATAAAAAGCTTAAAATAATTATAATAATTATTTTTATTTATTTTAGATTATTTTATTTTAAAAACTATTATAAATTTTTATTTTTAATTAATTTATATTAGGATTTTAATATAATAATTATTATATTAGCTGCTTTAAAGCTTTTAAAAATATATATAATTATTATATTATTAATATAAATAAAAATAAATATTTTACTTTTTAAAAAATAATAAAATTTATAAAATATTAATTTAAAATTAATTTTATTTAATAATTTTAAAAGCTTTTTTTTATATATAAAAAAACTTTTATAAACTATAAAGTTTATAATAATTTAACTATAATATTTATTTTTTATAACTAAAAAATATATATATAAACTTTTTTAATAATTTTACGTTAAATAAAATATTTATAATATTATATTATTTAAATTTAAAATTAAATTTAGCAGTAATTATTATTAAAATTTTAAACATTTTTTATTAAAATATTTATATAAATATTTTTTTTATTATAGTTTAGTTTTTAATTTTATATACTATTAATTAAGTTTATATTTATTATAATATTTATTTATTAAATTTATATATATATATTTATATATAATTAAAAACTAATTTTTAAAGTTGAGCTTTTAAATATTTTTTTTAAGTTTTTATTTTTTAATAGTTTTATAAATAAATATATTTTATTTTTTAAAATAATTTTTTAATAAATATAAATTAAGCTTTTTATATTATTTAAAATAAAAGCAAATTTTAATAATATATACGTTTTTTTTAAAATAATAGTTTTTATAAGTTTAAAATAATATATTGTTAGTTTAAAAACTTTTTTTTATTTAGTTCGTAAGCTTTTATAAAATTTTTTTTTTTATTTCGCTTAAAGTTTTCGTTAATATTTAATATTATAATTAAATAAATAATAAATAATAAGCTTTTATAAAAGTATTTTTTTTTTTTTATTTAAAGCTTTTATTAATATTTAATATTTATAATTAAATAAATAATAAATATAAGCTTTTATAAAAATATTTTTTATAAGTTAATATTATTTTTTTTATATTTAATATTTAAATTTAAATATTATAATATTTAAAAAAGCTTTATAATAGTTTAGCTTTTTATATTTTAATAGTTATTTTTTTATTTATAATAAATACTTATATAATCGAGCTATATTAAAATATATAATTTATAGTTTAATAAATTAATTTAAAAATATAAGTTATTTTAATTTTAATATAAATAGCTAAATTAATTATAGTTTATATTTAAATTAATAAGTTTTAATTATATTATAGCTAAACTAAATAATATAATTTTAATAATTTTAATAATATAAATATATTAAAAAAAATTCTAAATTAATATATAAATAATTTTTTAATATATAATTTTTAAGTTGTTTTTATAAGCTTATTATTATTTAAATTAGCTTTTTATTCGGTTTAATTTAATAGTTTAATAAAATTTTCTAATAATAAATTTTTTAGTTTTATTTTTTTATTTATAAAAAATATTAATTATTATTTTAATTATATTTTAATAATTAATTTAATTAATAAGTTTTTTATAATTTTTTTAGTTTATTTTTAAAAAATTATTTTTAAATTTATTTTTATTATTATTAAAAAACTTATTTTTATTAAAAATAATATTTTTTAACGATTATTTTATTTTTATATAATAATTAAATTTAATAAATATTAAAAAATTAATATTTTATTAAATATTTTATTTAAGCCTTAAAATTAAGCTTTTTTACGTTTTTTTTTTTTACGTTTTATAATAATAATTATAATAAAAACTATATATTTATATATTATTAAATATAAAATATTCAAAGTTTATTTAAAGCTTATATAGCTTTATAAGTTATTAAAATATAAATAGAATTTTTTATAAAAAGCTTTTTAGCTATTAATATAATAAAAAGTTCGGTTATATAAATATATTATAATATAAATTATTTTAAATTATAAAAAAATAAAAAGCTTATATTTATTTTTTATTAAGCTTATTTATTATTTAATAATAGTTTTAATTTATTTTAATTTTTTATTAAAATTTTAAATATATAATAAAAAAATCGCGAATTTAATACTATAAATATTTTATATAAGTTTTACTAATTAAATAGTTTTATTTATAATATTTATTAGTTTATTATTATTTTTATTATAATTATATTATTTTTATAATAAAATTAAATATAGCGTATATAATTTTTAAAAACTATTTATATAATATTAACGCGTTTATTATTAATATAATAATCTTATATATATTTTAAATATTTATTAGTAATTAATATTATTTTTTATAAATAATTATTTTTATATTAAAGTTATTAAATTTATAAAAATCGATTATTAGTTAAATATTAGTTTAAAAACTTTAAATCGAACTTTTTATATTATTTTTTAGTAAACTTTTATAAAACTATAATTAATATATTTTATAGTTTTAATTTTATTATTTTTTTAAAAATAATTATTATTTTTTTAGTATATATTAATAATTGTTTTAATAATTTAAAATTTATATATTTTAAACATTAATACTATTTATATATATTAACTTATAATTAAAAACGTTTTATATAAAATTTAAAAAAAATTTTTAAATATAAAAGCATGCTTTATTAAGCGTATTAAAAAATGCTTTATAATAAATTATTTATATATTCGGGTTAATAAATATAAAACTTTTTTTATTAATATTTTAAAAATTTAAATTAAGTTTATTTTTTTAATAAATATTTTTATAATTAAAAATTTATAATAAAATAAATTAATAGTTATTAAAATAAAAAGCTATATTATAAAGTTTATAAACTATAAGTTTTTTTAGTTTTTATATTTTAATATCGATTTTTTTATAACTATATATTTTAATTACGTTATTATTAGCTAATACTATATTTTTTAAGTTAATATTTTTAAAGTTTAAAAAATAATTTATTTAATTAAAATATATATATTAAACTTAAAGTTTATTATAATATAATTATATAATATATATAATTTAGTAAGCTTTTTATTAATTATAAAAAGTTTATATATATTATTAATAGCTATATAAATTAATTTTTATATTAATTTATAAATTAATCGTTAAATTTAATATGTTTTTTTTTTTTATTTTTTAATACGTTTTATTGTTTTTTTAACGCTATTTTTAATAATTATTCGTATATAAATAATACGTTTAAAATAAATATTAGTTTTAAAATTTTTAAAATAAAGCTTTAAAAAAACAAACTAATAGTTTAAATTAAATATTTTTTATAAAAACTATATAATTTATTATATTAAGGTTTTTTTTTTAGTTTTAATTTATATATTTATTTTAAAACGTTTTATAAAAATACCCGGGAATTTTTTTTAAAATTATTATGTTAGCTATTTAATTAGTTTTAGGCTGTTCGGGAATATATTTTTCGTTTTTAATAAATCCGTTTAAGTTAATTTTTATTAAAATAAACTAAATAATTTTTATATTTTTTTTGCTTATTAGTTTTATAAATAATAAAAGCTTTTTTTTTAATAATTTTATAAATATTTATATTATATTTAGTATAAAAGTTTTATACTAAAGCTTAATAGGTATTATTTAATAATTTAAAATATTGTTTAAAATTTTATTATTATTAATTTTTTTTAATAATATAGCTTAAAATAAATTAATATTATATAAAATTTTTTTAAATTAACTATAAGCTTAAATAATTCTATAATATTTAATTTTTTATTTGTTTATTAATTTTATTTAATTATTTATTAGTTTATTTAGCGAATTTTTAATAGTTTTTTTACTATAAAACTAATAAACGTTTTATAATTATTTAATATTTATATTTAAAAACTTAGCTTATTATTTCGTTAAGCTTTTTTAAATTATTATATTATTAATTAAAAGTTTAATAAACTTTTATATAAATTAATTTATAGTTCGAATTTATTATTTTTTATATTTATTTAAAAAGTTTAATAATTTTATTTTAATAAATATTATATTATTTTAAAGCAATATTATAACGTTATTAAATATTAATATATAAAGTTTGTTTATTTATTATTAAATCTATCGGTATAGCGATTATTAAATCGATATTTATAAATATAAAAAAATTAAATATGTTCGATATGCTTAGTTTTATAAGCTAAAAAATCGCGTTTTTTTTAATTATAAATATTCTTAAAAATCTTTTAAAATTATAAACGCTATAAAGTTTTATTCTTATAGTAAAAAATTTTCTAATAAATTAAAAGTCGTAGTAATTAATATAAACATAATAGTAATTTTTTAGTATATATTTCTATAGTTTTATTTTTCGATAAAATATAAAAATTATAATAAAACTTTTAATTATTAGATTTAGTAATATATATATTAATCTATTTATATATCGCTACTAAGCTTAATTAAAGCATTTCTAATACAAAATACCTAACAGGAGTACTAGCTACTAGTTAAGCCCCAGCGCACTGCCGCACATATATTAAGTAAACAACCGGGTGATCTATCTAGTGATATATAGGTAGATCACCAGTTGGTACGTAATCCAACAGATGTTTACACCCTACCCTTGCGTAAATCGTGACATAGTATAACCCGAATCTCGGGACCGAAATAACTATAGACTACTGTAACTGAGACGTCTACATATAGGAAAAACTTGAGCGCGCAAATAAGCTTAAGGATCATACGGACGTTACGGCGACCATATACACTACATAGTATGTGTGATGTGTAGTATATAAGTCGCTAAGCATTCATGACTGCTAGAACATACAAGGGTTGACGTCATTTGAGCCTACAATGCTGGCTTAGCCTTGAGGTCAAATATCGTCTAATTGTCGTTCAGCATAGGAAGCTCGAGAGGTGTCAAATAAAATAGCATGATGATATGACTAAGGCGACATACTTGGCTAGGGAGGGGGTCTCGGCGGATCTGGTCATATTAGTGAGCGGGACCTCCCGAAGAATATATCAAATATTAGTGTATTATGAAGACGAGAAGAAATCCACTGGCCAACGTGGGGGTGTTTTTTTTTTATTAACAAATGCGACGAAATCAATTCCTCTACGATACCTGCTACGATATGCGTGAGTCTCAATCTCAGGTCTCTGTCAACTTCAGTGAACAGCGCCACGAGTACGTGTGCGTACGCATGATTTAGTGCCACGCGTACGCTAGCGGTATGCGGCACAACGGTACCGGTCAAGCCGGATGGTTCAGTCATAAGCGGCTTGCTACGAGAAAACATATTGAATGTTTCGAATTGAAAAAGAATTTAGAGCGCGCTGAATATCGCGTTGTACTAACATTGGTTACCAACTTACCGATGCCTGGGATAGGAAGTTTGTTCGCTATTTCCTTGATATAAAGGGGTTGATCACCTCGGCGGAGACAGACCGAGTGTAAGTGGCTTGCGTGGTCATCGAAAAAACACATGCAAGCCATCTTAGGTTATGCGTACAAGGGGGCCAAGCAAAGCCAGGATTGGCCAAGTCGCGCATTAGTGCAGTGAAGTTATTACATCTCGCACTCCTATGACTTTACTCGGTACATCTACGACACCTAATTTCAGTGGGATTAGCTAGCTATTTACGGATTAAGAAGATGGACCACGTCTCAAATTTATCATGGCTATTATGCAACTCCCTAGAATGGAGGTTATGCCACAGTCGCGGACCGAATAATCGTCGATCGACAAGGGACAAAGTATGCAATGGGCTTTTTTACCCGGTGTTGCGTGCTCATCGTTAATTTATAGTCGTGGAGAATATAGTGTACTAGTATGAAGCGAGTTTTGACAAAACGGCGAACTAGTATTCCGAGGATCGTCATCGCCAAGAACCGCTAAGACTGAGGTTTATAGAAAGTGCTCTTCTCGAGACATAACGATGATTGAAGCGCGTACGCAATCCGTCATCAACTCGGCCCCCATCTTTGGGATTCCTCGCAGCCTTAGTTTGCTGGTAAATCTTTCAACGAATACGAATCGTCCACGCTATACTATGTGATGAGTAACAGTCCCCTGTCGATCAATGTCGATCCGAGTACCGATATTGGCTTAAACATGTTCCACCTCCCACTCCCCGCCATTTGTCATATTCGAACTACATAGTACGCTACTATAAACTACTGCGTAGACCTTCAAATTGATATGGGGGAGGGTCTGATTATACAGTAGGGTTAATTACTCATCTTCTACGGGCACAGCAATGTATAGTAGTGTAGTGTAATGTACGCAGTGTTTCTTCGATGCTGGCCTAGCATGTAGGGGATCAAGTCCAGTTGCTTTGCCTCCTCCATGACACCGCGTAGTTGGCTTGCATAAGTCATTAGCATCAGCCAGGATATACTTCTACAGCACATATAGTTCATCTTACATCCGACAACACCCCTTTTAGACATTACATTGCAGAATCCGCAGCGAATCCGTCAAGCCATATGCTGATCAGTCAGTGTTTTGCTATGGAAGTCGTCGTTGTAGGCGGCCTTTCCGTCAATCGGAGAACTCCATCAACAATTGCACCATCCGTTAGCCTCAGTTATACCCATGTCCCGCGAATGCTGCCGCGTTCCACAAGACACATTAAAAGCGGGCTAGCCGTCGTTTTTCGAATTAATACGGCCGAATTGGCCAATGATTAATTACACCGTCGAAGTTTTGGAATACCGCTTGCCGATCGTCAGCTAACACCAATGGGAACTTCCGAGTTTACATACAAGCTGAGGTTAGCCTACCCTTGTTAACCCGAAGGTAACCGTGCGTTTTTTAGGTAGATTTGACCTATAGAATACTTAGCAAAAATTTTTATGCAGAATTTTAAAAATATACGGTACGGGCGTAATCTTTTGTAATGTTTTAGAAATATTTATGTAAAGTACGGGCAACAGTTATTTAAAGTACGGGTAATAGTTGCTTAAAGTATAAGTAATAGTTACTTAAAGTAAATAAAAATTAGCTTAAGTGTAAACAATAGTTGCTTAAATATAGGTAGAAATTAGCTTAAATACGGGCAATAGTTGCTTAAAGTATAAGTAGAAATTAGTTTAAGTGCGGGTAATAGTTATTTAAAGTATAAGTAGAAATTAGCTTAAGTACGGGCAATAGTTGCCTAAAGTATAAGTAGAAATTAGCTTAAGTGCGGGTAATAGTTGCTTAAAGTATAGGTAGAAATTAGCTTAAGTGCGGGTAATAGTTGCTTAAAGTATAAATAATAGTTACTTAAAGTATAAGTAAAAATTAGCTTAAGTGCAAGCAAAAACTAGCTTAAGTGCGGGCAATAGTTATTTAAAGTATAAGTAGAAATTAGTTTAAATGCGGGTAATAGTTGCTTAAAATACAAGTAAAAATTAGCTTAAGTATAAGCAATAGTTGCCTAAAATACAAATAATAATTATTTAAAATATAAAAATTAGCTTAAATGCAAGCAAAAACTAGCTTAAGTGCGGGCAATAGTTACCTAAGGGCTAAAAAACAGTTGTTTAAAAGGTAGGAAATAATTATTTAAAAGCTAAAAAATAGTTACTTAAGGGTTAAAAAATAATTGCCTAAAAAGCAAGAAATAGTTACCTAAAAGTTAAAAAATAGTTGCTTAAAAAATAAAAAATAGTTGCTTAAGGGCTAAAAAATAATTGCTTAAAGGCTAAAAAATAGTTATTTAAAGGCTAAAAAATAGTTGCTTAAAAGCTAAAAAATAGTTGCTTAAAAAGCAAGAAATAATCGCGTAATAAATAAGAAACAGTTATATAATAAGCAAAAAATAGTTATGTAATAAGTAAAAAATAGTTATATAATAAGCAAAAAATAGTTATATAATAAATAAAAAATAGTTATATAATAAGCAAAAAATAGTTATATAATAGGTAAGAAATAATTATATAATAAACGGAAAATAGTTATATAATAAATAAGAAATAGTCGCGTAATAAACGGGAAATAATTATATAATAAATAGGAAATAGTTATATATAAGCAGGAAATAGTTATAATATAAAAAAGAAATAGTTATTTAAAAGCTAAAAAATAATCGCTTAAAAGCTAAAAATTAATTCGCGTTTATTTAAATAAAAATGCGTTATTAATATAAGTATAAGTTATGTTTGCTTAAATAATTATTTATAATTTATTAAAAAATATTTATAGTATATTTAAATATATATATGTAATTAGCCGAAAAAGGCTTAAGTAATAGCTAATAAAAATTAAAAAGCTAATTATGTTATTATATTTTTTTTTTATAAACGCGTTTTTTTTTTTTTTTTTTTTTTTTTTTTATAAGCTTAATTATAAAAGCCTAGTTTTTAATTTCTAATTAAAACTTAACTAAAAACGTTTTAAAACTAATCGCGAATAATTATTTAATATGTTTTTATATATTATAATATTTTTATGTATAAATAGTATATAGCTAGGGATACGAATAAAAACTAGCTTTTAATTATATTAGTATTTAATACTAATTTTATTTGTTTTGCCCTAGAATATAATTAAAAACGTTTTTATTTATATTTTATATAGTAAAGCTAAATTATTTTTGCCGCCGGGGAGATTTTTTGCCGCGTGTTTAATAATAGTAGGAAATCGTTATATTATAATATAAATATTATTTTACGAATATTTTTAAATCGTTTTAGAATTGTTTTTTATTTTTTATAGCATTATATTTTTTCGAATATTAATGTTTTAAAAAAACATATTTATATTGTTTATAAAATAAATATAGCGAATTTTTACGCTAGTAGTTTAAACTTTTAAAATAATTAGTTTATTGTTAATAAATTAATTAAAAAAATTGCGAAATATTTATAAATTATTGCTAATTGGTATAAAATATTAGAAAAAAATATAATAATTTTTAATTAAAACTGCTATAAAGCTAGCTATGTTTTAAAAAGCTAAAGCTATCGTTAAAAATTAATTATTAAAGCTAATTTTTTATAATATATTGCCCGGCGGGACTAAAATAATATAAGCTTTTTTTATAATTATTTTTAAAACGTTTTTTTAACGGATTTTAGATCGATATAGTTATAATAAAAATAAATATTAGTTTAGCTGCTAATAATAAATATAAAACTTATATAATTTAAAACATTATTAAAAAAAATAAGTTATAATTATTTTTAAATTATTTTTATATTATTTTTATGCTAAATCGATATTATAAATTGTTTGTTTTTGCCCGATTTTAAGCTAATATATTAAATATAAAATAAGTATTTATATTTTAAAATAAATAATAACGAAAAAATTTTTAGTAAATAGTATAAATAATTATAAAACGTTTTAGAATTATTTTTGTTTAACTAATGTTTGCTTTTTATAAAGTTTAATGTTTATTTTGTTTTGCTTTTGCGTTATTTTTAAGCTATAGCCCTACGCTTTTTTACCTTATAAAAAGGGTTTTAACGCTTAAATTATAAATATTAGCAAAAATTTCCGTATTTAAATTAGATTTTTTTTTATATTATTTAAGTTTAAATTAAATTAATTAGAACGATTTTTTAAGTTAAAGCTTAAAAAAGTATTATTTTATTTTAAGTTTAAATTAAAATAGT